>JAUCBN010000028.1:18045000-18557500 GCA_035048815.1 Abelmoschus esculentus | reverse complement strand
GTGTCCTTAGAAGTAGAAATATTATCCAATTAAAAATCTGATATTGTTAATTAAAAAATAATTTTCTTAATTAAGACTTGATGCATATTTTCTCCCTCAACTTTTATTCATTTTCTCAATTTAGTACTTGTAAAAAAATACGCATAAATATAATTTTAACCTTTAAAGTTTATAATTTTTATTATTTTGATCTTTATTTTTTGGATAAATTGATCCCTTAATCTATATCCTTTCTATAAATATCTTGTTTTTAACTAGCATGATGACTGGATCATTAAAATTTTAACAATAATGACATGTCATATACATATGATAATATATTTTAAATGATTCGGCATATAACCTATCAAATATATATATATAGAATATAATTTTATTGCAATATAAAATATAAAAAAATTAAAATTCAAATAAAATATTAAAAATAATAAATTCTAAAATAAAAGGCTATTAAAGATTCTCAAGCCTAACCCGATATAATCAAAATTCTATCTTACAAAAATATGAACACAGTTCAAAAAGGTAAGGCTTTATAAAAAAACCCAATTAATTAGTATCAAAATCTCTTACTTTTGATTCATCGGTAACAAACTCTACAAAGTTCTACCTTTTCGAACTGTGTTCATATTTTTGTAAGATAGAATTTTGATTATATCGGAGTTAGGCTTGAGAATGTTTAATAACCTTTTATTTTAGAATTAATTAATTTTTAATATTTTATTTAAATTTTAATTATTTTATATTTTATATTGAAATAAAATTATATTCCATATATATATATTTGATAGGTTAGATGTCTTTATCATTTAAAATATAATATCATATGCATATGACATGTTATCATCGTTAAATTTTTAACGATACAGTTAACATGCTAGTTAAAAAAATAAGATATTTGTCAAAAAGATATAAATTAAAAGCTAGATTTATAAAAAAAATAATAAAAACTAAAATTATAAACGTTAAAGATTAAAATTATGAAAAAAAAATATGAAATATCATGTTTGGAAAACGAGTAAATGTTAGGGGCAAAAATATGCATTCCACCCTAAAATTAAAATACACGTTTCATTTCTTGAAAATGTATGGCCTGCGAACGAAACACAGCTGTGTTGAACAATGAAGATTGCCGCCTTTTTCTGAACCATCCGATAACTGGTTTCGCCGCTCGATTGCCCAAGGACAAGCGCCGCTCTGCATGTCTGCTAAAGTACGCTATATGGGCATTATTTTCCAGGTGCATCACTCCCCTATCCATCTTTCTTCGTTACCAAAACGATGGCTTTATTATGCTCCCTCCTTGCAAACCCTAGTTTTATTCAATCTTAGTCATTTCCCCAAACCCCCAAACCTCCAAACTCGGCATTCTTCGTCGTCGTCGTCAGACTTCGATTACTTGAATCAGTTTTCTCCTTTTTGCAACTCTAGTAAAGCAACTGCCACCAGCTCTTTCAACTTCATTAATTTGAATGAACGCCGTAGAATCTCTGTTGGCCTAGCAAAAATTATCAAGTTGCGACATGGACATTTATTGAGGGGCTCTTCTTACAAGTTCTGCCCGAATTTCTTAGTCAGAATCATGAACCTTTTAGGTACCAGAGAGACTGCATTTGCATTCTTTAGGTTTGCATTTAGGGATGATTCTGAGAATGCTATTAGATATTCTTGCACAGTCGCGCATATTTTAGCGTCTCAGAACCTCAGGTATCTTGCTCAAGATGTGGTTTCGTGGGTAATCAGGAGAATTGGGGAAACTAGGAGTGAGGATTTGGTGAAGTTTATGTGGGAAGGTCACCATAAATATGAGTCAGATTTCTCGGTTCTTGATACGCTTATGCGGGCTTTTCTGATTGCAGGCATGGGTTCACGGGCATTGGGCATTTTGAGTAGGATGAGGGAAGTGGGTGCAGTGCCAAGTTCTTCTGCAATGACAATTTTTTTCAAGTTTTTGCTAAGAGTTGGTGACTATGGTAGTGTGTGGAAGCTGTTTAGGGATATGATTCGTGAAGGACCTTGTCCCTCCAATTATACTTTCAATGCCATGATTCTTGGTTTCTGCAGAAAGGGTCATTTTGGAACGGCAGAGAGTTTACTTAATGTGATGGGGAAGTATAAGTGTAATCCAGATGCTTGCTCATATAATATTCTAATAAATGCCAATTGCATTAGTGGATGGACTTCTAATGCACTTACTTGGGTCCAATTGATGATAGAGAGAGGTTGTAAGCCAAGCATTTTTACATTTAATATAATTGTTAATGCCTTGTGTTCCGAGGGAAATGTGGTGGAGGCAAGGAAGGTCGTTAATGAGATTCAAGAGATTGGTCTTTCTCCTAATGTTTCAATATATAATACCTTAATAAATGGGTATGTTAAGGCGAAGGATGTTGGTCAGGCAAACATGCTTTATGAAGAAATGAAATTCAAAGGTATAATTCCTGATGCCATAACTTTTAATATTTTGGTTGCAGGGCATTTCAAGTATGGGAGGAAAGAGGATGGAGATAGGTTGCTGAGAGAGTTATTGTCAATGAATTTGCTTCCGGATCATTCATTGTGTGATATTTCAGTTGCAGGGTTATGTTGGGGAGGCTGTTTGGACAAAGCCATGCAGTTTTTAGAAAATATGCTGGAGAGAGGGATGAAACCAAGTATCATTGCTTTTAACTCGATCATTGATGCATACAGCAGAGCGGGCTTAGAAGAGGATGCCTACAAAGTCTTTAAACTTATGATGAAATTTAGCCTGACTCCATCATCTTCCACATGTAGTTCTTTGCTCATGGGTTTATCCAGGAAGGGGAGGCTAACGGAAGCCAGGGAGATTTTATATAAGATGATGTATAAGGGTTTTCCGATCAATAGAGTGGCTTTCACAGTGCTTTTGGATGGTTACTTCAGGAAGGGAGATTTAGCTGGGGCTCAAGATATATGGAATGAAATGCTACATAGGAGGATATCCCCTGATACTGTTGCATTCTCAGCCTTTATAAATGGACTTTCTAAATCTGGTCTAATTGAGGAGGCATATGATTTGTTTCTTGAAATGTCCAACAAAGGATTAATGCCAAATAATTTTGTATACAACTCCTTGATTGGTGGGTTCTGTAACCATGGAAGGATAAATGAAGCACTGAAATTGGGAAGAGAGATGAGGCAAAAGGGTCTTGTTCCCGACATTTTTACCTTCAATATCATCATTAATGGATTTTGTAAACATGCCAGGATGAAATCAGCATTTGATGCATTTATGGACATTCATCATGCAGGATTGGTCCCAGATATTGTAACGTACAACACTCTGATTAGTGGGTATTATGAAGCATTTGACATGGTTAAAGTCGATCAGTTTATGAATAGCTTGTATGCTAATGGGTGGGAACCAGACATCACAACATATAATATGCAAATTCATGGTTTCTGTAGTAGTCGAAAAATGAATAGAGCTGTGGTGATACTGGATGAACTTCTTTCAGCAGGTGTAGTTCCAAACACCGTGACATACAACACTATGATGAATGGTGTTTGTAAAGACATACTGGATCGTGCTATGATCATAACTGCAAAATTGCTTAAGATGGCATTCATTCCAAATGTCATTACTACTAATGTATTATTGTCCCATTTTTGCAAGCAGGGGATGCCTAAAAGGGCACTAATATGGTGTCAGAAGCTAAGTGAGATTTCTTTTGAATTTGATGAGGTTTCTTATAAAATAATGGACCAGGCATACCGTAACATGCATGAAGATGTTGAGTTTTGGGGAGCAACATCAGGGAAAAGCCTCCTACTAGAATTTCTCATGTACATTACATACGATTATTTCTCTAGAAGCAGACATAAAGAGGAAAAGAATCCGGAACCTCTTGAATTAATTGTGTAATCCCTGGTGACATTTTAGCAGTTAAATCTTCTTGTTGGGTAGTGTTATTAGTTTAGTTAGCTGTACAAATATGAAAATTGTAGATTCAGCTGCCTGTACGTACATTGAATGAGTGACATCCAACAGAACTATAACTCTACTAATATGAGGCATTGCTTCTGTCCCCATGCTACATATATATAACCAGGCACTTTTACGACAATTGAAGCCTCAATGGAAGATATCTGCGGAGGGATTGGGTTGGAATACAACATTTATAGCCGATTTCATTGCATGTTTCTCCCTTTTGGATGAACCACCGGGTAAGTTGTTTAATCATTCAATGAAGATGGCCATTAAATGATGAGAGTAACTCATTGGTTCTCTTTTAGACAAATTTATCCTGATAATAACGTTTCATTTCTGCCAGGGAATTTTTTTGCTGCTAGAAAACCGAGATGAGTTTGTATCTCCTAATGCAAAGTGATAAGACCAGGTAAAGCACGGGAACCATCATTCCATTTGATTTCTACAGGGGAAGTAACAGGTCATTCAATGATAGATGGTAAATTATGTTTTACTAATCATTGTAAGTGTATCTGGATTGAATCCAAATCTTTCTGTTAATAGGAATAGTTTGGTAATGGATATATATTTTTCTTTTACCTTTTACATGTTAAAGTATTGTATAACACATGATATTCAAGTGTGTATGAATTATGATGTGGTGTTAATCAAAAAAGTGTCTATGATGCGATGAGTTTCTTGATTAACACTGTTTTTGAAGCAGGAAGTGGATACAAGAGACCGTTTTAATTGTATGGATTAAATGTTTCTTTTATCGACATTAATTGTATTTTGTTCCCTGTTTCTATGGATTACAGAATGTCTGTAGAAATCACGAGGAGATGTGAAGCTATTGGAGACAAATGATGCACTTGGATTTTGGAATCATTTCCCCCTTAACCTCAATTAATTTAATTATTTTTTCTGTATTAATTTAATTATTTTTTAATCTCTTTTGATTTTAATTTAGTTAACCATCACGGATAATTTTACTATGAAACCATCTTTTCATAAAAAAACCAAAATTTAACAAATAGAATATTTGAAGAGTTTATCGGTTGCAGGTTATTGTTGCAAAATGATATAAGTTTATTATTGTTATTGAGAAACGCAGAAGGGCGTGCCTGAAAATTATAAAATCGTTCATATGTTATGAATTGTGTTTAGACCCAATAACAAAACGGTGTAGTTTTAATATTGTGTTTAGATCCAATAACAAAACGGTGTAGTTTTAATATTTTATAATTTAGTTAAAACGCTTTGTTTTGTGTAAAAGGGATTAAAACCCTCTAAGTTTATTAGATGGTGGATATCGTAAATTCTCTTTTTACCTATACTCTCCCTTCTCTGCATCTATAGTCTCCTCTTCTTCTATAATCTATCAATTTCTATTCTTAAATCTTTTTATTTCAAATCCTAACCATGACAATTGATAATGAGAGTCACTTTTTGATCCACAATCAAATCATATTGAGTTCAAACAAAACTAAAATGGGTGGTGAAACTCAATCTGAACAGGAGGTGCAAAACGATCGCTTACAAGAGATGATGGATCGCCTGAACAGCATTAAGGAAAATCCAAATTACTTGCGGGAAGTTTTGAGGTTGCCGTCTAAGGAAGCTAAGGAAGTTGGTTCAAGTGCGGCCAAGGTATTCGAGGAATCTTCTCAAAAAGCAGTTAGTGAGTTTGTAAGCTCTCTGATCATTAATTCAGAGGAGGATCAATCTTTGGAGAGAAATTTTCTGACGGCTCATCCAAGGGTGAGCGGGGTCATGAGGTGTTAAATGGTGGTCATGCTCAGACAACTCTTTTAGACTTAGAAAGGTTTAAACCTTGATAATTTTACGGCCTATCCTTGCTCATGGAATGTTTACAAGGACCAAAGTGCACTCAATAATACAATAGTTGAAAATTTGAGTGAGTTGTTTGTACAATTTGATAATTTGTTCAAGAAAGCTTGGGAAGAAGATGCTGCAGAACATGACAAAGATGAAGCAAACCAAGCTGATGTTCTCAACACTCTGGATACAAGATCATCTACTTTGGATGAGATGTTATCAATTGAAACAAAAAATTAGATAAGAACAGTGATGGCGGTGGTCAGCAACTAATGGAGGCTTGGGCTATTAGTGGAGGTAATGAATGGATTATAGAGCAGTTTAATGAATTAGTTACTGACATGGTAATTGAATTTGCTTTTGAGTTGGATACATTCAGGAAGGAGGTTATTTATTATTTGGAAAAGGGCGACGTTAGTTTGAGACCAAAGGTTTCTTGTTTGATCATGCCGACTGAAAAATTAAGGTCAATGCTTCATCGAGGTGCAGACCTTATTCAAGATATTGAATGGGTTCAAATATGTAATCAAAAAGTGGTCGGGTTGGCAAAGGATAATATAATGGTACATCAAGTTTTAGATCCAATACTGTTCTACTTCGATTCTGGACAATACCTTATTTTTCAACAAGGACTGATAATGAAAGTTCTGTCTGATATGTCTTACTTGGAGACTTTAGAAAACCAACAATTTATCTTAGCTGCAGTTGTATGTTATTTAGAGCATAAAACTCTGACACCGAAGCTTGGGATCAAGCGGTGGGTTGGTAGAAATATCAAGTTTAAAAGTCCAATGCTTCAGTTACATAAAGAGATGGTAAATTTTTATGCTTTTTTATTCCTCATTCCTAAAGAGCAAGCAGAATGTGATATTGATGTAGTAATTGTAGAGTTCGTGTCATCATTGTTTGATCCTTGGGACAAAGATTTGAAGGAGGGAGGAATATCGTAGTAAGGAAGAGAATTAATAATGAAGACATACTTATTGAGATGTGGTCAGGGATGCTGGATTACATGAAGAAATCAGTTTATGAGGTAACAGTTCAAGATAAAATCAACAAAGAAATCATGTTTATTCAGATCTCTTCATTTGTACTGCTGCTGGTGATTCCTAGTTTAATATATGGGAAGATTTTACTAAGTCTTGTAAGGAAGTCTAGAATGGAGTATAATTTGACAAGCATAATTGCAGAACATGCAATATCTTCTATAAGAACGGTTTATGCTTTTGTTGGTGAAAACAAGACCTCCATTAAGTTCTCTGAATCTCTAGAAGGATCTGTGAAATTGGGTTTGAAGCAAGGCTTGGCTAAAGGTTCGGCCATTGGTAGCACAATGGTCATGTATCATGGAACTAAGGGAGGAAGTGTGTTTATAGTGGGCACCTGCATTCTCATTGGTGGACAACAACTTGGTGCTGGTTTATCTACCTTAAAGCCCTTACATGAAGCATGTTCGGCTGCAGAGTGTATAAACTAAGTGATAAAAAGGGTGTCAAAGATTGATCTAGAGAACATGGAAGGGAAATTTTGGAAATGTTTGGTCAAATCATTTAAAAATTTAGACAGCAGATTGTTATTGCTCTTCCCTTGCTTATTGTTGAGTTTAATGCAGATTATCTTCTTTTAATCCTTAAGGATAAGGATTAATTCGAGCGGGGAGAATTGTTATGAACATATTTAGACCCGATAACAAAACGGTGTAGTTTTAATATTTTATAGTTTAGTCAAAACGCTGTGTTTTGTGTAAAGGGATTAAAACCCTCAAGTTGTTAGATGGTGGATATCGTGAATGTTGAATGAAAATCTGTTCTTTTTTCTCCCAATTCTCTCTGTAACCTATACTCTCCCTTCTCTGCATCTATAATCTCCTCTTCTATAATCTATCAATTTCTATTCTTAAATCTTCTTATTTCAAATCCTAACCATGACAACATACATTATTCTTAAATTATGTAATTGAAGTTTTGATTTTCGCTCAATTACACACATACAAAGTAAAAGGAACTAAGTTGTCGATGGATTGATGAAGCTTGCGTCACCTGAAGAGTTGTTGATCCAGCGGTATATCGCACCACCGGCTATTGTGCTAGGTTTTGTTCTTATGAATGAATTAGGTTGAGTTAGTTGTTTTTTGTTTTAGTTTACAGGTTGATTTTATTATTTTTTAATATTATCATATGTATTTTTTATTTTAATTTATTTTTTTAATAAAATATATAATAATATCTTCTTATTTTTTTAAAAAAAATTATTAACATAGATATTTGATTTTGTTTTTTAAATGAGTGGTAGGAACATATTTGAAAAAGAGTTTGTGATAGTTTCGTTTAAATATAACGTACTTGTATCTCCTTGTTTTTCATGCTGAAGACAAAATGATGGCCATTGGAGTTAGAATATGAATTTCAGGTTTTAGATTTTGGCACTAAACGAATGGCCGTCGAACTTCAAGATCTTTTTTGGAATGGACATCTAATTATTGTAAGGGAGATGATTTGTATTTTCAATTCTTTTTTGGAATGGACATCTAATTATTCTTAATAACTAACAAAATAAAGAATAAAAGGGGATCGAGCTTGTTAAGAACTTGCATGCATAACACACATCCATTCCTGTGTCTCATAACAAGTGAAAGACAAGTCTATGACTTTTAATGAGTTAAGCTTGAGCTCACTGAAACCGAACAGTTGATAGATCGGATGCTAATTGCCCAACTATTATGATATACAACAATGGACATTACATTATGCAATGAAATGTCTTTTTGCTTGAATACGTCTTCTTGTGTAAGTCAAACAGATGAACGATGTACAAAGGATAAGGTTGGGCAACAAAAAGTCGAATCCGATTCATATAGCATAACAGGAAAATACAATACATGAAAATGTTGCATCAAAGATGAAGATAGCCAGGATACCATCATCATTATCATTCTTCCAATTCATTTCTTTCACTAGCCTCCCCCGACTCCTCCAGAACAGGAGGAATACAATCCACTTTGTAACGAAGGGCCTGTCCAACCAACCAGATTTAGATCAATACTAACATTTACATGCTTAATAATAGTAGGCTTTCTTCTTGATTATTGAACAATGATTCAGCATCTTAATAATTTCACTTGATAACCCATCAACAATACCATTTTTAGGTCATACAATGCCATATAAAACTAAATACAATTCAAATATCAAACAGAAATAAACAAACTTTACAATTGTGTAGTATGCATCAACTTTCACAAGTATTACTCAAATGCATAGAAGAGATTGTAGTATTCAAAAGCATTCACAGAGTTCCGCATACAATCACATCAAGCAGCGAAAATGTAACATTAAGGAGAAAATGATGAAATCCTCAAACACCAAAACTGCCTACCTTCTTGAAAAATGTTGAATATGAATTATCCCAGATGAGTTTGTAGTTTCCAGCCATGCATGTGCTGAAGTTTCCCTACATACATACATATATGCACATACAATGGAAGAATTACAAATCTCGTGACAGGTAAACTTAACATTTCAAAGCCAGTGCAGTACTCTAATAACTTACTTGATCTGACTCACAACGCCGGTAAGGCAATATTAGCTGAAGAATGAACAGTAATGCCCAAGAAATTTAAGAAATAAATTAGCACCGAGATTCGAGAAGTATAATGACAACAAAACAGAAAGCCACAACTGCAACTCAAGAAAATAAACCAGAACATCATCAAGCAACAAGGAACTATATTTCTCCAACTTACTGTTTTTTCCCCACCATTATTTGTGCACTCCACACTAAATCCAATATCCTGCCACAATAATGGAAAGTTCAAAAGAGCAAAAAGTGATCCACCAAATTCTTATTTTATATAACAGCTTAATTTAACTTGAATGCATTAAAGGGGAGTGGAATGCACTAAATGGGAGGGTATGATGAGAGATTTTGCAAATTTCATGTGGATGAATGGAAGATTTTATAAGCTAAATTAGAATTGCTGAGATGTCATTAGCACTACAAGTTTCTTTCTGGGAGAAATTTTGAACCATATGTGAAGATAGAAAATAGTTTTTAAATTTTAGGGTTCGAGTGAAGAAAAAAACTTTTAGAATCTTTTCTTACCTTGTCTGTTATACACACATGTTTAAAACAACTGGAATTTAAAATAAGGAAAGAGAAGTATCATCATATTCAATTACTTTATATTTGTAACCGAAAGACTAATATATGTAGTTTATACTTTGCTCCACTGCTATTTGACAAGAGACAATCTTTATATCCATATACATCTTCCATAGTAGATTTTATTTTATATTTTAAAGTCCAAGAAAAATCAAGGGATCAGAAAGTTTTAAGACAACATAGAGGAGAGAGAACAGAAAAGAGTGGCAAAATAAATAATCAAAAGAATATTTTGGAAAACAAAATTACATATATAAGTTTGCAACACAAGTACCGCTTTTACAATAGTAATAAAAGCTAAAGAGCATTTGCATAATCATAGTTATAATTATAAATCAATTACTAGTTTTAGTTACTTTTTGAAATTTCGATGAATTCATTTGAGTAGGACTGCCATTTCTAACTTACATGTTGCATTTTAGTATCATATTGAAAATAATAAGCTAGTGAACTGAATGCTTCATTAAAGGTTCATGAGAAAGTAATGACAATACCATGTTCATCTTGCCCTGCACCAATGAGAAATCCCAAGCAATATATGAGTTGACTGACTCCACTGTCAATGAAATCTGTAAGACAATGCATTGGAAAGACAAAAAATGAAAAAAAAAGAGAGGAGTTCAGAAAAAAAAAATTCAAAATTCTGTTCGTGCATGCACGTGTGTCTCTGTGTGGGGTGGGGTGCGGACATGTGTGTGCAGGTATGCAGGGAGTGTGTGTCTGTCTGGGGGAGCAGGCATGTGTGTTCCCAAAAATGTAAAAGAGTATAAAGTCACATACAAAAAAAAACAGTCCTAAAGTTTCATTCAGTTACAATACTAACAGACCTTGTGCTACACCACCATTAATGATAGAGAGATTGATTCATGACATTAGACAATAGTGGTCATAGAAATATTAACAGTTATAAAGCCAATAGTCATTGCATATGCAATTTAATTCATTAAAGTCACAAACCCATGGTCAAAATATAATAAATCCTAGGTGGTTTAAAGTAATATATTAAGATAAAGAAGTGATTTCTTCATTTAGACTTTAAGATGCTAGGAAATATGCTTTAATGGTTGTAAGGCAAATTGCATGCTATGGAGTGAGGAGACATGCAGATAATTTTCATGTAAACAAAGTTAATTCTTTTGTAAATATCCTAGTATTTTAGATATCCTATAACTATAATCCACTAAATTAGTTTAAAAGGTAAGTGAGTTGAGCTGGCCATGTAACTTAGGTCTCCTTTTGCAGGATGTGATATCAACACAAACAACACTCAGACGTGCAGCTACCATGCATAAATAGGCTAGGCCAGGTAATCAATATAGAGATGAAACTGCTTTAAGAACAAACCTCATAACTTTTCCCTGCAGGAACAGTAATCTCCTTGTATTCATCATTCTTCCTGAAAAAGAAAACCAAATGAAAAAACTATTTGAACTGGGAAAATAGACACCAAGTTCAGGAAGAAATGTGGAAGCTTACCTCGTTTCCAACATGCTGCCATCCTCTGCTAAAAAAAAGGGAGAATTTGCAAAGACCTCACTGTACATGCATATGTAAATAAACAAGTTGATAGTTTCATACATCAAGATAATTAATGCAAGCAGTTTATGCTTTTGTAGCAATAGAGACCACTTTAATAGTTAAATCACCATTGGGATACCTAAAATTGCTTAAGCAATCATTTCATTTATGTTGTGAGTTCATGTAATTACTATTGACACACTAAGTAGGACCAAGCATGAATTTCATTTGATAAGGTAGATAAGTATAACAAATGGCAGTTCAAAAATATTTTTCAGGACATACCATAATGAAGTTGTGCAGGAAACAAGATTGTAATTTGTAACAAGAAAGATCTTAACAGATAAGTGTTCAGTTCAATATTCGGGTTTAAGACTAAAATGAGAAAGCATGGTCGTTTCTGATGGCCAGAAGAGTAAGACAGATAACTAAAAGTAAGGAAATGAAAAGTTGGCGGAACTGTGAAAACGATACCCATATAGCCAACAAAACACCATCTGTTACACCTATCTCTCCAAAAACAATAAGAAACCAATGTGTGTGTTTCGTTGTCGTTATTGTTGATATAAAAGCATAATCATTATCAAGAAGAACAATTTGATGATGCATACAACCCATATAAATCAAGAGAGAAACAAAACCTTATAAAATTTATGAACCTCTGTAGCTCGGTCGTGTAGACATCAACCGCTTCTTCCAAGACTGAAATTTGAAGCCTATTTCTGAGGAAATGATATGATAGAAAATCATCCAGAAAGAAGTGTTAGTTTATCTAAGATTTATAGTTAGTTTTCCACGAGTTTATCTTAAAAAGTAAGATGTGTTTTAATTAGATTCTAGTAAGTAATTATACTTAGAGTCAACTACTTAAGAGTTTAGAGTTAGAAGTTTAATGTATCTAGGACTCCTAATTTAACTAAAAGTCTTACTCTTAGAAGTACATAAAAGAGTCCGTAAACTCAGTTTTAATGGATAAAAATAAACTGATCAAGTTTACTCAAACTATCGTTTATTCACAAGAAGTATACCACTTCCAGTCAGATGCTATAATCATAGTTCTCTCCCTATTAATCTATCCGTCATGTGAGTCTAGTTCCATATGATGTAAAGAAACAAAAATAGTGATAATTAAATATGCATGGACTTAAGGATATCTCACAGTTTAAGAGCTTCAAATCTCCTCCATGTTAATGAAAGAAAGAGGCGGATAAAAAGCACCATCCTTGTAAGGCTATACAAAGGGGGTCCATAGCGTTGTCGCTGCTCTTCCATGGGCCTATTTATAGGAAGACAATCGAGCTTCTCAGCAACTGCTAGTCAGTTGTAATTATTCGAATAGGCAGACATGTAACTATTAATGTCTCAAAATGGAAGGACTGCATAAAATGAAAAGCACTTACCCATCATCATCATTTATTTGCCGAATAAAATCCAATAAAACCTTCACAGAGGTTTAGAGGGAAGAACAAGATGTTAGAACACCAGAGACAAGTAAACAGTTTATTATTCATCAAAGATTTAAAGGAATGCAATATCATCTGCAGGACAAACGGCATAGTTGAAAGCTGAGAGATTACATAGGACAATATACATGTAAACTAACAGTAAGATTTGTTCATATCATGTAATATCTTCTATACGGAAATAGATCAAGGAGAGATTGATTTTTACATTTCATTCAAAGAATGGGAGTAGGGTAGTAAAGTAGTAGTAATATTATTATTACTATTGTATTGTGTCCATTTGAATGGACTAGAATCAAGGAATACAAAAATATCATTGTATCCTTCAACTAAAAAAATGCTACTTTACCTATACCACATGGCATTAATGGGAAAGAAAGGGTCAAGGGAAAAATTATCCAAATAACAGTGTCCCTACTATATCACTGCTTCTACAAAATAGCCATTTCATGACCAAAACAAAGAACAACTCTTCAACCTATCAATTCCCATCAAACAGATTGTGGCAGTCAAAATGATGCCAAAGACGCACATACAACAAGGCAATAAAGACAAACCTGTGGAACTCCAACCAAGTACTTTACAAGGGTTTTATAGACACCTGATGCAGAACCAAGCTGCACTAGCTGTCTCCTCCTGATATGGTGTTTCATAATCACAGCATTAGACTCTTCTTTCATTATATATTAAAACTTGCAAAAGAAAAAAAAAGGCAGCTCACCGTTCCATTTGTTGTTTCCATAGCAAAGCATATCGATCACCTATGCTTCCACCAGAATTAATCAGAGCATCTACCTCTGCTTGCTTATTTCTCTCTGATCTCTCCTTTTGTTGTCGGATGAGTGTTCCTCGAAAATCTTGAGGCATGTAGGTCATAACTTCACCAAAAGAAAATGCATCAGTTGCTCATACAATATCTCCACAACTATAAATGTCATCTGATAGGTCAACAACACAAATACTTGTTCGCATTGCACACTGTTGAATAAAATTACTTTGACTCTAGCCAAACATAGACAAATCCTAAAGATGTGAAAATTTAAAGCGAAAATATAAAGCTATTGGATGTAAAATATATAAAGCATAAGTCAAGCTTATCAAGGGGTATCAATCCTTTCCAAAGCAGAATTGTATCTAACGCCAACATCTTGCTCATTCAACAAATGCTGCTTATAAAACCATAAAAAAAGGCAATGAACCACATATATGGGAGCTTTGATAATGGTACACTCCAAAGCTATCCTTTGCATGGTCATCAAAATACCATTTTTTCAGGAAAAAAAAAATAAAAGAAATCAAGAAAAAGATGAACTCTAACATTTTTTCCTGATGAGAGACCAAAATTCAGCTTGGTTTAAATCTTCCAAGAAATTGAACTAAACTAAATCATGCACACTCCTGAAGCACACTTTCCAAGCTACTGTGAGAATAAAAAGGAGGAACAAGCATTTAGAAAGCCCTACTGTCTCTGGCAAGAAAAACATATTGGAAAGGTCCTTCCTAGTTGTAGGCGCCATCACACAAAGGGGAATGCCAAATGAAACAGATCTACTCAATCAGTACGGCTATATATCACAGGAAGAAGAAAGGCTTCCTATCTAACAGACTCTATGCCCATTCCAGGTGAGTTTGATCCAGCCTACTCTAACTGGTTGAGTGAGAACACCATGATCATGTCATGGTTAATAAATTCCAGGGTTCCTAAAATCAGAGAGAACTTTATGCTTTACAAGACTGTCGCATAAATTTGGAGTGTAGTCAGAGATACTCTAGCATTGATAACACCTCTGAACTATTTGGGATAGAGAATCAAATTAAAGATCTCAGACAAGGAGATCTAACTGTAGCACAATATTTTGGAAAGTGCTGGCAGCAGACAGATCTATATGAAGCCAGTGATTGGAGGTGTCCTGGTGATATAAGCTTCTACAATAGACTTAAAAACCAAAGGATTGCTAAAATGGAAAGTTCATACTAACATGCTATTGATCTTTTTGTGGAAAAGGAGGACCATGACTGCAATGTGCCTACAAAGACAGCATCAATTGCTAAAATGGAACTATAAGTTAGTGAGATTAGTTGTAAGGTAGTATAACTAGAGTAGAAGTAGTATTCTTATCCTAGAAAGTAGTTGTAATCTAGCTCTACCTTTGTGAAGGATAAGAGTTTTATCCTAGAGATTAACTACTTGGTGTAAAACACCTCTATAAAATCTATAATAGAATTCTTTTCTGTATATCAAAATATACAACAAAGACTATTTCAACTTTGTTTCTCACAGGAACATTCCCCTTAGAAACTTCTTAAACCAATTATAGACATTATTGTACTCAACCACAGATCCATCAAGTGATGCCTGCACCACCTGCTGACATCATGATCATCTATGCATAAGGTACTAAAACTTTAGAGAACACTTTGAATATATGAAGAGCACTTATTCACAACATATTAATAGCTATACGTCTTCACACCCAATTCACTAGAGGAAAATAATAGCATTCATCAAATAATGTAGTCCAAATCAAAATGAATACGCCTAGAAAATTCCTTAGCAAATGAATATGAAAAGAGTAAAATTCTTGAATATCTCTAGACCATTTTAACTAGTTTAATTTCGCTATCTAACCTAATTGTTCTAATTGAATCCTCTACCTTATTAAAGTAGCAACCAATTTGGTCCTTCCAAAACCAACAAAATTTACCTCAAGAGCAACACATCAACATATTGCAGCATTTGAAGTTTAAGATAAAGTACAAATTCATCCTTAAGAATTCCATACATTTTTGAAAGGAAGACTTCCAGAATTACAAGAAAGAAAGAGAATTAACAACTATCATGGCTACTTGGTAAGAAGTTTCAGAAAAAGCTTCGAAACAAAATTTTATTTGAAATATATTAACTCGCTAACTCAGATACAATGTTTATTGTTTGCACCCCACATAAAATGCCCAAGTATTTTAAGTCCATGCGGGCATCCATAAATTAACACAAAAACTGAGCAAACCTGTGTTGAATACTCGTTCTGAGTTTCTTGCTTGGAAAGACTCCAATATCCTCAAAGTTGTCTGAAATTTATCCTTCAGCTTCCCAAGAACAATAGCAAATTCTTCAACCTCAGATGTTGATGACTGCAGAAGCTGCAATAGCAAAGCAGGTATGTGATAAATTATGAATTATGATAAAAATAATGCATAAGTTAATTTTTGAGGGAACTTTAAAATGCAATAAAATATAAAATAATATATGTATGACAGTATGACAGCGTCAGCATATATGTCCAGAACCAAGGGGGGAAGTAAATAGGAAAAGATCATCTTTCTTACCAGGGGTGGCCATTGAGGTCTTTCAAGTAAAAACAGAATTTCTTCAATATGTTCTCTATTTCTCCATATGTTCTCATCCATTTTATGCGGAGGCTGACTGTCTGCTTCTTGTATCAACAAGCTTTCACCTAGAGCATCAAATGAGAGAGAAAATGTCAAACACATAATTGTTCCGTTGGCATTGAATCGATGTCATGTTGTAATAATTGTTCCATTTGAAGAAAAGCAAACCCGGTAATGCCATTTATGTTATCTATAAGCAATAACATTAGGGTTATGGTTTTGCTTTTGCTCTAGCCTTTACTTTAGATCAACTTTAAGAAAGAAACAAACACACTAGCAAATAACACAAAGTCAAGCAGATAGAAGAGGAAGCAAATATTTCTTCGTTTCAGAGATAAATTAGTTAAATAAACCCTGAAAAGTTTTTGGGTGATTGTTTGTAACCCAAATAGAAACAAGTCCTGATACTTTTACTTCTTTGCATTATTTTCCCCCTAAATTTCCGATTTTCAATTTCCAATCCTAAGATTAAGGCAAAAATACAGGAAAGTAATGATAATAGCAATAGCTAATAACTATGAAATAAAATTAACATTAAAAAACCTTGAGTCGGGGGAAACCCTTGGATCAAATCCTGGCTGAACGATCGAATCTGAGAGGAAAGACGAGATACGCCATCGGGGAGTGGATCGAATGGGTACTTGTCGTAATAAGTTGCCAGAAACGTCCTTGTTATGGGCACCAGACCCACCGTCGAAGCCATTGAAAAACTTACTAGTATTTCTGATAACTGCAAACCGTATTGGGTAATATAGAATCAAGAAAAGGCTTAACAGAATTGTATTTGGCTGGATCTAAATGGAAAGCATCTTCTTCGCCCGAAAGATTAACAGGCAAGGAAATTTCCACGCTACCGACCATGGGTTGGTGCGTCGACGGGTCCCTTCTCCTTTTTATTTTGGGTAAATAACAAGGTCACAAAACTATTAAAAAAATAAAAATTAATCACTAAAATTTTAAAAACTATATAATGATTATCAAATTTTAGTTTTTTTTACAAAATTATTATTAAGTCGTCGGTTACAAAAACTTATATGATAATATATTTAATTATTTTAAATATAAAAAATTAATTATATCATTATACAAATTTATATAATAGTTTAATAATTATTTTATAATAAAAATCAAAATTTAATACTCATTTGAAATTTGATTATCATTTTATTTTTTATTTAGCGATTATTTATGTATTTTACTCTTTTAACTTTGATAAAATACATAAGTTTATTTAATTAATTTATCTTAATTCAAACAAATTTAATAAATTTAACTCTCACTTTATGTCATTATATGTACCATTTAAAGTCGATATAAATAATTTGATCTAATTTGAAGCATCATATTCGAATCATCAGAATAACCTACATTAAAATTTTTCAGATAATAAAATTTCAAACCATTTAAAATTATAAAAAAAAATCTAGATTAAAATATAAGTTCAAAATCGTTCAATAAAAAAGAAATTATGATATAAACTACAAATAAAAGTTTCAAACTTATACATAAAAACAAGACGTGTCATATATGCCCTTAATTATACAAATAATGTACTCGACATTCGGCAAGCAGTAGTACCGAGAGAACTAACATACTGAATTCAACAACTGCACTATACTTTGTTAGTGTATTAGATGATGAATGCAGCTAGGAATGAGTGTATTGTATTATTATCTCTAAAATCAGATGGAGTTAGTTAATGACAGTTAAGATATTTGTTAGATTATTGTTGTTATAATTGACTTCAGAATTGATTCACAAATCTTATATAAACTGGTCTTCAATTGAAGATATTACAGCTTAAATCAATGAAATTGAGAGTACCGTCTCTCTTCTCCTAGTGTCTTTTCCAAGAACCTAACATACTTAATCTTTCATAACCTGCAATGTTAAATAATGATATAAAATTTGAAAAACTCGATAAAATAGAATTACTATGGAATGCTGAAGGTACAAGTAAGTATATGACAAATCATAATAGTGAATTGGTACCGTAAATATAGTCTTTGGTTACGATTCGATATTTCAATAAAGTGTTATATTTAAAGTAATAGAATTATTCTTTATTCGATTCATCCATGTATCAAACAAAGAGCCTAAAGACCGAAGATGTTATTTGCTCGAATGTTTAAACCAACAATAAATTGATATGGACTTACTTCAAGATGTCAATGGATTTTTTGAATTGATAATTTTTTTCGTTTGACCTTTTATGAAAAAGATGGTGGTAGTCGGATATCCTCAAATTTTTCTTTAATTTAAAACTTAATTTAAAGAATTTTTCAGGTATTTGGACTTACCTAGACATTTGGAATTGCTTTGGCACTTGAGATTGTTGTGGTAATTTCTGCTTTACTAATTTTTGATAGGGTATTTTCGTCAATTACCTTTTTTGAGACAGGTGTATCATTAAGATTTAGTCCACTTCGAGTAATAATTACCTTACACTGCTCATGGTGATCTTTTTTATAACCTCAGTATTACTAGGTAAACCACCTAGTTTTTTGGTATTCAAGTTTTGGACAAATTGTTCAACTTGAGTCTTCAATGACCTTAGGATTACCTCTTGGTTCTGCAATCTCATTTCAGTCACGGTAATAAAAAATATTTTTTTTTATAAAATTATTATTTTCAATCATATAAGATTCAATTTTTAACATAAAAACATGAAGAGAGTTTTCTAAAGAACTAGATGATATCGATTGTCGCTGTGACATTTATTATCATAGAATGTTTTGTTAGAATCTCGATGTTTGGATAGTTTGATTGTTTTGGTTGAGGGCATTGCTTAGATCATTTCGTGAGAAATTATGATGCTTCATTCATGCTGGATTGTAAGTGTTGGACTTAATATTGTTGATTTGGTTACAGTTTTAAACATAAAAGCTAGACTCTAAGTTCTACAGACACTCAATAAAATCATAGTTACCATTACATAAATCAACAATAGAATTTAATACCTTGATTTTTTGTGTTATTTGATCGTTACATATTTTTAACCAAATTAGTTAAGGTAGCCAATTGCGTGACAATTGAATCTGTAGTGGCCCTAAATTTCTTAAAATATTAATAATAGGTGTAGTAAAAAAATGAAAAGCGGGTCACTAGTGGAATTGAAATTAGGGTTTGAAAAGTGAAATTTAGGGGGTTTAGATTTGAAATGAAATTTTGGGAAAATTTAGAAAATTAGGATTTAAAAATTAAAAATTAGGTTTTTAAATTGTGTTCAAAAATTGGGAATTTCGAAGTGTTGAAAGAAATTCGAAATCTAGAGTTCTTTTCTTTAAAAAAATAGGAGTTGAAAAGTTAAAATTAAGGATTTGAGATTAAAAAAGAGAAATTGTAGATTGAAAAGAGAGATTTTAAAATTAGGGATTAAAAAAAGCGGTGGAGTCGTCACCGATCACTTTTGGTAGACCGGACACCGTAAACAAACCAGAGATTTAAAAAGATAAGGTTCGAGAGCCGGTTACGGTTAAAAACGGGGTTAACATTTTTGAACCGCCCAAAATTGGCACCTTTATCAAATTATCGCTTAATTAATTTTAGATTTTACGGATTAAAGCGACGTTTAAATTAATGTTTGTTTAAATATTCGAATTAAGTTTTATTTTTATCGTGACTTTATTCGAAGGCAACGCATACACCGTGACCACTACGTTGGAACACGGGCCCGTTACGATCGAATAAAGACATAAAAAAATTAAGTTCGTTAGTTATTAATGGATGTGATTTAAATGGCAAAAGCAAAGAAATATGAGTTACAATTCAACATAAATAATAAAACATGAGCATAAAATAAAAAGATAAAATATAAATAAATGGCTTAAAATGAATGCATGGCAAAAACATATAACATGACAAAGATAAAAGTAAATATATACAAAACCACAATGAGAGTGCATAAAGTAAAACATGCAACAATAATAACAATTAACAAATAATTAAGGAATACATAAATAAATAAATACAAATACAACAAAAGAAAACATATGCAAAAATAAAATGCATGTGAATCATAACAAAGAACATAAATAAAAACATATGATATAACAAAAATAATCATGACAGAAATTAAAGATGAATATATGTACAAACATGAACAAAATATAAATGATAAATAAATGCATGAACATCGAAACAAAAAAAACAAAAAAGATGGAAACATAAATAAGTGAAAAAGGAAATAAATTGTATTAAAAGACCAAAAATAAACACAATAATTCGATCAGTGACTAAATCGAGAGGATAAAAAACATTCAGGCCCTCAACATGTTATTTCAAAGCAAGGAAGGGCCTGAAAAGAGAAGCTTATAGTACGAGAACTCGGTTATAATAAATCCATTTTATTATGATGATTGTGGCCCAAATCGGGACCAAATCGAAAGAAAAGGAAAACAAGCAGACCCTTACAACGCTATTTTGAAGCGGGGAAGAGTCTAGAAGTAAACATATAGACGTGGAGGGACCGATAACGAATAAAATCATTCTTGAAAAATGCTAATCGGTTAATTTAGTGACCAGAATTTAAGTTCTTCAAAAGTTTGGAGGACTGCTTGTGTGATATCCGTGGGACGGGGGTATTTATGGTGTAAATCCCCCGTTTTGAACCCGAGGACTTAGTATATAACTTAAACAAAAAATAAAAAAAAAGCCTCTTTGCCTCATTTGTTTCAAAATCAAAAAGCTTAGCCCCAAATCCTCTCCAATCCTCTGAAGAACGAGGATGAACAACAATGGGTTCATCCCCCATCCCAGAGCGACGTTGTGACTCCGCCTTAAATCCCAAAATTCGGCCACCATTGACGGTGGCTGATGAAATAAAAAACCTTTAAAATCTTTCCCTTTCGAAACCCCGAACTCAAAAGAAGCAAAAATCTTTCTCCGATCCTAGAGGAAAAGAAGAAAAACTAAGATCACTCTTCGGATCTGGAAGGCAAAAGGGAAAAGGAGTGACAACCATCTCTCCTTCCTTTCTGGTGGCTCACCCTCAGAAGCTCGGAGGTCGTGGGATTATCGCCGGTAGGAGAATGATTCGAGAAGACAAGAAAAAACACCGAAGATAAAAAAAATCTATTTTTTGTATGTAAAAAGAAAAACGAAATTACTCTGAGAATTGGTCTTCTTGTTGTATTGATTCCCTAAAAAAATCCTCCCATTACATTCGTTCTCCTTTGGCTTTTATAGCCTGTTACATAAATAACAAAAAGAAATGATAATGCCATTGGTTGCTGTGTTTGGATGTACGATTATGCTCTGATTTTGTTGGCCGAGTGACCTCTGATTCTCTGATAATTTCGGCTCTGATTTTCTGTGTTTTTGGCATTGTTGATTTGTAATTTTTGTGTGGTCCTTGCACGAATCTCACATATTTTGTCTTATTGGTGTATGTACGAATGGTCGAAATCGGCGACGGTTTACGACAGTCAGAGGAGACGAATCGGTAGAGGTAATCCGAAAGGTATGGCGAGTGTGCCACACGCGCGCGTGAGGGAACTAACGAGCCGCGCGTGTGGCGCGTCTTTCCTCTGGAAGCTTCTCTCCACTTGCATCTGGACCGTTGATCAGCTCTTCCGTCCAACGGCTGAGGGTGGGCTGCGCCAGGGATAACTAGGGTTTTTGTGTTATCCGGGCTGGGAGATTAAAGCTGACTTGGGCTAAATTTAAAACAGGCCTTGTAATATTTTAGTTTCGGTCTTATATTAATGTTATTGGGTCTTATCTAATTAATATTTTTCTTGAACTTGTAATGTATATTAATGGACTGTTAATGGATTTTAAAATTAAATAAAGCTTGGATCGATTATTTATAAAGCTTGGGTTTTATTTTAAAATCTGTTATATAAATATATGATAATATTAATAATATATAATAAAATAATATAATATAATATAATATAATATAAGAAAACCAAATAATAATAATAATAATAATAATAATACAAACGAAAAAGAATAAAACTTTTAAATAAGAACAAAGTTACCAAAAACATTACTTAAATATATTATATGTTATTTTTGGTTTTTTTATTGATAAAAAAAGATAACAATTGAAATTAAAATATAAGAAATAAACAAATAAAAGTATATAGTATTATAATCTTTTGGGATTTTCTCAAATAACAATATATTAATGCAATAAAACATTTTTTATTATATAAAAAATTATAATATAACAAATAGTAATATTGTTGGATTTTTTTTAAAAACGATATAGTAATATTCTTTCATTTTTAGATTAATAATTACAAACCCCATATTGAAATAAAAATTAAAGCCCGGATTTGAAACCCCGAATAAAATTAGTGATTACAGAATTTAATGAATCAAACTCATTGGTCACAACATTATGTCTGACTCTTCCTCGCCTACTATTTGAAAACTAATAAATATTTTTGGCTATGCGATTTAAAAATTTTATTGCTTCCTCTGGTAACTTGTCGAAGAACATGTCATTTATCGGAGCACCTAATATCATCATTGTAGGCATGTCTACTATATTGTAGAACATTTCACTTGTGTCCATAATAAGAATTCATGCCTAAGATATTTATGTAATAGTTTTTTTATCGCTTTCAAGCCTCATACATAGATTCATCGTTTGTCTACCGAAAATAAGTAATTTTATTACGTAATTTATCAATCATATTTGTAAAACTAAATCTAGCAAAAAAAAAATCATAATACAATTCCGTTTAAGATCTTATAGATTCAAATGAAATACTATTTAACCATGTTTTTGTCTTATCCTTCAGTGAATAGGAAAATAATTTTAGTCTTATGATATAATCATATTTAAAATAACTTTAAATGATAAATATATTTAAAATAAAAAATAGAAAAATAGGGAAACGATTCTTTAGGTACCCGATTAAGACTAATATGTACCCTAAAATCGACCTGAAAATATTTATTTTAACGTGTCAAATATCCGTTCGAGTAAAAAAAATTCTTAGATAAATACTCATTTATTTATATTCGTATAATCAAATCGAATTAATAAAACCAAATATTTTTGTCCACCATATATAACTTCTCTAAAAAATCACGAATGAAACTAATAACTTCTTTAACGAAGTTCAATAGATCAACTCCCCCTACCAACGGTCCAACACGGCTACACTACACACAAAAGATGGTTGTGGGTGTGGGTAATCTCATTCACAGTGATTCATTTCTATTCACGCTAAAGCTACATCATTTTATTTTCACGCACAGAATGAAACTAAGTGACAGTCGCAGCGAGAAAAGAGCCTTGCGAAATTGGGAAGCCGAAGAAGCTGCTGCAATTGCGAACTCATTCTTTCGTCATGGGCAACTGTGGCACCAGAGAAGAATCTGATGTAGTTGTTACTCATGCTCAAGGTTAGATCATTTGCTAGTTTTAATTTCCTTTTCTTTTTTCATGTCTCCCCAGCCTTAGGGCAACTTTCCACTTTCCTTTTTCTATTTCCCTTCTCATTCTCTGAAAATCGCAGTTCAACAGCTCCACAACCACATCTTATCTGACAATAAGCTTACTCAAAGTTAGAGTCAGAATCGTACCCTTTCAGATCTGAGCGACTTTGAGGACTCCAGAAAAAACGCACTTCTCTATACCCACATCATTGCCTTTACTTTATTCGAGCTGGAGACTATTACCAAGAGCTTCCGTTCTGACTACATTCTAGGAGAAGGTGGTTTCGGAACCGTCTATAAAGGTTAAATTGACGAGAATGTGCGGGTTGGTCTCAAATCTTTGCCTGTCGATGTCAAGGTCCTCAACAAAGAGGGCCTTCAGTGTCACCGCGAATGGCTGGTACATATCCTCTCTGCTAACTTTCCAACAGTCTTCTCCCAATATTTTTAATTTCCTAAAACTACTCTCTATCTCCAGACTGAGGTCAACTTCCTCGGTCAGCTCAGGCATCCTAATCTGGTTAAGCTGATCCATTATTGTTGTGAGGATGATCACAGGCTACTTGTATACGAATTCATGTTCCGTGGAAGCCTCGAGAACCACCACCTTTTCCGAAGTAGACATTTCTCCACTTTTTTTTCCTTCGTCTCATTTTAACATTTTACATTATTCCTATATTTATCCATGTTTATATGTGTAACACCTCTGTCCCGGTTTAAGAAATATAGAATGTTACACAAGCTTTTCAAACAATGCAAGAATCCTAACAAAATGATCAACTTGATCTTTTTTTTATAAGACAAGGTAACCATTTAGTAATTCTTTAAGCATAAGTAAACAATTTGGTGATCAATCAAGACAACCTCAAATTTGTTTTTTGATACAAACTATTATTTAAATACAAGACCTATCATTTACCATTTCAAACAATTCGAAGCTAATAAGATCTATCATTCAAACTAACCAATATATATTATAATTCGCATCAAGCAACAAGAAAATTTTTAGGCCACCAATTTATTTAAACACACATATCAACCAAGTTTAACTATTCAAACAAGATCAAGGCTAGCATACATAATATCCATCATATTAACTTAGTTCCAAGAATGACCTTGTCATAATTTTACATACCAATAAATTTAACAAAAGATTTACATACTATCACAAAGACCAACATTTACAACTTACAAAAAAATGCATCTCATGTTGAAACAAGACAAGAATCAAAGAAGCATACATGATATTTCAAGTCAAAATCATCATTAACATTCATGCCATTTAGTTCAATTTCATTATAACAACTAATGCCAACCTAGGCTTACAAGCTAACATAATTGGTTCAATAGTTTGCATGCCAAATACACAAAATAAAGGCCATTACATACAATTTACGGACATAATCTCAAAATACAAAATGCTAGCCTAAACAAGTTCACTGTGCCACTATTCTAGGAGTTAACAAAATGTACAAAATATCATACTCCTAGCTTGTTGTTTGTGCTTGCTTTCTTGATCAACCTTAGCTTAAGTCTTTCGATTGAGAACCTGATGTTTTGGGAGAAAGGAAACAAAAGAGTGATAAGTATTTGTTAGGTACTTAGTGAGGTAGTTCCTAGAACTAACCTGTTAAATATGTATTAAGCAAGTAACAAATATATACAACAAATCATGTTCTTAATTTAAGCGATATTGACATGCTCTCATTCAAGACTAATAAATATAGACATGCTTTCAATTCAGAGTTTACAAGGACTATCATGATTTCAAATTAAACATATCATGCTTTTAATCAAGACATATATCATAGACATGCGTTCAATTTAAAGCAAACAAGATTTATCATGCTTTCAAGTCATATAAGCATACAAAAGGCACCAAATGCATATTCAAGTTATATAGTCTTTTTACTTATATCGATTCCTTGATTTTTAGTTAGGACGAAGGTAATCGGGTTACAAGTGGGTACACAAAGTACCTATCAAGTTAATGCATATAGCATCTAAGAAAGTGTCCATGACACTACAAGATGTACACGAGGTACTAGTACACGAAGTACTATCAAGTCGATACACAAAGTATCTAGCAAGAGGGATGACTTACCATCCAAGACAAGTAGGTGACTTACCACCACTAAAGAACTCAATACCCTAGGCATGCCTTTCTACCTAGGACTAACTAGCAACCAAGGACTTGTAGTTATTTTATTGTAGTTCTTTCTTATTTTAAGTATCGAACATGACAAATTCATGAAGGCAATATGCATGTATGAATAATTTACCATACATACCTTGCAAAGTAGCATGCTATACCATGCATTAACCTTTCAAAGACATACAAACAATCATGCATTAAATCAATTCATACAAGCAAATATAGCAATGTTCATGATATTTTTTCATCCAAATTGACATGACAACAAGCAAGTTTCACAAACAATTTACTCCTACATCCCATGAATTGGTTAAGTGATTAATTAGTCCGGTTTCATGAAAATACAAACATAAAAGGATGGTTGGGACCTAGTTCTCAACCCTAAGTTAACCACACTCACAAGACTCCAAGCTATCAAGGATTGAGGATGTAGATCTCTTTGCCCTTCCTTTTTGCAAGATCCAATACCCTCTCCTCCTCATGATCTCCTTCGTTCGATTCCTCTAATAATCATATACACATAACTATTCATTAGAATGCATTAAAACCACTTAATTCAAGTGTTCATATGCATAATAAATACAAGATTCAAACATGTCCTATATTAGACAATTTATCGATCCTTTACTAAAAATTGCATGTCTTTTCATCTGTACATTGGATTTTTGATTACTTTATACCGTTGGAAAGCTAATAAATTCATCTATTTAACTATAATAATCTTGAATTTTATTAATTAGCCATTTAATACATTTTTTACCTAAAGATAACCTTACTTGCATTTTCGGACTGCTTAGACACCTTATTTTAATTTGTTTCCAGATTTTTTTATGTAACTCCAAATCGAGTTTCGTTTTTTCTCAAGCCTTATAGACATATGGAATGTTAATCCAAGAAATTTTCATCTTAAAATTCCAATCGTGCTATTAACGGTGGCCGATTAAAGTCACTGTTCCAGAACATAATGTTCTCGACAGCTCGAACCACCATTTACTAATTGGCTTGTAACTTTCTCTACACAACTCCGAATGAGGTTCCGTAAATTTTCACTTAAACTAGATTTATGGGGCTACTAGTATACAAAATTTCAGCCTCCAATTCCCTCAAATTTGTCCTAGGGAATTTTTTCAAAATCACTACCCATAATTACAAGTCATGATAGATTTTGTCTATCTCAAATTCTATAGGTTTAAATCCTAACTCAAGCTCACTAATTTGTTGGTTCATGCTTCTAACATCAAAATAAAGTAATAACTAACTTAATCAAATCTTCTAACAACCTAATCCAACAATTTTACACTCCATAACTTAGTCCTAACAAGTTTCTAACATTATCTAATATAGTTCCTTTCAATCTTCGTTATAACACTATAAGCATCATTTAAACTAAATTTCCAACCTAAAATCTCTAATTTTCGGCAACTATAAACACTTAAATTCATAAAAATAACAATCTAAGAAGAATTTAGAAGGCTTACACAATTATTTAGTTAGAAGCTTCAATACTCTTTCAATTTCACAAGAATCCAAGCTTTCTTCCTTAAGCTTTCATAGATTTTCTTTCTTCTCTCTCTTTCTTATTTCACGTTACAAAGGGGGAAGGAAGAAGAGATTTGGCTGATTTTTCCTCTCTCATTCTCTTATTCCTTTTTTTATTATTTAATTAATATGATAAGAATCCAATTAAAATAGATTCTATTGGTCCATGATAACCACATAGGATTTCCATTATCCATCTCCTGCCATGTGTCTAAATTTTTGGTCTAATTACTCAACTTTTCCATTTATACTTTCCTATTACATGCAAACCTTCATAATTTATTTTTATTTCAATTGCATCCTTATTCTAGCTCTATATTTCTTCTATAGTTCAATTAAGTTCTAAATTGATTAATTAATATATCATGTGACATTTTAATTCTTAGTTGCACGTAATTCAACTAGTCTTTGACTTAAATGTAACATTCTCTTAAGCCAGTTTTAGGGTGTTACAATATGCTTATCTTCTTTCTCTTTCTCTCAATCTCAATTATTACAAATACTTTTCTTTCCTGCTGATAAGTGCTAACTTTTGTTCTCATCAAGCAGGCTCTGAAAAATTTCGTCATCTACTTGGAAACAACTCATCTATCTCGCTTTAAAACATTCTAGTAAAGTACATATACTTGCCCTTGCATTGTTCCGCCTTTATTGAAGATGGCAGTCTAACTGCAATGCTACAAGTGGCCTGCAGGGCCATGAGTACAAGGTGCTAGTTTAAGAATTTTGTTTCAAAATCATTTCAATACATCATCGATTTTGCTAATTAATCTGGAGAGGAATTTAGTGAGGTGACACTTAAATTAAGTTTATTTGTCCAAACTGACGAAAAATGCTTTATCACTTATCTATCCCCCCTAAAAAAAACTTGACATCAAAATAAACTGATAACATGATAGATTATCTCTTCGTTTGTTGCAAGTCTCTAAGGTATCATCTACGTCTATATCATCTCCTAAATTTATTTGATAAATGAGGCAATCATATGAATAGAAGCATATATTGTGTGTGCACTCTGCTAGATACGTAGCATCCTTCATCAATCATCCTAGGTTCCTTGGGAATTAAAATTTTTGTGTCTCATGCTTATCATACAGTATCCAAGTTATAAACATAAAGCCACTAAGTACTTCAATGGTTTCTTTTTTTAAAATTTGGATGATTCTATTTGTCTGTGGCAACTTTTCTTTTTACTGTTAACCAAAGTTGACATCACTATCTCATGCCACTCAGAGGCAACTGTTCCTTTATCCTGGGCGAAAAGAATGATGATTGCTCTAGGTGCTGCTAAAGGGCTTGCTTTCCTTCACAATGCTGAAAGACCCGTGATATATAGGGACTTTAAGACCTCCAATATATTATTGGACTCCGTAAGTATTGCTTAAATTTTTCAATGAAGAGCTTGCTTGTCTTCTTCTCCCTAGATTGCTGAAGTTGTTGTCCTCTTTACTTTGTGCTAGACTTAAAAAATGAAAACCATTCACTAATATACTATCATAATTCTTATTTATAGATCTTTGTTCCTCTTCAATCAGGAGTTTGTCTCTTGAATATTCAGGATTATACAACCAAACTTTCTGATTTTGGGCTTGCGAAATCTGGGCCACAAGGTGATGAGACTTATGTCTCAACTCGAGTGATAGGAACATATGGATATGCTGCACCTGAATATGTTATGACTGGTATGACCTACTTAGTAAAATATGTGATACATCATAATACTCGACATTTATCAGAAGAAAGGGTCCAGCCATTGGGGAAAATGAGTTGATACCCATCTTTGATAAAAATAGAGAAAGGGTATGCATTTACTATAACATTACTTCTCTGAGCCCCCTAACAGAAAGGTAGAGCTTGAAAACATGTTGGATGCAATCTACCAGCAATCATTAAAAATTTAGCTGTTTCACCATATAGATAGGTATAGGTCCTTTAGTGTCACTGTTGTTGATAACTGTGCCTTTCTGCTGCTGCTTGGATGTGAGAGTGAATAAGGAATTTGTTGCATTTGGATTTTCTGCTTTTTGGATGCAAAAGTTATGAGGAATTTATTGCTTTACTTTTGGGCTTGTGGCAATGTCGAACGGGAAGATGATTTCGGATTCTCATAATTAATATTGCATGGGATGGGATACAAAGAACAAAAGTGAAAGTTTTGTTTTTAACACACTTTGTTTATGAAGAATTATAAAAGCAAATGCAAGTAAATCCATCAGATCATTTTTCTCAAGATTTTGAACCGGATCCAAAGCTACTATTTAGGTCGTCTAACAGAAACAGAATAAAGAGATATAAGGATATATGCAGTTTGAAGTTGAGAAAATCTTCAAGCTGGTTTTAATTCGTTTATCAATTTTCTACTACTCTGGTTACACTTTTTTCTTTTGATGGTTTAAACAACGGAGAAGCAATTATATTTGATTTGCACAGTTATTTATTTCTGTTTATAAAATGGACAGGCCATCTGACCGCAAGGAGTTATGTATACAGCTTCGGAGTTGTTCTTTTGGAGCTTTTGATGGGAAGAAAATGTAACCCTCTAGACCGGCCTATGTGAAGAGTCCGACCTAAAGTAGTCATATTTTTTTTTCCAAAACGAATATATAAAGCAAATACAAGATTCAACCCAAAATCAAGATAACCTGTAAGAATGACAGTTCCATCAAATCATAATTTCGACCATAATCCATATGATCATAATAAACCGTTAATCTCCCAAAAGTAACATGCGTTCAAAACATTGCTCATAAAACAATCCATATCATAGTAATAAAACATAATGAGTTAAAACCCTCCAGTAACAAAATATAGGCATAACAGTAGCGAAATAAAGGCACATGTCACCATGACTAAAAACCCGGGAGATATAAGCATTACATCAAAAGATAGTCTGGGAGGTGTAGATCCTCCGAGTGCCAAATCTGGGATGCCTATCTACGATTATCTGAAAGGGGAAGAAAACATGTATGAGCTATAGAGCCTAGTGTGTTCCACTGTGCATAAAAAATCACAGGTATAACCAATATATAATGATATCAGAAAACAATGCATGAAATGCATGGCATGATATACTACCCCCAACCGATCTCCAGGATACGGTTTCCCAGAACAGTATCTAATACAGGCATTAACCTAAGCCCGATGGGGCAAAGGTACCGACCTAAGGAATCACCTTAGGTAACATGAGGAATTACCCCGGCTGTAGCACGGGAACCGATATCAGGATGGAATTACCCTAACCGTAGCTAGGAACCGTAAACAGGACGGAATTACCAGTTGGATCAAGGCTGAACCGAATAACAGACACTACACATCATCCCCAAACCTAAAGTGACAGGCATGCAGTAATAGCAAGTATAATGATGGCAGTGACAGTAATTATCCAGATATCATGTAATGCTGAATCAGGACATGTCATGTAAAATATGTCAAGCATACAACAAAACAGAATATGATTAAATTCAACATATGTGTCCAGGTAAAATCCGAAAATAGTCATGTGTACATGCTTGGTTCGTAAAAACGGAAAAACAATAACATACAACATATAGCACGTAAGGGAACACACCTCAAAAGAGTAGAAGCACACAGGTGGTCTACTGGGCGGCTGAGCCTCGCTCTGCAACAGTATTGGACCCTATAGGTACACGATCAAGTTTTATATCAATACAAGAATCTAGATACCGGATTTAGTCACTAGAGATGAGAATACATACGGGTCACGATCGAATCACGAGTCGGGTCGAATCGGGAAGAACCGGGCTGGGTCGGTACTCGATCGGGAGGACTATGAGATCCTACAAGTAAACAGGTATCGATATTAGATCCAGATTAAAACTCTAAACTTAACTTAACTTAGAAGAAAAGTTTGACTCAAGACTTTAAAGTCCAATTTGGAGGCTTTCGGGATTGAATTTCGAAAAACGGGCTTCACGGATGGACTCAGGACGTCGAAAAACATAAAATAGGGGTTTTTAAAAATTTTGACTTTTTGGTCAAAGTCAACGCTGACGTCAGCAAAGTCAACGCTGACGTCAGCTGCCACGTCGACTGCCACATCAGCAGTCAGCGCTGACGTCAGCTGCCGCGTCAGCTGCCACGTAAGCAACCACGTCAGCTGCCATGTAAGTAGTCAACGCTGACGTCAGCAGCCACGTCAGCAGTCAACGCTGACGTCATTGGTCAACGGGTCTGGTCGGTCAACGGGTCAGTCAACGGGTCGGGTCGGGTCAATGAGTCGGGTCTGACCGGTTCGGTTCGGGTTGTATCGGTTCGGTTCGATCGGTTCAAGGCCGGGTTGACTCGGGTTGACCGGTTCAGACCGGTTGGCTCCCGGCAGCCGTCCACGGTGGCCGGAAATCACCAACGCTGGCGCGTGAAGCCTACGCGCGGCCTAAAATGACCGGAAATGGTTCTCTGAACTCAGAAAAAAGCCCCGGATACCACCAAACACTTATTTTTAGCCAAAACATGTATCAAACTCACTGGAAACGGCTTAAAACTCATCGATTTATCAAATCGGAACGAAACTCCAACGATGGCTTGAACGGCGTCGGAGGGAGGCGGTCGAAGAGGCGTTTTGCTCGCCTTAGAACGATGGACATGACGACGGGGTTGACACGCCGGAAAAGTCGTCGGACGGAAGCCGATCGGCAAAAAACCGAAGGGATTTATACCCTAGGTTCAACGAACCTTCGAACCCCTATTCACGGCGGAGGCGGCGGTGAATGGGCGCGTCGATGGAGGGGTTTTGGTCGGGGGACGGCGGCGAACACAGTGGTAGCGGCGGTGCAGGACACGGACCGGCGGTGGGCAGGCTGTGCGACAGCCAGAAGCGGGGGCAGGTGAAGGGTTTTGTTTTGAACAGATAGATATTTTTGATCTAAAATGGTTCTAACATGAACCAACAGATATATTCCAATCTAATATTATTATTATTATTTAACCAGAATATGAACATGTTAAGAGTAAGGTTTGGGATAACCTATCTCAAGAGTTAATTAGCTTAGATGGTTAGGCTATAGGGTAAATAATCTAAGGGTTGTGGGTTTGAAACCCTGTAACCACACTTTTTCCTTTTTTTATACCCAGTTTCATGTGTTACAGAAAATCTCTTGATAAGACACGACCAAGCAAGGAGCAGAACTTGGTGGATTGGGCTCGTCCAAAACTGAATGATAAGAGAAAATTACTTCAAATAATTAACCCAAGATTGGAGAACCAATATTCAGCAAGGGCAGTCCAGAAGGCATGCAGCTTGGCATACTACTGTCTGAGCCAGAATCCAAAGGCGAGGCCGTTAATGAGTGTTGTAGTTGAGACGCTGGAACCACTACAATGCCCTGGTGGTAGTGTAGACGAAATCTCCTCTTCTTTAAACTCAAAACTAACAGGTGGTAGTTCTGGTCTGTTTGCGATGGTTGAAGTTCCAGATTACCGAGTGCATCGCAGATTTTCCAAAAATATTGGACCAGGTGCCATTTGTAGGTCACCTAATCCAAATTGTTCCCCAGGTGGTCCTGCAGCTTGCAGAGTTCGACGAAATTGTCACCTACTTGTACACTTGTTTGGTGTGGCTTTTGTAGCATGACCCCTGACAAGAGTGACAATTTTGTTTGTTAAAACAAGAGTAGCCTAATGTGCAAGTTGTCCGTAGTCTGTGTTGATTATGCTATTCAACTGAAGCTTGTATTTTTTTTTTCCTTTGCCACTGGGATTTCCTGTTGGAAAGTTATCTTCAGCTTAAAAGCACGCAGTTTCAGACTTGTAAGTAGATGGTGTTTTCTGTGAATAATTTTGATGAAGATGGTAGACAATGGCGAATGTTGACAGCGACTCTGAAAATGAGAATTGATTACTAACGGTTACAATGTGTTTACTCCTTTTTTATTGTTTGTTAAAAAAAGGATTCTTAAACTGCTGCAGTGCTGCTTATTGGTTCTTACAACTTTGTGCCTGCAGTATAGCAAAATGATGATCGAAACCCAACTCCATTAAATTCGCTTTGGGGAAAGTGCGGAGGGGAACTAACAATCTTCTTTTTGATCTTTAAACGAGAAGTGCAATGTGTCACGAACTTAGCCCTCACACCATAGGGTTCTTAAGTCGCACGATACTTGAAGAGGATTTTCTCCCGATCAAGTCAGCCTTTTTCCCTCGATAACACTGTTCAACCAACAAGCGACAAATGAGTCTCAAGCAATAAACGAAAACCGTGGGGCATAGCGGATGCACACGGTTAACCCCCTAGTTTCGTTAGAAAGAAAATAGGGAAATTTTATTAAAATAAAATAAAAATGGGTTACATAAGCGACTCACTCACACCATCGACTAGGGCGGTAGGGGCCGCCTCGATGGTGTGTACGAAGGATACGCACCTTTACCAGTGGATCAGTCCAAACTCTGACGACTGTCCACCCCCTACATATATACGAAATAAACTTTATAAAAATGCCCCGAGTAGACGTTGAAACGTCCGAACCGGGGACACTTCTCCCTAACTTAGAAAAATACTTAAAAGAAAACACTTTTTTCTAAAACACTAAGATGTTTGACGCTGGGACAACTTCTACGCTCGGTTGTGGCACTGTTGTAGGCTCAGGACATGGGACGGCCACAACACTCTCCCCCACCTAACTTGTCGTCGTCGTTGTCGACTGCATTGCCTGAAACTCCTTCACCTTCTGTCTAAAAGCCTTCAAGTCGTGTTCTCGCTCCCAGCTTGTCTCCTTTGGACCCAAACCTTCCCATCTGACAAGGTACTCTCGCACTGGCCTTTTCTTGGATATCGTGACGAACCAATCGGCAAGGATCTCCCCTACCTTTCTTTGTGACGGAGGCACCTTACAAATAGGTTCTCTACTAGTTTGTCCCCGACTTGCCTCCATAGAGTCTTCGTAGAAAGGCTTCAAATTACTCACGTGAAACACCGAGTGCACCTTCATCCATGTGGGAGGCTTTATTTTGTAAGAGTTACCTCTCACCTTCGCTACTATCGACATTGGTCCCTCATACTTATGTACCAACCTGCGATCTCTATTACGTAGGAACCTTATCTGTTCCGTCATCAGTTTGACTAGTACTAGGTCGCCCACTTCAAACGGTTGGTCCCTTCGACCATGATCGGCCCACTTCTTCATGTGTTTAGCTTCCCTTTCCAAGTAAGCTCGTGCGATCTCGATGTTTTGACACCATTCTTGTGTAAAGTCAAAAGCTCGGGGACACCTCCCCTGATAAGAATCTAGAGATGTATGAGGAAGTCGCGGTTGTTGACCTATGATAATCTCAAAAGGACTTTTATTTGTAGCCGAACTTCTCTGCGCATTAAAACAAAGTTGGGCAACATCCAACAACGGAGGCCAATTTTGCTGATTGGCCTGAACAAAATGCCGCAAGTACTCTTCTAACAAGCCATTGAAACGCTCTGTCTGCCCATCTGTTTATGGATAATAACTTGATGACAGATTAAGTTGAGAACCCAGCAACTTAAATAATTCTCTCCAAAAGTTTCCAGTAAATCGCCCATCCCTGTCACTGACAATTCTTTGGGAAACGCCCCAGAATTTCACGACATGTTTGAACACCAACTGTGCAGTCTCCTTTACTGAACAAAACTTTGGTGCCGGAATAAATGTGGCATAGTTGGAAAAATGGTCCACCACTACCTAGATAGATCTCAAGTCTCTCACTCGTGGCAAGCTCGTTATAAAATCAATGGATATACTTTCTCAGGGCTTTGCCGACACCGATAAAGGTTCTAATAAACCAGGTGCTTTCGTCGATCAACTTTATCTTGTTGGCAGATCAAACAGGTTTTGACATAGTCCATCATATCTTGGCCTACCCTTTCTTAACCAAATTCATGATTGACACCGCCTGAGGGTCTTTTTGTAAATTCTGTGCTATAAGGTCCTGAATTTCATTGAATACTTTACTTGCTGACATCGGGGCAATCCTCCTAAGAGCAGCTAAATCAGCCCTACGACTTAACGCATCCGCAACTTGGTTTTTTTCTCAGCTTTGTACTCAAACCCGAAATCAAATTCATCCAAAAACTCTTGCCACCTCGTCTGCCTCGCCGTTATCTTTGGCTGGGTTAAAATATGGCTCACGGCTATATTATCAGTTTTCACAACAAATCGGGATCCTAGCAAATAGTGTCTTCAGGTCCTCAAACAATGAATTACTGCCAATAGATCTTTCTCTTGAGTAGTGTACCTCGTTTCTGCCCCATTCAACGTTCAACTCTCGAAGGCTATAGTATGGTTATTCTGCATCAATACCCCTCCTATCGCAAAGTCGGAAGCATCAGTTTCCACTTCTAGCGGACCCTTCAGGTTTGGCAACGCTAACACGGGATCACTCAGCATAGAGGCTTTCAGATTCTCAAAAGCCTTCTGGCACTTATTCGACCAAAACAATTTTTCACCCTTCTTTAGTAAATTGGTAAGCGTTATCGCCTTTTGTGAATATCCTTCCTCAAATTTCCGATAGTAGTTAGTAAGACCAAGGAAGGATCTGAGCTCACTAACATTCTTCAGAATAGGCTAATCTTGAATCACCTTTTATCTTTTTAGTATCCATTCGAATACGACCTTGCTCAATGACATACCCCAGAAATCGAACTTGCTTTTGCGCGAACTCACATTTTTCCCTCTTAACAAAGAGATGATTCTCGCGAAGTTTTTCCAACACTAGTCGCAAATGTTCTTCATGCTCTCTTAAGGAAGGGCTATATATCATAATGTTATCCAAATAAACGACTACAAACTTATCCAGATAATCACGGAACACCTGATTCATAAGAGTGCAAAATGTAGCCGGTGCGTTGGTCAACCCAAACGGCATCACTAGAAATTCAAATGCACCATACCGAGTCGCACAAGCAGTCTTAGGCTCGTCCCGCTCAGCTACCCTCACTTGGTGATATCCTGACCTGAGATCCAACTTTGTGAAATACTTGGCACTACTCAATTGGTCGAACAAGTCGGCAATCAGAGGGATCAGATACTTGTTCCGAACAGTAACTTTATTTAGGGCCCGGTAGTCTACGCACAAGCGCAAACTTCCATCATGCTTTCTTTGAAATAACACGGGTGCTCCAAATGGCGCCTTGGACGGTCGAATGAAGCCAGCCTCTAACAATTCATCTAATTGTTTCCTCAACTCTGCTAGCTCCGGCGGAGACATACGGTAGGGACATCTAGCAGGAGGTTTAGTCCCTGGAACGAGCTCAATCTCATGAACTACCGACCTTCGAGGAGGTAGACCCTTAGGTAACTGGTCAGGCATGACATCGTTATACTCTTCTAATACTTGCTTAATCTCCTTCGGTAGTAAACCTGCGCTTAGATCCTCTTTACAAACAGGCAACACAATGAAGGAAGGTTCCCTTTTTTTCACATCTTTCTTAAATTGGATGGCGGACAACATGCTCTTACCCCCACACGGAACAATAATCGCCGGAACCACACAGGGACAACCTCCCAAGAACATCAAGCAACCCGCTGTAGGGACTGGGATTGCTTGGACGACATTCATTAAATCAAGTCCCAACACCACATCAAAATCATCCATCTGTGTGACAATAAAGTCCACGCTCCCTTGCCATTGACCCAATTTGATCCCCACTTTCTTTGAGCTCCCACAAATAGACGAGGCAGCTGAATTGACTGCCTTCATCTGTCCAACATCCTTCATTATTTCCAAGCCACACCTCCTAGCTTCTGCAGAAGAGATAAAAGTATCAGAAGCTCTTGTATCCACTAACGCCCATGTCGTCTTCCCATTTATTACCATACTCACATACATCAAGCCTTTCTCTGCCTCTTTCTTTAAGCTACTTAGTTGAGACTGTAGAGCCGACAGAAACTGAATAAACCCATCCTAAGAGGGTTCCGTATTAATATCCTCTACGGAGGGGTTAACTTGAGGGGCTTTTGTTGGCAACACTTTTACAGTACTCAATGTACCCCTTTTCGAACACTCAGCCACCCGATGAGGGCCCTTGCAAAGAAAACAACCCAGAGGAAACCGACTCTGTCCATTTACTGGTCTTGGGCCTCAATTTCCCCGATTTGGTGTCAGGTCCCTGGCAAACGACCTCCTACCTGCTCCCCACACAGGTGTTTTATCCGTCCTGGCCACTTTGTTATTGTTACCAGAATTGTTGTTATTTCCACCGGAGCCAACAATTTTTCGCTTGTTGGAGTTCTCACTATAATCATTAAGACGCTCAGCCGCCTCCATGGCCTCAGTTACATCTTACAATTTCTATCTCTTTAGCTCGGCTATAGCCCATGGTTTTAGTCCCTCAAGGAAAGAGAACATTTTATCCTTCTCCGACATGTCCTTGATGTCCAACATCAAAGCCGCAAATTCCCTCACATATTCTCGAATAGTTCCTGTGTGTGTCAACTCTCTTATCTTCTTACGAGCATTATACTCAACGTTCTCAGGGAAGAAGGAGCTTAATAGTTCATTCTTTAGACCTTCCCACGTAGCCACAGAACACACGCCATCGACAAACTTAGACCGCCACCATAACTTGGCATCTCCAACCAAATACATGGAAGCAACCGAAACCCTGCCTTTATCTGTCTCAATCCGGGAGGCTCCAAAATACTGCTCTATATCAAATAAAAAATTCTCGATCTCCTTTGCATCTCGATTACCCTAATAGCGTTGCGGTTCAGGAACTCTAGTCCTCGGACCCTTATCCACTATCATTGTATTTCCAAAAGCAATTTGCAATAGATTGACCTGCGCCTTGCATTCATCTATTTCAAATTTTATATCTTTTATCGTTTTGACCTGCTCTTTGGTCTCCTCTAGCTCAGATTTCATGTGGCTGGTCGCCTCTTTGGCCTCCTTGCCAAAATTTTTGATAGCATCAGTAAGTTCTGCTTGAGTTTCCTCAATAGCACGGATTCTGTCATTTGACATCATAACTCTCATGGTCGTCACAACGGCCTCAAGTTTCTCAAACCGACCAGGGTCAAAAGACCCACCTCTTAGAGTTGTCGCACCCATCTCTGGTTGAGTATTAGGTCCCTAAGGGCCAGAAGTTCCATCTCTGGGCGTTGTCGCACCCACCCCAGGGCGAGTATCAGCTTTAGGGCCCTTGCCCGCTGCCCGCTTGCGTGTACTCACCATCGTTCAAGCCACACCCGCACAACACTGTTTAGGCCTGTATCATATAAGCAACATTACGACATTTGTAAATATTCCCATCCGTCATAGGGTCATATTGACTCCTGCATAAAAGAACCACACACAAAGAGTAGAGCAACCTAAGGCTCCAGGTCACATGCGCCACTGCGCTTAGATAATTATTGTGGTTAACGATAGTCACCGCGTGTGAACTGATTCCACTCCAATTATCTAAATAGCACCACCGTGCTAGAGAATTTTCATGGTTAATGACAGGCACCGCGTGTACGCTGATTCTACGAAAATTCTCCAATTAGCACCAATGAGCTAGAGTATTCATAGTTAATGACAGGCACCGCGTGTGCACTAATTCCATGAAAAGTCTCTAGTCAGCACCATCGTGCTAGTTTAATCCATCATGGTTAACGACAGACACCGCATGTGTGCTGATTCCATGAGGATTAACCCACAGGAACCACTATGCCACCCCAAGGTCGAGCACCGCGTACGCTTCGACTACTGCAGTGGTTAACGACAGGCACCTCTGTGCACTGATTCTACTACATTCATAAATAAACATCTCTATGCTATTTCACACAAACCTTTATGCCAAGGATCAGGGTTAAGTAACACACAATCTTGATTCTCTTCACTACCTTTGCTCGAATACCACGTGTCATGAACTTAGCCCTTACATCACAGGGTCCTTAAGTCGTGTGGCACTTGAAGAGGATTTTCTCCCGATCAAGTCAGCCTTTTTCCCTCGATAACACTGTTCAACCAACAAGCGACAAATGAGTCTCAAGCAATAAACGGAAACCGTGGGGCATAGCGGATGCACACGGTCAACCCCCTAGTTTCGTTAGAAAGAAAATAGGGAAATTTTATTAAAATAAAATAAAAATGTCCCGAGTAAACGTTGAAACGTCTGAACCGGGGACACTTCTCCCTAACTTAGAAAAATACTTATAAGAGAACACTTTTTCCTAAAACACTAAGATGTTTAATGCTGGGACAACTTCTACGCTCGGTTGTGGCGCTGTTGTAGGCTCAGGACATGGGACGGACACAACACAATGCACCCCGACTTCAAACAGTTTAATTTTTTAAAAAATATAATGCAGACACTGTTTAAAAAATATGGTGTAAACAAATCTAAAAAGTAAATACTGTTTGAAGTTGGATAAAAAGCACCTCGACTTTGAACATTGTATAATTTTTAATTCAAATACCGTTTAAAGACAAGTAGAAAACAATTTGTTTTCTGAATTGTACAATAAACTATCATATTGATAAAAATAATTTATTTTGTATTAGTTTTTAAAAAATGGAGAAAAAATATTTGTGTAAAACCTACCTTGATGAGTAACCTGTGATGAGCAAATGATGCTTTATTTTGGGGTCAAACAACTCAATTCACTGATGCAATGAGTTGTACTATAATGGTGTGGCCATGTAAGCTTAATTTAGTCCATTAAATAAAAATTAATCAAAATAAAAAAAAATTATAAAGTGAAAGTGAAGCAAATCATCAATGTTATAAATATTAAATTTAATCCAATCTCATGTTCATTACCGTGGGCTTGAAGACTTGATGTGTCCCCAATCATGCTAAGAAATAAGAAGCATAAGAAGATTTATTCTTTTTAATCAGTAGAGGTAAAGCAAAAACTAACCATCCCTATTTACAAACAACTAAATTCTCTGCCAAGTGGGAGCATTTTTCTAGTGTGAGAAAATTCTCTGACTTCTTTCTAGAAAATGTCCCCGTTTCAAGCACGACAATGTCTTCTGGTAGCTTTTTCAGGGTATTTTTTAAGCTCTTTAGGGGGTTTGAAACAGTGGCCACCTTGTGGTGGTCGGTGCCTTCTTGGCCACCCCTACCGTCGAGCTTTAGTAGTGGTTCATGGTGATGGAGGTTGCCTCCGTTGTATGGTTTTCACTCTTCTCTCCCCTTTTTCGAAGCACAATTCCCAAGAGAGGGCCTTGGCTGGTTGAGAAGAGCTCGGAGAAGGAGCCCAAGATGGTTGTGTTCTTGTTGGTTTGTCGCTCATCGAGGTTGTTTTCATGGACGAGGGGTCCGATTATGGGGTTAGGAAACTCGACGTGATGGTGGTTCGCAAGGTCGGAGGGTATCGAGTAGTGTAGCAACGTCGCTTTCTCTTCCTGATGAATAGCCAAAAGTTATTGCATCATGGGGGCATTGTTCGGGCCATCGCTCTCGCACCATGGTGGCTTGTAAGGCTCATGTCCCCATTTCAGACATCTCAATGTCTATTGGGGATATTCCGGTAAAGTTTTTTTAGCTCTTTAGGGGGAGGGATCCGTGACCCCAACCGATGCCCGAGGTGGGGTATCGGTCTTCAGCGCCCATGAGGCTTGGGGGAGGCCAGCGAGTGTTAGCAGTGTGTTCCCTTATCCCGACGGTGGTGTTCGACACGGTCGACAGTGCGGCGGCGATGGTCGGAAAAATTAAAATAATGGGTTTTCGATGTTCTTGTTGGATTTTCCCGCACTTTGGAGGGTTTCGATCAAAGTTTGAGGCCTGATGGGTGGGTCGTCGTCCCAAATATTGCCTGTTTAGCTTGTTAAATGGTGGCTTAAAATTTTCTGATGATCGGAATAATTATCCCGGTGTTCCAAGGAAGAAGAAGATCATGTGGCGGGCTTCCTACCCTCGGCTTAATTTTTCCCTCCCTTGGGCTGAGATATTTTATTCGTTCATTATTAAAATCAGCCTTTTCAAGGCTTTTGGGCGTGAAATTATTAGAATTTTCTACTTTTGGGTAGCTGCTACAGCACCTAAGCTTGCTTCAGATGCCTATTGCTTCGATATTTCGAGTAAATTAGCCTGCAACCGGTTAATAAAATGCAGCAGGCTCAAAAGGCCCAAGGCGTGGACCATTTTCTCTCTCTCGCTACTTTCGGAAACTGTCGTACGGACAGTATCTGCACCAGGGGCGGTTGGGTGTATTTCGGGAAAGTCAACCTACCAACACTGGATTTACAGCAGTGTACAGGCTGAAAAGACATATTCGGGCCAGAATATCGTCCTTGGGGCCTCTAAAGGCTGGGAAAAAATTAATGAGCGCTACCCCCATCGGGAAACTGAATTTTTTGAATTTTGGCCACCAAAATTACTGCCCCTCCAACAGATTACCAGCATATCTGTTCTGGCCCCCCCCTTGGTCGCCCTTCTCTCTTGATGGTGCTTGCTTGAAACATGAAAAGAAGGCGAAAACTCAGCTCGTTGCTCCTTCCAAAGAAGTGGAAATTGATCCAGAGGCAGTGTCACCTCTCAAGATGCTTATATCGATGGAGGTTGGTTGCCAGCCCCGCTAATAGCAATGAAGACCCTATGTTGAAACTGTCGGGGCCTGGGAAACTCCAGTACATTTTAAGCCTTATCAAGATATATAACCTTGCATGATTCCTGTTTGATCTTTATTAGTGAGTCGTATTTGTTTAAGAATAAAACTGATGGTGTCCGTAGAAGATTGAATATGTATGGCTGCATTGATGTTGAGAAAAGTGATTATTGCATTGGCCTGCTCTTGCTATGGAAGGAGGGTTTACAAGTTGATCTTCTTTCTTACTTGAACTTGCACATCGATGTTATTGTTACAAAAGGCCCTCTGAATTTTTGTTTTACTGGAATGTATGGCACTTGCGATCGATCCAAGAAATATCTCGATTGGGAACTTCTTGATAAATTGAGAGATGTCTCGGACTTGCCTTGGCTTCTTGGGGGGGACCTTAATGTCATCTTGGGATCAAATGAGAAAGCTAGTGGCAGAAGGAAGCCGAAAATGGACATGGATGCCTTTCGATGTGCCCTTGAACGCAATGGATTATGAGACATTAAACCAATCCGAGGATGGTTCACTTGGCACTTTAGGGACACTATTTCCTCTCACATAAAGGAGAGGATTGATCGCTTTGTGGCCACCATCCCATGGTTGAGTGCCTTTGGCCAATACAAAGTCACCACAGAATTTACTAAAGATTCAGACCATTGCCTTCTCTTACTTGATACGGAAGGTGGCCCTAGCCAAGGGGGCAACGTGCAGATTTCTTCAGGTTTGACATATGTTGGGCTAACGAGGAGGAATGCCTCAACATTGTCAACCAGTCTTAGGCAAATACTAATGGGGCACGTTGGAAAAAAACAAGCATGTTGGATCCAACTTGTCTAATTGGCAATCGGAACGAAGAAAGGCTTCTGTTAAACGCAATAATCAACTCCAAAAAAGGATTGAATTCCTTCTTGACAAAGCTATCACTGATTCGAACCTTGAGGAGTTGAAAAATTCCAAAATAGAGTTGAAGGCCTTGTTGGATAAAGAAGAAATCTACTGGAGGCAAAGATCAAGGGTCCAATGGCTTAAGGAAGGTGACCGTAACACTGATTTCTTCCACGCTAGATTAAATCCTAGGAGGAAAAAGAACATGCTCAAAGGCATAGAGAATAATGAGGGGACTTGGATGGAGGTAACCGAAAATATCTTGAAGGTGGCTACTGAAGTCTTCTCCAAACTCTATCAATCAGATTCTGCCACCACCTCCAACATGATCTTGGATGCCATTGAGCCTTGCATCACATCAGAGATGAATGAAAAGCTATGTGCTGAATTCACAGTAGAGGATGTGAAGAAAGCCTTCTTCCAAATTCATCCCAACAAAGCCCCAGGTATTGATGGCTTTCCAGCCTCGTTCTATCGGAAATTCTGGTCTAATCTTTCCGTTGATTTTTGCATGCTTTGCCTTGACTTGCTTAACGGTAAAATAAGCATGAGTGAAGTTAATCAAACGATCATTGTTCTCATTCCGAAAATAGATAACCCGACCCTAATAAAGAACTTTAGACCGATTAGATTCTGCAATGTTGTTTATAAAACTTGCTCAAAAATGATTGTCAATCACCTTAAGCCCTTGATGCCTTTATGTATTGCTGAAAGCCAGAGTGTTTTTGTTTCTAGAGGAATAATCTCTGATAATGTTGTCATTGCTCATGAACTGCTCCATTACCTTAAAGGCTCTAAGAATGGGCCTAACAAAGGTGCTGCAATCAAACTTGATATGGAGAAAGCTTTTGACAGAGTTGAATGAAACTTTTTAAATGATGTTATGCTTAAAATGGGCTTTGCTGCCAAGTGGGTTGATATTATCATGTCTTGTGTCTTTTCTGTTTCTTTTTGCCTCAGAATTAACAGTGCTATTTTAGAATTTTTTCACCCCATCAGAGGCTTAAGACAAGGAGACCCCCTATCCCCATACTTGTTCCTTTTTTGCACGCAGGGACTTTCGGCTTTGCTCCTAAAGGACCAAAGAGAGGGTCTTATTAGAGGGGTAAGGGCAAGCATGCATGGACCAAGGGTGAACCACCTCCTCTATGCTGATGACTGCATTTTGTTCACCCGGAATTCGATTGAAGAGGCTGAACGTTTGAAGCAAGTTCTCTCTATTTATGAAGCTTCATCGGGGCAAAAAGTCAATGTAGATAAATCCTCTATCTACTTCAGTAATGGGATGAGCCAGCAAAGTAAATTTGCCATTGTCGAGACCCTTGGCATACGGGAGGAATCGACCCTTGGCCACTATCTAGGCCTTCCTTTGATCGTGGGCAAAAACAAAACCGAAGCCCTTGGCTACTTGGATGTTAACGTTGATAAGAGGGTGTGTAGCTAGACCAAGAACCTCCTCTCCTACGGGGGAAGGGAAGTGCTCATTAAATCGGTTGCCCAAGCCGTCCCAGCGCATGCAATGGCGTGCTTCCTTCTCCCTTAATGTATCTTGGACCCTATGGTCTCTACTATTCGAAGCTTTTGGTGGTCCGAGAAAGCAAAAGACCGTGGCTGGACCCATCTGGCTTGGAAGAACCTCTGTCAACCGAAAGATGCTGGCAGACTTGGCTTTAGAGATTTGAAGCTCTTCAACCTTGCATTGCTTGCCAAGCAAGTTTAGAGACTTATTTGTTCCAAGGACTCTCTTTGCTTTAAAATTCTCTCGGCCAAGTATTTTCCTAATGGTAATATCCTTAAGGCCAAGCAAGGTGACAAAACTTCCTTCATTTGAAGTGGCATTTACAAAGCTAAAGAAGCGATTAAAGACGGCTTTCATTGGCGGCTCGGTATTAACATTGATATGCGCATCTTCCAAGATAGGTGGGGATGTGCTAAACCCATCGTTCTTGAGGGATCCCACCTCGACAATGCTATCTGCTCCATTAAATGTGGCAAGTTCATGGTCCCTAATGTTGCTGCCTAGAACATTATCAAACTGAACCAGGTTTTCTCGCATAATAATGCCACCCTCATCAGTCGTCGCCCCATTGCACCTGTCCCTGAAGACATTCTTCTTTGGAGCAACCATTCTTCGGGTATGTACTCTACAAGGTCGGGTTATAATTGGCTTCTCTCTCAAAGGAGCAGCAGCATTGACCGAAACAATTCCTCCATTTGGAAGGCCATGGCAAAGCTACCTACCCTCCCAAAAATCCGAATCTTTGGTTGGAGACTTTGCCAAGATGCCTTTCCTACCAGGCAAAAACTTGCTAATGCTGGCCTCTCCTTGGGCACTTGTAAATTTTGCCAAAATGACCTGGAGACATGCCTTCATGCCTTTCGCGAATGCCCATGCCTCAAAGAAGCCTTCGACCTTTGTGCCTTGTCGTCTATCCTGCCTCTTGGTCATTTTCCGAATTGCAAGGCTTGGTTGGAGGAATGTTTAAAAGTGCTCAACAAAGACCAGTTTAATCTCCTCATTGCCCTGCTTTGGAACCTTTGGAATCGAAAAAACAAGCTCCATCATGAGAACAAGCTTCTCCCGGTAAGAGCTGTCGTTGATTATGCCCAACTCCTTGCCTCGGATTTTAATGTTGCTGCCCATGATGATCATACTAGCACCCAAGTGCCATGCAACAGGGCTAAAAGATGGAGCTGCCCAGCAAATGAAACCATTAAGATCAATGTTGATGCTACTTTTTTCGCAGATTCGGGAGATGCCTCCATTGCAGCCGTGGCACGAAACTCCAATGGCCTGGTCATTGATGCGAAAGCTTTTAAACTTGAAGGGCCACATGGTGCTGAAACCGCCGAAGCATGTGCCCTCACTTTAGGCCTTCAAATGGTCGTTGCTGGAAATTGGCCCAATGTTGTTGTGGAGGGATACTCGATGGCAATCATCAACAAAGTGAATGCCAAGGAACTTGACCGGTCCGTCACTGCCTCGCACCTCTCAGAAGTCTTTTCAATACTTAGTAAGAATGTTGGATTCAAAGTTATTCACATTTGCCGTGATGCAAACCGAGTTGCGCACACACTTGCCCGATGGACCATCACTTGTAATGATGTTTTTACTTTCTCTTATGAGGTTCTAGATTATATTCAAAGCTATGTAATTAATGATGTCATCTATGACTAAGTAATACAATCCATCTTTAAAAAAAAAATTCTCTGCCAATTCCAAGACTATGAAAAGCTTTACTATTATTTACTTCCCTAACCTCTTGAAGCCGCTTCTTCAGAAATGGCAAATCAAATATGAAGCCTTTTCTCCACCTCAGATCAAAATCCAATGGAGTTGTCTCCAACTCACCCTGAGCCTGAGTATTGCTTTTCTTCACTTGTCTGTCACAACCGAAAACATGTTCGCCCCTGCCCCTGCCATCTCTACTATGACTATGAAGATGGTCAAATATATTTACAGATTCTCTAGTTACAGTAGGTTTTTGAGAAGCATCCATCAACTTCCGCTTGGCAACCATTTGGGCTGTTGGTCCCAAGTCTTTAACAAACAACATTAAACTTTCTCTGTAATAGATATCCTGCCCATTAACCTACAAAACCAAATCCAGAGATATGTGTTGCCCCACCAGCAAAAACAGAGAATAACTCAGCAAGGGATTCTTTCATACTCAAATAACAGTAACAGGGTAATGACTAATGACAATGATCCCCAAGAAAAAAGGTGAAAGAAAACATAATGTCACTTTTTGTAAACAAGTCAAAAATAAAATGGACGATTTAACACTTTCAATCATGTGCAACAATAACTTACTGGAATTAGTGGTTTTGAGTCTGTGGACGCATCCTCAGACGTCCAGGGTGTGTAGTTACAACGTCTATCTACTTCACCAAAACTGTTTCTCCTAGCACCTGTTACACAATCCCATGGGTTAAATTCAGTCTTCATTTCATGTTTTAAAAACAAATAAATCCAAGTGAAATATATTTTTAAAGTTCTAAGTCGTGTAATAAAAATAAAAAAGAAATCCCGGAACAGTTAAAAAAAAACTTACTAGAGTCTCTTGCATCAAAACCAGCAGCAGACCCAGACCGCTGACAAATCCCTCTAACACTTTTCCTGTGGTTTGGAGATGATTGATGGGTCTTGATATTGGGTCTCAAATTCGTTGATGGAGCTCTGGCTTCACACATGAGCCTTCTACTAGTTCTTCGTTTTGTATCAAGAGATTCAAACTCAAACTTCTCTGGGTCTGTTTTAAGTATACTGTTGTTGTAGAATTAAAATACATTGCATTTTGGGGAATTCAATATACATCATACTGCATAAATAGTTACCATCAGTCACCCTATACCATGTTTCATACATAGTTTTAATTCACACTCATCACGCCATCTGAATATAAATCAAGAAATTCATAAGCTGTGGTTCACATGATTGGGCATCCCTCTAACGAGAACAGATATACCTCAAATTGTTGAAGACTTGTATACATTCCTTCATGAAGTTTAGCTCTCATCGTGCCAAAGTTCATAGGCTCTTTAATGATTTTATAGTAATCCTCGACCTAGTCATGCTTGCAACATCCATCAGCACAGTATATGAAAAGAGAGACAGACTACTAAAACTGACACATACCTTTTCAGGATCAACAAGTTCAGCAAATAATTCATAACTGTCTCTCCTAACATCAGAAAGATAAGGTCCAAATATCAAGATATTATTAATGGACTAGATTTTAGCAATCTCTTTTGAGTGGAAATCATCTACTACATTTTTTTAGCTTCAGAATTTTGTCTTCCTTTCTTTTAAGAGGATCCTAGAAGCGCCTCGGTGGGGGAGAGCACGATCATAGTATGTCGATCTAAGGACTGTACTCTCCCTCAATGAGGTAAAATATCAGGATAAAACGACATACAAACTCCCATGAAAAACAATATTTTTTTCTGTTGGATATTTCCATGAACAAAGCAGAAGATCCCACACCAGCAAATGATGACCATGACTCCTTTTAAAATGTTCTATTTTATTTTCATAAAGAAAAAAAGAACAAATTCTATGAAGCTGAGAGAGAGAAGCGCACGGGGCACGAGCAAAAAAGGAAAAGGAAAAGGAGGCTCATCCACTTTTTTCGTCCTTATTCCTTAATTAACTAAATGAACACAAATCAACTCCAATTAACAAACGCTTTGTCATATTTCAGCTACGGGAAGACTTTATTATTCAGGTGTCCCACTGCTGTTGCCCAACCCCAATCCCTCACAAAACCACTAACAAGTTAAAAGAAAAACCATACTTTTTCTTGTTTGATTTGAAGAATGGCCCCTTAAATTTCATAGCATGAATATTAAAGGGACACCGCTGACAGCACCTGGTAAGAAAAGGGTGCAGCCACATGTTGAAGAGGTCTTGGTTTTCTTGTTTTCCTTGCACCAGCACTTGCCTTAGCCTGGGTGATCTTTTGCTGTAAAGTCATTGCCTGTGTGGCAATAGGATCCAGAGATTTAGGTTGTTGCTGCGGCTGTGGCTTGCAAGCATCCAATACAGCAGATAAACGCGGACTTCTTCTCTGCCCTTCCTTCCACTTGGACATTCTTACTTTTCCACTGCACAGTGCACCGTAAATCAAATAAAATTAACTGAGCTGCAGACATATTGCATCTCTGTTAAGCGCTTAAGGAAAGAGGAACCCACCTTGAGCTGGCCATTCCAAACGCAAACAATAACAATTGTAACGGTAATAAATATATGTCAAGAGAGGATTTGTGATGACCAATCACATTAGTAATATGTGTATATATTATTCTTTTATGAGAAATATGTATATACTGTTGTTACTTTATTTCTGTTTATGAGATAGATATGGTGAATCTTCTAGACAAGGGAAAAACATTCAAAGTAAACCCTCAAGGCCTTTGTTTCCTGTGTCCTGACGTTTTGCTATTTTAAGATGATACTAGTACTTGACTTTCTTCTTAGTTCCCAGTTCAAAATATTCAAAAGGAAGAGAGGAAACCATGGGACACCGTACACATTATCATTTGAAAGGACGTCTGTTCTACTTTTGTCCCAATCCCATCCCTTGTGTTGTGCATCAACTATTGCTGATGTAAACAAAGAAATCATCTTAATCTCAAAGTCATATTATTTATCCCCTCTTAGACCGCAGTGTTACTGTGTTAGTGAAATAAAACATTAAACAAAACGAAAAAAATTCCAACTCTTAACTCGAACTATGTTATGTTGGAAGAAAAGAAATGTAAATCATTCGGTGGAGAATGGAGTTGGTGGAGAATGGAGTTTATTCCTCAGTCAGAAGAAGTTTATTTTGGATTTGTTGGAAAGGGCTAGAATGGATAAAGCAACAACTATTCCATTACTCTCTTTGGTGAAACTAAGTAAAGATGCTGGGAGTCTTATAAGTGATACCCAGGGATATAGAAGTATAGTTGATGTTTTGTTGTACTTATGTCACACTCGACCTGATATTATCTTTAGTGTTAATAAAATTGCTCAATACATGTATTCTTCTTGTGAAGGACAGTAGGATGCATTCAAAAGGATATTGAGATATCTCAGTGGTACAATTCACCATGGACATGTATTTCGAGCTGAAAATCAGAAGTCTAATTTAGTTGCTTTTGTTGATGCTGATTGGGGAAGCAACCTGGATGATAGACTATCTACTTTTGGAGGCTGTGTATACCTGGAAAACAGTTTAGTGACCTAGAATTCGAAGAAACAAAAAAGTGTCTTAAGTTCCAACGATGGAGGCTGAATATAAGAGAATTGTTGATACAGTTTTAGATGTTATGTGATTAAGACAATTGATGACAAAGATAAGACAGATTCAAAGGGAGATTCTAATAGTATGGAGTGATAACTCCAGTGCAGTTTCAATGAGTATGAATCTAATATACCATGCAAAAACCAAACAGATAGACTTAGATTTCCATTTTGTGGGAAAAAGTTTATGGAGAAATTGGTACAAATCAACTATATACCAGCATTACATCAAATAGCTGATGATTTTACAAAAGCTTTATCAAGTGTGTACTTTACTGAGTTTCGACAAAAACTCAATGTGTTTTCCTATGAGGAAGCTTGCACACAAGAGAACAAAAGAGCAAAAAAACAAGGTGTCACACCCAGATTTGGATCCGAGATTCGGGTTAACCCGAAAAATTGGGCTTCGGTTTTGTGCCCCGAGTTTGAGTAGTTTGGGCCTTGTGGGCCTTAAGTTGTTGGGTTTGAGTTGGGTTTTAAGTTGGGTTTCGTTCATAAAGACATATTGATAAATGACAATTAGATGACAAAGAAGGGGTTTGATGGGAGTTATTCCTCTGCAGAGTGAGGTCATGAGTTGAAGCTTTTCTTCTTCTCATCTTCTTCCCTTCACACCACAAGAGGGAGAGTTGTCTAAAGGTTGAATCTTTGGAGCTTGGAGTTGAAATCTCGTTTTTGAGGAAGATGAAAGGTTTTTAGGCTCAAGGTGATCTATAAAACAAGGTGAATAAGTGTTGGTTTAGAGAAGAGAAGGGTTTTAGAGAGGGTTAAGGGTTGAGTTCGGGAATGGTTTTGAGGAGCTAAAATCTCAGTTCTTTAGTGTCTAAAGCTCCGAAAATCATCTCTATGGTGTTCCTAATCTGTTGTTTATCTTTCTCTTTTTGCCTTTATCTTTCTCTTTCTTATAATCATCATGCATATCGTATGTTAAGCCTGTTGCATGTTTGAATGCTTGTTATGTGTATAAAAGCTTAAATGATCTTTAATGGTGAAATATCTATATATTGATGAACCTTCGTAAAAATGGTGTAAACATGCTTAAGATTACTCCCTTAAAGTCTAGAATCAATTTGGTGTTAAATGATTCGTTCTTGGGTAAGGTTCTAAGTGTTTAAAAATAAAAAAACTGCACTTATCGTGCAGGGGGTATCGATATCGGTGGCCCGTGTATCGATACCCCTGAGAGAAATTTAAGTTACAAGAGTAGGTGTATCGAACCATGGTTCGATACCGAGTCGTCCAGTGACCTTTTGGGATTGATGCCAGTATCGGAACATGAGGTCCTCTTTTGTTGACTTTTAAGTGGGTCAAAGGGTTCGATACCAGTATCGATACCCTTGTTCTGATACCCCTTTGGGAGGGTATCGATGCCTGGTGTTTTCGATACTCCAAGTAAGGGTATCGATACCCTAGGTCAGTTTAGCCTAATTTTTATGGAAAAGTGGTAAAGTCTCGTAATGAAACCCTAAAAATTCCTAAGAGTCGTATAAACTCTAAAATGAATAATTAAATCGAAAGATAGACTTATAACTCCGCTAATGAGATAATGGGTTAATAAATGCAGTCTAGTGGTATAATCGATATGTGGAACCGTAAAAGGGTTCGGTGTGACATTCGAGTCATGTGGTCTACTAGGAACCTTGCTTAGTGCTGATGGGTTGCCTAGGGTATATTATATATATATACGAGCTATGATACCTAGTAGCCTTGCTTAGTGTTGAAGGGTTACTAGTGATATATTATATGATGATAAAACCGATAACCTTGCTTAGTGATATTGGGTTATCGGTAATATATTATGCGAAAGACCGGCTAGGATCTTGCTTAGTGCTGATGGATTCCTTAGCGGATTACGTGGAGTGGCATGCCATGGACCTTGTTTAGTGTTGATGGGTCCCTTACTTCTATATTACTATGAGGTGATATATACACCGTTATATATATAAGTATATATATATATGAGATATAAATGCGGGTTAAGAACTTGAGATGTTGTGTGGTCTTCTCTCGTCATGCATATGCTACGTGTCAATATATGTCATCATGATACCATGTGTTTAGGCGATTTTGGTAGCGCCATTGTACTCATGCCATGTCATTCATTCATGTTGCTATGCTTAATTTTATGCTATGCATTATGTGGACCGGTTGATCGAGTACCCACTGAGCTTTAGTAGCTCAGCGTTTGAAATACGTTTTCGTGCGTAGGTTAAGGAAGCTTTCGGAGGAGCATCATCGTGATGGGTTCAGCATCGACGTCTGTTGTCAGAGTACGGTTATTTAGGCATAATGGGCATGTACTTAAGACCCTATATGTGTAATTTGTAACTTTGTTTTATTTATTGTCGAATTCTTTTAAACGAGTTGTAATATTTTGGAGCTCCACTATTTTATTTACTCGGATTTATGTTTTAACGAATTTGAATTTTATTACCTTATGTTTGAAAATGAATTTGAACTCATCTTAATAGATTTTTGGAAGAAATTTTGAAATATAAATTTTAGATCGGAGGCTCGATGTGACACCGAGTCTAAGTTACACGGGACGAATGTTGAAGGATAACGGCTGGAAATTGATTACAGCATATGGAATTGGTTGCAGCAACTGGTTGTTTATTATTGAAGGTGGTGAGCTAGCACAATGAGCCGCTTGTTGGTTAAATTTGTTATTCAACCGTTCTCCTATATTCTCCTTGTATATATATATATGTATATCAATGGAAAAGTAACCATCATTTATCAATCATCAATGTACTTTTCAGTGTTATAATCATCATTCCAACACATATTATTTGATATTGTTTTCATATTAAAATGATGAACCATTGGAAGCTCTCTTGTTCACAATTTTATAAACATATAATCTAGAAAAGATCAAATTCTATATATTTAGAAGCATATATCTAATTTCAGTGGTGGCGGAATTAGATATTTTACTTGAAGTCAATTACTAAATATAATTTTATTAATAATCTTTTGATTGTATCATATATATTTATATATCTTCATGGAGTAAAATTAAACCTATACTAATATATTTTTTCACAAATCCTCTGATAAAATTTTATTAAAAAGAAAAAAAATAAAATTTTAAACAGAATAAAATTTTAAATATGAATTATTTTAATTATTTTAAATATTAACAGAATAAAATTTTATTAATTATTTTAAATACTAACAGAATGAAAATATTAATTATTTATTTTAACTAAAAAATAATTTAAATACCCTTAATTTGGTCACCTATTTTGTTGTTAACTGTTTTAATTATTGGGATGAACTTAAAGGAATTCAATTGATAAAACGTCAGTGAAACTGACGTATATTTTTGGATTTGGATTGGTGAGTGATAAAATAGAAACGGTAGTCGGCTAGTTGCGGTGCGACGGGGGTGCGCGTTGACGGTTTACTGCTGCCGTTGAGAATTGGATGCGGGACGAACTCATCTAAAAAGGATGTCTAATTGATTTGGCTCTCTTCTTCTTCTTCCCAGTTCCCACATTGGTTGCTTTGTAGTCCCTAATAATTTCTATACTCAATAGCTTCTGCTTTCGCTTTTCCCCAATTCCTTTTCTCCCGCTTTCTGTGTTGTTTCATTTGCTATTTTTCCGAGATCGCGGCTTTCAATCCACTCATCCGGTGTTTGTCTATCTGTTTCATGTATGTATCTATGATTTCTGCATTTTTAATTGTTCGATTTCAGAGGATTTATTAAGTTTGCTGAATATTAATTAATTGATCGATTGAAAGCAAGTTTTTTATTCTATTTTGCTTGTAATTTTTAGAATTCCACTGTTAATTCGTCGCAATGCGCCCTCCTTTGTCAAAGAATGATGCTTTGAATGCGTCTTCGCGCTCCTCTTCTCTAGCTTGCCTACACTTCACCCCCTTTTAATCCTTTCCAGTTACCCCCAATAAGCTTCCTGCTTTAGATAATTATTTCCTGATTTTCTAATTTGTTATCAACTGTCCCTTTTATTTCTCCTTCCTTTTTGAGCCTTATTTCTTAATTTATCTGTTACTATTTGCTTAGGGAATGATTTATTATATTCTTTTGCTGGTAGCTCCAATGGCATTTGCCTTCCCCTTTTGGTAACCCTTTTCTATTCTTTTCAGTTTACTTTTGCTTGTTCCATTTTCTTTGACGGATGGAAGAAGACTCGGAAAGAAATTTTCAAGATATCCCTTTGCCGCATGCACCTGGCCACATGGAGGGTGATGGATTGGTTGATCACTCTGGCCTGCCAGCTTTGTGTACTTTATGTCGAAGAAGTCTTGCACCTGAATATGAGGCAATGTTTGATCTTGAAACCGTTGGTCTCTGTGGGGACTGCAAATTTTTGTTGCTTGAGGATCTCGGTACACCTCCTCAAGACTCAAATAGAATACGACAGGCTCGAAGAAGAAGGAATCGGCAAAGCAGTTCTGAATCAATTGAAAATCTTTTCTCACAACAATTTTCGCAAATGATTAATTTGTTGAGGCAGAACCAATCCACTGTCTCTGGCTCTGAGGATCAAATTATGGATGGTGGTTCCAGTGCAAGGTCTTTTCGACATAGTAGTTCACGCACAACTCCTAGTGGTTCTAGAAGATGGCGGCATGTTATCTCTGATTCTGAAAGTGATGGTTTTGATAACCTGGATTCCTTTTATGGTGAGAGTGAATCAAATGTTAGTTTCGGTCGGTACAGGTTTTTTCGGGGTGAGAGTGATGCAATATCTTTCAGTACATATGGAGGGGATTCAGATGCTTCTATGGATGGACCCGGTTTCCTGGATACAGAAATATTCATTCAAGCTGAGAGTAGGAGTGATATTAACATTGATAGTGACACTGATATTGATCCAATGCATGTCGGTCTGAACCAATGGAACTGGGATGAACCAGAAGAAGAAGGGGACGGAGATGGTGAGTGGGAAGAAGCAGATGCGACTGGACATACTATGTTCAGAACTGGACTTCTAAATTTGTTTACTTCAAATCCAAATGAAACCAATCTCCCTGTTTTTAATTTACGTCGCTCCAGAGCTGGCTTTGAACAACTGCTTGACCATCTGGCTGAGACTGATGGCTCTAGGAGAGGAGCACCTCCTGCATCTTCATCTTTTGTGAATAATCTGCCTCGTTTCATTGTCAGTAATGAACATGAGAACTTTGATGGTTTGGCCTGTGCAATCTGTAAGGATGTTTTGCCTGTTGGCATTGAAGTAAATCAGCTTCCTTGCCATCACATCTATCACCCTTATTGTATCTTGCCATGGTTGATTTCACGGAATTCATGCCCCCTTTGCCGCTATGAGCTTCCTACGGATGACAAAGATTATGAAGAGGGGAAGCAACACATGAATAGTAGGATGGAGATGCTTGAAATCCAGCAACAAAATACAAATGGAGATGGTTCCTCTGAGGACTCTGATGAAGCTGAAGCAGATGAAGCTTGTGAACTTGTACCATGTCAATTAAATGATGTACCACGTGTGGATCCTACCATTAGTAGCTCTGCCATGGAGGGTGGTAGAGACTGGCTATTTCATGCTGCTGCTCCCGTTGCTGGGATTATTGGTGTTGTTCTCATCTTATGGTTAGGCCAGCATCAAATTCCAGTTTCAAATACATCATCACTAAACCAAAGGGGCAGCAGAGGGAGGAGATGGTGGTCTCTCTTTTGAGAAGCTTCAGTAATATGGTGGGTAATTGCCCTGCCCCACGATTAAAATTAAGTCTTCATATTCTAATTTCTCCTGCGAATTGTTGTGGGCGCCAACCTTGCCATTGCATTTCCGCTTTAGTATGATGTTTTATTAACTTTGGTTTATTGTGCATCTGTTTAATCTCAAATTCTGGCCTTGAGAGCAGAATTGGATAGGTTTATAGTTTCCTACCTCAAGTGTGCTGTGCTGTGCTTATGCATGATTTTTGTTTTCCAGTTCGCTGGACTTGGATTGAATTGATTATCAGTAACTGGTAACTGAGTAGGGTTTAAATGAATGGTTGACCGCTTGACGAGTTCTGAAATGCCCGAGCTGTTGTTAATTGTTATTTTGGGGAGAATACGTGATTGAATTTTGACGGTGCAGGAGATGCTCTCTCTTAAGGATTTGGTTAACATGATAAAAACAAAGCCAAGTGATTTCTGAACTTGCGAGTGATGAAAAGGATTTGGTTAAGGATGTTCGATCTTTTCTAAAAAAAGTTGCAGTAGAAGCAGAAAACCTCATCCCCCCCCCCCCTCTTTTTTTTCAAGATTGTGTTAGTTTACTTAATTTGGTTGCTGAAATTTCATTGGAATTTGAAATTAAATAAACAAGATTTCATTCCCAGATTTAGATTTCTACCCGCTGAATTTCATCAGCTGGAGATAAAACAAGTCCATCCATCCATCCCCATTTAGATGGTGCTGACAAGGTTAAGTGATATCAAGAGATAAATCAAAACAATATAAAATAGTACAAAACATTGAGTCGACAGCATTCATGGTTGCAGGGCTCAGAGAAAGACATAAGCTTTCTTGGCATGTCAAACAATTTCATCCAGTCTACTGAGTGGTGGTGTTAGAAGAGTAAGTTGAGATACAGAATAATCCATCCCTCCATGGTGAAAACTGCAAATATATGAACCCAGAATAGCGCAGCTGCTGCCTCCTTCCCGTAACCTCTTAAACTAGCAACAGCACCTGCAACACGATTCCAAAACAATTGGACTATACTAATAATGTCTGCTACTGCGATAGAAATAAAATCATCCATCTAGCCTAAACAGAAGCAACCCATGGGAACCAGATACATTATATCATGCTTCTTAGTTCTTATTCACCAGTCTAAAATCCTAATATAATTTTATTACACGGGGATATTCATTTCTATATGCATGCAACTACACTGCACTGCACATATTTAGATTGAGAAATGATGTTTTACCAGAAAGGATAGATGTTGACATAGAATGCTGAAGGAGTAGGACAAATCTGAAACATTTTTTCATCATCAGGAAGGAAACCAAGCTTATCAGCCAGCGTTACAATGCCCAGTCCTGCAGGAGGCACCAAGATTAAGCTCCCAATTATGATAGCCACAAGTGTTCGGACACCAATTCTGGAACTTCCTGGCCCGGGTCCTGCAACTCATCCCACAGGTTATGGTATTGTATGTAAAACCCTTCTCAAATATGGTGACCAAGATATTTAGCTTACCATCAACAAGGTTGCCTCCTAATGCCAACAAGATGCATGGGATCATGGCCTTCCTGTTTACATCAAACACATCAACTTATCACAAAAAACAAATACCAAGACCAGCATTAATAGAAAATAACCAACATATTCCTATTAACTTCAACCAAAGAATAAAAATACAACTTATTTTCACCAAAACATACCCAAGAATAATGCAGCTGTCAGTGAAGAAATGAAGTGGAGCATCTCTTGTAAATATTAATTTCTTCAGAACCGATACTGTGCCTATAACCATGGCTAGAATCTGCAGTATGCATATATTCGCCAAAAAGTAAGACAAAAATATGTCACTAGGTTCACCTGATCTATATCTACAGCTTCTGCATCGTTTTTCCTTGAACTGATGAGAAGCTTGCAATCCATGCTAAAAACTACAACAGAGACGACGCACACACCTAGACATTCTGATTTTACATCTACAGAAACCGCTAATCCAACAACAAATCAAACAAATAATTGCATGCATGTCGATGACGGAAATTGATATAAAGATTGAATGCTCTTTTTGGCGTTTTAATCATCCCTTCAAATAAAGGACTGCAAAATCAGTTCACGGATGCCTGGATCTACCATTTCTCTTTATAACTTAAGGGAATTCAGATTATATTAGTGTGAATGTGCAGTAGTTATAACCCATACTGCATTATCAAATACAAAATTTGAGATTTGACAGTGACTTGAAAGGAAACTTGCAGTTGCCAGTTGTCACTACAAACCAAACCAGTTACTAGTTCATGAAAACAAAAAGTCTCAAACTTACAGATGCAACTATAGGGGGTTGAAGGATTTGCTTAAGTTTTAACTTGTCATAAACAAAAACTATAAAACTTTTAATCTGCAACAAAATAACAGATACTTGATCAGGAAAGGTTTATTGGAAGCAAAGTATGAAACCAAACATGATCCTCACCTTCCTGGAAGCAAAGTATGAAACCAAACATGATCCTCACCTTCCCTTTCATTGAATTGTCTGATTCCGTTTGTGAATCCTCTTGCTCCAGCAATGAAACATTCTCAGGAGAGACATCCTTCTGATGGATCTTAAGGGGGGGATTCCCATCCTCAAGGTCAAAGGCACCGTCCGGGGGGTGGGGACTGGGGATAGCATATGAAATACGTATGTGTAAAGAATGATTGCACCAACCTAACATTATTTATAAGCTAAATTGGTTAGTATATTTTCTAAGGATAGGTGGGAACAATTTTCATCAACATAAAAAGGAAAAGATTAGCACATCAAATTATGTTAGAGCACAATGACATACATACCCACTGTCCAAATGAAATGTATGCAGTTCCCATTTCCCTGAGTGCTACATGTTCCAGCGTCGCCAAATGGATTGGATTTATCTCTACATAAAGCTGCAATCAGAACAAGTGGTACGTTCCCAATGTTTCCTGCAATCATCGGACTTCAATTCATACAGATATTGCGTTGTTTGACTGATTTCATATTTAGTGTGTTAAGCTAACGCACATTAATATATTGTACATGATGCAGAGGCCTACCAATTGCAATTTGTATGACTGAGAACTTGAAGTAGGGGTATGGAGGTTTGACTAGGAATACAACAACATAACCTATTATAGAGCCAGTGATTGCGCCTAGAATAACATTCACTGGAATGAACCACCTGCAAGCAATGCATCATGATTAGCATTGTTTTTTGATGATAAACAGAGAGATGCAACAAAGAAAAAAAGGTGATGGATGATCAAATACCACTGAAGCATTTTCTGTAGAGTAATAGCTTGCCCGAGTTGAGAAAAGATTAAACACGGGAGCAGAAGGGAAAAAACTAACTGCATGCAACAGATGGAATGTTAAGTGAGTAACAAGTATATATTTTCCAAGTCAAATTAGTCTGTGGAAAGAATGAATGGATGAGAAAGCGATTACCCCGTTCAAAAGCTTTCTGCCATTTTCAAGAAAGATATTAATATACTTGGAAGCCATTAGGAAGGCCAAGAAACACAAGGTGAATACTTTTGCTACTGGCACAACTGCTATCTTTATGCTTCCTAACAGTGATTGATGTCCCACTGCCGCTGCTGCTACTACGACTGCCTCCTTCAGTAACGAGAGAAGAAACGTTGCCATTTTCTTTTCTTTTATAATCTGTTACCTATATAGATACGAGTATCTGTCGGTTAACTTGTAGGTTGTACACAATTGGGAAGCCAATATCAAATGAAACTAATGCAATCCATATTAATCACAATATAAAAAATTTAGGTGTCCTTTTCTTCTAGTTAGACGCGGGGGTTACATTTTATATGGTATTGCTAAGTTGTGAAAACAGCCCCACTTGTTGATCTTGCCTCTCCATGTCATCTCAACTAATTTCTATATTCTGTAGGCTAAAATTTTTGTATTTTATTTATGGGTGGGGTGGGGACGATTTTGTATTTCTTATTTAATTTGTCTTCAATACCTGCGACTACGATTTTACGAAATTTTCATTAAATATTTTAGAATTTTTTTCGTTCCCATGCCTTCTCCTTGCGGATCTCCACGATTTTTGATTAATCCCGTGCCCAAAATAATAAACAAAAATAATATTTTATTAAGTAAAACAAATGGTTAATTCAATTTAAAATATAAAGTTTAGATACTTTGAATTGAAAACGAAGATGATGAAAGATTGAAAGAGTATTGTGTTGGATGGGATTTAGATGAAAATTTTAACTTATATCTAAAAACTAACATAGAAACATGTCGAGAAACTAGCGTACCGTAGCATACCTTCTTCTTGTGACATGTTTTTTTTTTTGGTTTATTTTATCTGTTTTTGTGGCATGATTCAACATACCTTAGCAGTCGATTGTTGCAGAGATTTGAATCGGCTTTAATTTCTGATTATGATTTTGTCGGTGGTCATTGATGGTTAGATCCCCACTCGGTTGATGGCTGTGTACTGATATAATCAGTCTTGGGTAGGGAATATTTTGTCTGATGTTTTAGATCGCTCATCACTCCTTATTCACCCGTTATGTGTCTCAATTGGACAGAGACAAGGAGATTCAGGAAAAAATAAAAATATTTTTAAAATTATAATATTTTCTATGAATTTAATAAAAATTCAGTGATAATTATATAAAAAAAAAATATTTTTAAAATCTTGTAAAATACGAAAATCCTTGTGGATAATTTTTAGGATCCCACAATTATTTATTTAGGTTATTTTCACGGTTCAGATATACCAATTATCGTTCTCATCCTCATTTATTAATCAATCCCAATTATTAATCAATCCCAGAGATATATATGGACATAGCAGATAGCAGATAGAAGATACTAAGTTTCTTAGCATTTGTAGCATGCAGCAACATTTCCCATTGAAGAATGCAGTTGCTTGGAGTTCCATATCCAAACAAAATTTTGGATCGGGACAACTAGGAAAGGAAGTTTCCTCCGTATTTTCTTGGAAAATGAATCAGTGTCAAAAGTACCATCCATCCGCTCCTATTTCCTACATTCCAATTACAAGTTGTTGTCAAGTGAAGTTGATTGCTTTAGTAATATAGATCATGTTTTCATTTAAGCCTCGTAGTAATTAATTTTAGATACTATGTTTTTTGGCATCTAGTAATTAGTTATCAGAGAAAGGGAAGTCCTGACCTCCAAGTTTCTTCAGTCCCAAAAACAGATACTCCAGAAAGAATATGAACATGTCGTGCAATGGTTCAATGATTAACGCAAGACATATTAGCACTTCGCAGCCACGTTTGCCAATTGCCAGTAAGGCCGAGATAAAACATATAGCAAATCAAACAAAACAATGATTAATAATATCTGTTAACCAACATCAGTCACTTGGTTATTGAAACCACTCATTACTTCACTAAGTTGTTAGTACTTAAAACATGCTAAAAAATGTTACTGCTTCAGTCTAATTTATACAATTAATTTCATTTTCTTTTCGCATCTCCTAATGTCAATCATATGCTCTAATTATTTAAAGAATTCAATATTTTATCTCAATATTGGTACCTTTCCAAAGATTATATTTTTTGGAATACTTCTCATAAATAATGTATGAAGATTAGCCAATGACTTTGACATTGTGATGGGAAATAGTTATGCAATTCTTCGTATTGTATTGACGAGAAAAAATCCCAACAAGGTTAAAGACAATGGGATGGGCCATCTGTTCAGGCAATGGAGTATGGGCCTTGTGAGGTCTACAGTTACTATGAGCCCAACCTAACCCCCCACAAGCTCAGTCCCTTAAATAAACCCTAACACCATTTCTCTGCTTTGCATCCTGCCCCTGGATCTTCCTTCGCTTCTTCCAATTTCAATGGCTTTCCTCTCTGTTTCTAAGCGTTACAATGTGCATCTGAAGACTAAAGCTTATCCCAGAATCTCAATTCCTTTGCATTTCTTCACTACAACTCAAGATACGTCCCAAGATTTAAACAACACACCACCTCAACAGCAAGAACAAGTAGCCAGCACCCGCAGAAACCCGCGAGGTAAGACTCGAACCCCTGAAAAAATAGAGGATATTATTTGTAGAATGATGGAGAACCGAGCTTGGACCACCCGCTTACAGAACTCCATCCGTGCTTTAGTACCTGAATTCGACCATTCATTAGTTTATAACGTTCTCCATGGTGCTAAGAACTCCGAACATGCTCTCCAGTTCTTCCGGTGGGTGGAGCGTGCTGGTTTGATCCGCCACGACCGTGAAGCCCATATGAAGATCATTCAGATTTTAGGTCGAGCTTCCAAGCTTAATCACGCCAGATGCATACTTCTAGACATGCCCAAAAAGGGTGTTGAGTGGGATGAGGATTTATTTGTTCTTCTCATTGATAGTTACGGAAAAGCTGGTATAGTTCAAGAAGCTGTCAAAATTTTCCTGAAAATGGAGGAGTTGGGTGTGGACAGGACTGTCAAGTCTTATGATGCTTTCTTTAAGGTTATATTGCGTCGTGGTCGATATATGATGGCCAAAAGGTATTTCAATAAGATGATGAGTGAAGGGATTGAGCCTACTCGTCATACCTATAACATCATGCTTTGGGGCTTCTTTTTGTCATTGAGACTCGACACTGCTAATCGATTTTATGAAGATATGAAGACTAGGGGCATTTCACCCGATGTTGTCACTTATAATACAATGATTAATGGATATACTCGGTTCAAGAGAATGGAGGAAGCTGACAACTTGTTTGTAGAGATGAAGGCGAAGAACTTAGCCCCTACAGTAATCAGCTACACCACCATGATAAAGGGGTATGTTGCAGTGGAGCAAGTTGATGACGGGTTGAGATTGTTTGAAGAGATGAAGTCTTTTGGTATAAAGCCTAATTCAACAACATTTTCAACTTTATTGCCAGGTCTGTGTGATGCGGGCAAGACCAATGAGGCCAAGGCAATTTTGAAGGAGATGGTGGAGAGGTATGTTGCACCAAAGGATAATTCTATTTTTATCAAGATGTTGAATAGTCAATGCAAATCCGGTGATTTGAATGCAGCTGCTGATGTGCTCAAGGCAATGATTCGATTGAGTATTCCAACAGAGGCTGGTCATTACGGTGTCCTGATTGAGAACTTTTGCAAGGCCAATGAGTTTGATCGGGCAATCAAGTTGCTGGATAAGCTTGTTGAGAAGGAAATTGTGCTGAGGCCAGAAAATTCTTTAGAGATAGAAGCTAATGCATATAATCCAATGATTCAGTATCTATGCCACCATGGCCAGACAGGAAAAGCAGAAGTTTTTTTCCGTCAATTGATGAAGAAGGGTGTTCTGGATCCTACTGCATTTAATAGTTTGATCCGTGGGCATGCAAAAGAAGGTAACCCTGGCCTTGCTTTTGAAATTCTGAAGATCATGGGTAGAAGAGGAGTGCCTAAAGATGCAGATGCGTACAAATTGCTCATTGAAAGCTACTTGAGGAAAGGTGAGCCTGCTGATGCTAAAACAACATTGGACAGTATGATTGAGGATGGACATCTTCCTGACTCTGGCATATTCAAGTCGGTGATGGAGAGTTTGTTTGAAGATGGAAGGATTCAAACTGCAAGCAGAGTTATGAAGAGTATGGTGGAGAAGGGAGTGAAAGAGCATATGGACTTGGTGTTTAAGATCGTGGAAGCTCTTCTCATGAGAGGTCATGTTGAAGAAGCCCTTGGACGAATTGAGCTACTGATGCAAAATGGGGGTGCAACCAATTTAGATAGCCTTCTATCTATTCTTTGTGAGAAAGGGAAGACTATTGCTGCTCTAAAATTGTTGGATTTTGGCTTAGAAAGAGACTGTAACTTAGATGTCTCAAGTTATGAGAAGGTGTTGGATGCTCTCTTAACTGCCGGAAAGACTCTCAATGCATATTCAATACTGTGTAAAATAATGGAGAAAGGAGGGATCAATAACTGGAGTAGCCTTGAGGATTTAATCAAGAGCCTTAACCAGGAAGGGAACACAAAGCAAGCTGATATACTCTCTAGAATGGTAAAAGGGGGTGGTGCAGTCGGTGGAAGCAAGAAAGGGAAGAAACAAGCAGCTGTTGCTAGCTAAATTATCTTTTCATTAGAATAAAAAATAGATGTTATTGTGAGAATGATTGGTCATGAGTTTTGTTATCGACGGAACAAGTTCTGAAAATTGAAATTTATTCTCATGTGTTCATGTCATCAGCAGGAAGCTCGTGGCGTCATTTGCACTGGATATCTTTCACCCTAGATTTTTCAGGGTCACATATGATCTTTCCTAGTTTGAACTTTTGCCACTCGCTTGTTTGGAACTGTGAAACTTTATAGCATGGAATAGGATTGTTCACTACATTTTTGTTTCATTCAACTGTCTTTTGAGAATCATGTTGCCGTTCTTCAATAATCTAGAGCTGTTTTTGCTCCTTTGCCCCTTGTGTCGTGATTGATGGGAAGCTCTATGCTCTGTTATTTATGGAGTCAGATTTTTTCAACTGAAAGTTAGTCAGGCATGTACGTCTGCACCACCAGGAGTACATCTAATTCCCCCATCAGGTGCTGAATTTGTGCACGCCCCAGAGCTCTGCCTGTAGACTATCAGTTTTGCCAATGGCCAAGAAGAACCCATGCCGATGCACCATATTGATCACGTATGATCCCCCCTGCAGAAGCATGACCATTGCCTTGATTAAACTGCCCATCGGAATTCATAATTATAAAACAGCTCCTTCGTGGCCCTTGAATTATACTTTCAACCATAGAGAGACGTATCGGCATTAGTAAACTTGATTGCATAAGAGAACGGTCGGTGAGACTGCGTTGGCAGGCGAATCCTTGTCAAATTATAATTCCAATCCTTCGCAATCTCCCTCTTGATTACTGGCCGACACGTGTCTTTGATGCTACAGAGCTTCACTGCATCCAACCACACTAATTTCTCCAATTTCTCCAAACTCAACCAGCTACCTTTTCCTTCCTTTGCCTCTCGCCACTCAGCCAGCAGTCAGCTATACAATTAACTACGCGTCTTATTGCCTACCTTGTTCCTTTTCCAACGCTTTTCTTTTTATGGTTGTCCTAAACTTGGACCTTGGCTATGTCAGGTCTGTATAATGATCACCGCTTCTCCCCTGTCAGAACTGTTCGCCCACATATTAGAAACACCCCAGACATTGATAGGTACTTTCTCTCTCTCTACGCCAAATCCTTCTCTATTATCTCAACAGTAACAATACAATACATATGGTTTATATAACAATCTATCCAAGCTTTATGTTTATTTAATCCCAATACTAAATCAAATTCACAAGTAGTCAAAACATACAAGTCAATAGGAAATGGTATGCTCCTAACGGTCATACCAGTATCTTCCCTGCAGGCTTGTATAAGAAAGGATTCGTAATATAGGCTAAGAAAAGACAGTCTGCAAAGACAAAAGGAACAAGAACATAGAACTAAGCCTAAAATCTGTCCCAACTCATGACTTTGAATTGGAACACACAACTTATGAATGTTCCAAGTCCTTAAAATAGTCTTGATTGGTATTTCTTATCAAGTAAAATATATAATTTACCAACCGTTAACCATGAAAATCTTAAATACCTAAGAAGATCTCGATAAAGATCATGGTGATTTTCTTTCTTTTATTCCAAAACTAAATACGACAGATTATAATGTAAGGTGTGAATTGGGGATTAATACAATAAAAATTAGAGATTGTGTTAGGTGAAGAAGAGATGAAAGATGATAAAGGGAAAAATAAATAAATAGTTATAAACATAAATGATTAAATGTGTAGTTATATGAATTATTTTTATAATCAAAATAGAAATAAAATATTAATATAATGATTACCTGATTAATTTATTTATTTATTTTATCATGTCAGATTAGTCTCTCGTAGTTCCGTTAATACTTAACAACAGTAAACATTTTAATAATTATAAATTTAAAAAAAATATATAAATGATCATAATAATTAAATTTAAAAATAAATAATTAAAATTATACAAACCATAAATATAAATGATGATTATAATAGTTTACCCCAATTATAATCGAAATACTCGTAGAATAGTAGAGAATTTTGTGCTACACGATGTACATGGTACTGAGAAATTCCAATCCACCCTAATTTATATTTTCTACCTCGGAAAAGGAGAAACACAACCCTATTTTTCACTCTTCACTCGAAGGTTTCCATCTCTGTAAATACTATCTCAGATTCTGGTATCCCTTTTACGACTACATTTCTCGCATTCCTTTGTCTGCTTTTTAACTCTTTTCTTGTTCTGCATAGTAATAACTAATAACCCGCGTTCTAGTTTCTACAACCTTTTTCCCCTTTTCGCTTCTGCTCTTTGTAGAGTTGGGTTTGAGGAATCAAATGGCTGCCATGGCTCGGTATCGTTTCTCGGAGTGGACAAGACAATTGCCTAACACGAATGATACCCGCCGTCTCCAATCTCAACCGCCGCATGTTGTTTCGTTCCCTCAAAACCAACCGTTCCACTTTCACCCCGCTAAGCTTTCCGTTCCCAAACTTGACACCTCTTGCGCTGGAGGAGACGATGGAAACCACGGGGTTGGTGGTAGCGGAGGTGGTGGTAGAGGAGATGGCGATTCCAACGATAATTCATGGCAGGGATTTGGCGTTCTGGGTCTTCTCCTAAGTGGATGGAGAGGTAGAATTGCAGCAGATCCCCAGTTCCCTTTCAAGGTTTTAATGGAAGAGTTGGTTGGGGTCAGTGCTTGCGTTGTTGGAGACATGTCTACACGTCCTAATTTTGGTCTTAATGAGCTTGACTTCGTTTTCTCAACTCTTGTCGTCGGTTCCATTTTGAACTTCACTCTGATGTATCTTTTGGCACCAACCGTCTCCGCATCTTCCTCTTCTTCAAGTCTCCCTGCCTTCTTTGCAAACTGTCCACCAGGTCATATGTTTGAACCTGGTGTTTATACCCCAATAAACCGTTTCGGGACTTTTGTCTACAAAGGAGCTGTATTTGCTGCTGTCGGATTTGCCGCAGGCCTTGTGGGAACTGCAATCTCAAATGGATTGATCAACATGAGGAAGAAAATGGATCCCAATTTTGAAACACCCAATAAACCTCCTCCTACCTTGTTGAATGCCCTCACCTGGGCTGCTCATATGGGTGTTAGCAGCAATTTGAGGTACCAAACCTTGAATGGGGTCGAGTATCTACTGGCCAAGGGACTTCCCCCCTTGGTGTTTAAGTCATCAGTGGTGGTTCTGAGATGCTTAAATAATGTACTTGGAGGGATGTCATTTGTACTACTAGCAAGGATGACTGGGTCTCAGAGTGTGGAAGAGAAGCCAGCAAACATGAAGATGAAGAAGTTGGTGGGTGGTGGCGCCCAATCAGTCGACAGTTGAGTGACTTTTACCCTTTCTTCCTTTGCTGTTTTAGCCTTTTTCTTTCTTGTAACTTGGATGTAGCATGCTATCATAATGTTTGTAATAAGATCAAAGATTTCTCCGGATTTGATGCCATTTAATGGGTTTAGATGAGACTACTTTTTCAGTTGCATGTTCTAGATCCAAGTCTCAAAGCTTGGGCTACGAGGAATAGCTTGCCATCTGTTGTAGAAAGCGTCTTCTTTGAATTGAACTCTGTTGAAATTTCAAGTGGCAAATAATAGACTCTAGTGCTTCGCTGCAAATAATGGATTGTTCACTGTAGGAACTAGGAAGAGATTCCTCTGATACTATTAGAGTATTAAAAGAGTATTATCATTTATATTCATTACTTTATCCTTCATAACTAGAGACAACGGCACATTTTTGCAATCACAAGTGCGAGATTCCAATTTCCATGGACACTACACTTTCTCGGTCTCTCAATATGAACATTCTTAAAATCTTGATTAGAGCCGAGGCTCTCAAGTGAGAATCCAAACTAGGTCTAGCATCCCCTTGTCCGTCAAAATTGTGTAAAAAAGATTAAAACTAAGCATACAGAGTCATTCACTTCATATCTTTCTCTTTCAATAATCTGTTCCACAACCTCGATTAATAGATTCATATAAAATTCTCTCACCCCTCCATGAATAAATAAACATTTATCGGAATTTTACCGTAAAAATAGCATTTCCATTCACGTATATTGCAAACTCTAATTCACACGATTCTAATAATTTCTCTTGTTGGCTGTAACAGTCAGCGAGATGCAATAGAATAAATAGCAGCACTGACAAGATCACTTCCCGATACTCCGGATGAAGAAACATATGCCTCGCTGCTAGTTCCACTTCTACCGTATGATATCGATGTCAACGTCTCCGCCAGTGACTTGTCTGAATATAAGTGAATCGAGTCCGATGATGAAGAAACTGAATCAGTTTGAGGCATCATTTTGTGTATGTATTCTAGTTGCCTCACCACTTCCAACATGGATGGCCGTTTCTCAGGATTATCGTTGCTGCAACTCAGGGCTAAACCAACCATTCTCCCCATACATTCGGATGGATACCAACCCATTCTGCTGTCAATCAGAGATAACACCGTACCTGATTCATGCGCTGTATTCACCTGAGTTTTGTAAACAGCAGGCTTTAACATCCACACCAACAAGGCAACAATCACATTGACCAAAATTGTAAAACATGCACAAGTACCTCGCGGACAATGTTTTTGCCATGCCATATCGGTTGCATACCCGTCAACAGCTCCAGGAAAACAACTCCAAGGCTATATACATCACTTTTGTCAGTCAACTTATGAGTCAGAAAGTATTCCGGATCAAGGTAACCCTGCAGACAACAACAAAGCACTCAACTAAAACTCGGTAATGAAGTATTAATTGGCACTAATTTGTACAAGTTGAGCTCTAAAACAAGGGGATTGAAACTTCTGGAAGAGAAAGATCAACTACACTGAGACTGCGTTCCCTTCATCCCACAATATATACAAGTCTTACTCTTACATGCTAAATATTGCTAACTTACCGGTGTTCCCTTCACAATCGTGGAAACGTGAGTCGGCACATTCCCCTCTTCTTCCAAGACTGGAGCTAACCGGGAGAGACCGAAATCAGAAACTTTTGCATTAAAGTTGGAGTCTAGGAGAATGTTGCTGGCTTTGATATCTCGGTGGAATACTGGAGGATTTGCTTCAGTGTGGAGGTAAAGAATTCCTTTGGCTGAACTCAGTGCAATCCGTAATCTCATTCCAAAACTCAGGTTTGTTTCCGCCTTAGCTGCATATCATGATTTACATCAAATTTATAATAAAACATTTCAGCATCAACGTGCTTATAAGCTAAAAGAAAATCCATTCATACTACTTGGGTATTTAACTCAAAGAGCTACAATTCAAATTTTATCTTATAATGGTCTTGGTAAAGCTGAAAGAGCAATGTTAGTTGTCAGTTGTCACCTTCAGATATATAGTCTCAACTTAGACGAAGACTAAATTTAAAACATATTTAGCTGAGACCAGGGAAAGAGGAACCTGGTCTCAAAAATGTTGTCAGTTAATCAGGACTACTTTAAAAATAAAGTGAAAGATACAAAGTAAGAGCATGGCAAAAACTTGTAAAGCAACGAGTCCAGAAAAATTCATACCAGAAAGCCAGTCCCTCAAGGTTCCATTGGGCATGAACTCATATACCAGCATCTGCAAATGCACCAATAAACCAATCATACGAATTATTTCTTCAATTGAGTCATACCTTATGTACTACAAACTAATGAATGCCCTCCTTGGGATTTTTCAAACCGCTTCATAAGATCAAATAAATGCACATGCAGACCTAAGACACATAGTTGACATAATAGAGGTACTTATTGGCCAGAACCATAAGAATATACCTGTTCCCCATCTTCATCACAGTATCCAACCAGCGAAACCAGGTTCCGGTGATGCAGTCTTGACAAAAGCTTTATCTCTGTCAAAAATTCATTTTGTCCCTGCAATGATCCTTCTTCTGCACGTTTTATGGCAACAACTGTTTTATCAGATAAACTGCCTTTATACACTTTTCCATATCCTCCTTGTCCAACTTGAGTTGAGTTGTTAAAGTTGTCAGAAGCAAGTGCCAGTTCTTTAAATGTAAAGTCTCTCACTCCTTCGATATTCATTGAAGCCTTTGAAGCTGCAAAGTGTAATAAGAAATTTAGACTCCTTTTATGGTGATAGTTGGAGGCTTATCACTGGTGAAGAAACTTAACTACTAAGAAGCTTACCTTTGCGTTTTCTTGACATCTCACGGAAGTGTCTAGCATGTCTTCTTGTGATTAGAATTATTATGATAACAGACATTACAACTGCAAAGGCAACACCGCCGACTACAACCGCTACTAAGGTGCGCTTACTAACACCCTTACTTTCAGAGCCCTCTACAGGAATAACACATCAAACAATGCATCGTTAATAATAATAAAAGATGAAACTTTTACAAATATATAATACAAATAATTAAACTATCAGATGGCTTACTATTTTATTCCTAGTTATAATCCGGCTTATAGTACCAAAGGCACAATCTTGCTCATCTCAGATATGTACAATCAACATAACATGAAAAGGCAGTTTGATTTGCAACATTGGTTCTCTAATTTCGAACAAGCAGATATTCTAACAATTTTTGCACTAATTTGATATCCACACAACCATAAAGAAGATACTGAAACTCCAATTACGTCCTAAAAGTTTTTGCACAAGAATATATAGATTTTGGTGGAATTTATTCGTTTCAGGTTGGTAGTAAAGCTCGGCTTCTCAATTACTACTTCAATCATATCAACTTTATAAGAATCCATATTTTCCATTAAGTATAAATAGGATTGCAAAATGGAACACGTACTATCTGCGTAAGGTCCTTCTAGAGTGAAGTTGAGTAACTCATACGGTCCAAACAACTCGCTACCATCAAAAGCCCATGATGCATATATGTCTCTGATTCTCCGAACTTCGATATCATCAAAAGTGTTTGAATGGTTGACATTAGGAAAAAGCATCAGATACATCCTTAGACGTCGTTCTTCCCAAATGTGTGTATCAATTGACAGTTGATAGAGGCTGAAGTTCAAAGAACTAGTCAAGTACACCCCAAAAGACTGGATATATGGAGCAAAATAAGAAAAGCTGGGGCTTTTGAGACGATATCCAATTCTAAGAGGAGCGGCACAGAGACACGGAACGGGAGATGCTGGGACATATTCATAGAACTTGGGGCATGATTGATTTTGGCATTCCACTTTCGAGTTTGGAAGCATTTCATCCTCCCTGGATTGAGATCCACAGAACAGGCTTATATTCAACAAGCTCGCATTTTGGCAGACAGGATTGTCTTCAAGCCTAAACAGCAAACGCTGAAACTGTAAGGAGTTGAGAAATGAAATTATAGACAAATGCATGAAAAAGGATGACTTCCTTTGGTTAATCTGCCAATACTTTACACTATTGTACTAGAAGGCAAGAAAATAATTGAAACCATTTAGACATGCTAGTGGGAAAAGAGAAAATATGCTACAAACCTTATATGAAATCCATTTAACCAATGGGAATACATGGAAAAACACACACAAAAAATTACTAGAGCATGTTATTAAAATTATGAGCCATTTCTAGTGGAGGATGAATTTAACATGACATCAAACATTTCTTTTGCGGTAAGTGTGGTTAGTCAGCTATCCTCTTTTTTTTCACAAATCTTATATTCAAAATAAAGTATATTTATTTTGTAGAGGCTAGTAATGAAATTTCTATCTTTTCTCTGGTATCTGGATTTCTTGGGCATTACACAGATTAAAAACTTATCAGTTCCTGTTCCTTTTCTTTGTATGCTTGAATATTTGTCTAGTTGCATAATCATTGTATTTTATTAACAGGCAAGATAGAGGACATTTTCTCTTTACTAGTAAATGTACACTACCAATTCAACTGACTAACATCAAATTAAAGTTTAAACTATTATCTGATTGATATATTGCATGATACCTGTGAAATAAGAAGTTTACCTGAGGATAACATTCACCGGAGGATTAAGATTTCCTTCAATCCTTGAGAATGAATTGTTTCTGAGATCACTGCATTTTGAATATGCAAATAAATCAAAACTATTAGCAATCATTCTATTGAACAACGCCAATGTGTTTTCTACATGAATGAATATATATAACTCATCAAAGAAGTATAATGGTTTACGATTGATGAGTTCTCCATTTTCAGTTCTTACAGCATCAGTCTAGCACTAGCATTGAAGGACACGTTCTCCCATAAGTTGGTAGGAACAGGACCGATAAGGAAATTATTCTGAAGTGATCTGCAATATACCAGCATTTAGATTCTAGACTCTACAAATATATCCACATTAAATGCATCATTTCACAACAGGAAGTAAAGAGCATTTTAATATGCATATTGAATCTCACAGGGACTGAAGGGAAGGAAGGTCCGAGAAACTTTCAGGAATAGATCCGTTTAGTTGGTTATCAGAAAGATCACTGCAATTAGCAAGGAGTAATTTATTATTGAGAATTTGTCTTGCTTGCATTTTGATGATCAATAGAAAGTAATGATAAAAATTTGACAAGAGTAATTTATCATTGGGTTTAAATATGATGCAAACAGGATGTCCAGTTAAAAAAAGCAATTGACAAGTGAAAATTAGCAATTTCCTCACATGGTTGTCATATTATCAGAAAGCCTATTGGATGGTATGACTCCAGTAAGATGATTCTGGCTGAGATCCCTGCCGTGCGAATGCAACAACAATAAGAGAAGTCAAGTTAGGTGGCTGCAACAAGATGGAAATTATTGCACAAAACTAGTGCACAGCTCAGGATGGAAACATAATCAATCAAAATTTTAAACAGTAACCCATACATACAGATAGCTAAGTCTTGGTATCCTACTAAGATCAGGAACTGCTCCCCGCAAGCTGCAATTTCTAAGACTTCTGAAAGTTACCACAAGAAACAATATAGAATCAACACTCTTGACCTAATTGTGCAACATATTGTCGTTCAATCATTTCCATTGCTTTAAATACAAAATCGAAACAAAGCTTAAACAGTCTGATTATATGTACCTTCTTCACTGATATTATATCACTAAATAAACTGCAAGACTAAGAATATAGTTTACTAGTACTCACAACTTTACCAATCTGGAAAAGTTCCCATAAGAAGCTGGAATATCAAATCCATTGAAGTTGTTGTTATCAAGCTGACTGCAGAGATGAATAAAACAAATGACACATGCTTGTCTGGAAAGAGTATGCTACTTAAATGAATGACCAACATTTAGTATCATATGGAAAACGGAAAAAAGCATAACTTCAATAAGAAGTTAAACCTGGGAGATAATAGACACACAACTAATCACATAATGAGGAAGAAGAGTAAAGAAAAAACATACAGTATGTGCAAATTTGGCAAGTTCGAGAAGTCCGGTGGAAGGTATCCAGATAAATTATTATTATCCAAGAGCCTGCAGAGAATTTAAATTTTTATTTCCACTTGCTCCCCACAAACATACACAGAACAATGCAAAAATGTTACTAGAAAAAAGAATGTATAATTTAAGAGAACATATTTTATATGTTCTTACAAGTGAAGCAAAGTGGCTATCTGAGACAGTTCGGGGGGGATTTGGCCACTAAGAGAGTTGTTGTTAAAATGGCTGCACATTACAAACAAGCCAATAAAATGTAGAAAAGTGTTGATCTCCTTGTTAAGTTGAAATAGCATCTAGCTTGCTGATTTACTTACATATGTCTCACACTGCTCAAGTTAGCATATGATTTTGGTATTTGACCAGAAATGTTGTTTTCATCTATTTGAAATCTATTCAGTTTTGAGAGGTAGCCAAGTTCATCTGGCAAAGAACCTGATAAGTCGTTTCCATTCAAGAGTCTGCAAACATAATGCAACATAGAAATTTACAACTAAAAAGTTTATTTGAACAACTTTCAATCAATTTCTGATGCATCTTTAAAGAAAAAATCATTTTCCAACTCTAATTCCTCCAATCAAGAGAAGAAGGAATAAGAAAAATCAACTTACAAGAGTTCTAAGGTAGAGATCTGTCCTATCTCCTTGGGTATACTCCCCGTCAATGCATTCCACATGAAATCTCTTTCATATATTAAAAGAAAAGGTGTTAGCACCACCGGAAATTTATCAGGAATGGTTAACATACTCATTATTTCACAACTCACAGTATTATGAGGCGAGAAAGTTGGCCAAGTTCTGGAACTAAAGTTCCAGAGAGATTCATATTCTGTAGCTGACTGCATCAATAATTTACAGAAGGCGCTTAAAGATAACTTTGTCTACAACATTTTTATAATCAATAAAATGAATAATGCTGAAATAAGAGTAAAGCAGAAGTGAAGAATGCAAAGTGTGGGAAGAGAAAACGCACAGCTTTTCAACATGTATGTATCCATCATTTCCATGATGATCAGAACATTCAATTCCAGTCCAGTTGGAAGTGCAGGGATCCCCCTTGTTCCAATTTCTGAGATGATTCAAGGGATCAAACAATCGCTTCTTCACCGCAAGCAATGCACTAACTGCAATTTGGAAAAAGAAAATACATATGCTGACTTGAAACTATAAACAAATTTTAATTAATGTAATAAAAGTAACTTATATACTCCTGGATGCATCTGTGGCTTGAAGTTTAACATTAGTCAAATAAAAAGCAAAAACAGTGTACTCCCCCCATCTCTCATTTTGTTACCTTCCATCCATTTTCTTTTCACGAATCATTTTTCATGATTTCAATAAAAAAAGGATATTTCACACCAAACATCCTTAGATGTAGAAGCAACAGAAATACAAATACAAATTATTGGTAAAACAATCTGAATTCTGATGCAGCAAAATTTATCAGATAGAAGAGAAATAAACTCGATGCGAAGTAGTAAGAAGAGAGATTAATATATTTTGAAGATGGCATGAGATGCATACATCAATATGGTTTGGAAAGAGTGAAATAGTAGAGAATTTCTAGGAAGAAGTCACTGGCGCAGAAATTTTGTAGACTATAAAGACTGTACAGAGGCTAATTGGGGTTCGTTGATGTAATTGTTTCTACTGGTTTCTTAGTAGCAGATTTCAGCTGACTGGATCATAAAATCAGAATTATCCAATAAAAAACAAGGGCTGAGATTAATATCAATATTGTTACCATGATTTTTGCATGTACTATCATAATTAATCAAGGTGAGCTAGCGAGAAAAAGTGCTGATACATAGATAATTGATGGTGTGAACAGCTAGGAATCTTAAGAGATTTGTTGAAGTTACTAAAAGTAAAATAAAGTAAAGGGATGAGTGATGAGAATGAATAATCACTCTAACCTTCGGAAGGATGAGTTGTAGGAGAGACAGCAGCAAAGAGCAGGAGGAGACAACAACAACGCAGCCAAATGGCCAATAGGCATCCCCTTTTTCTCACCATCATCTTTACAACCTTCCAACTTCAACAACTCAAAACTATGCTCGCAGAAATAAAAACTAACGAGAAAATAAGAAGTTTTACTCTTGCTCGTTACTTGCTAGAGGCTATAAGGAAAGAAAATGGAGGTGCGGGTAGCGTTTAGCTTGAAGCAGCACAGCTGTAGACCCGGTGGTTTGCATAAAACATCTGATAAAATAATGAACGCTGATGGAGACGGAATGGAGGTGGCAGTTGACCGTTCCTCACAAACCCCATTGTCGTCATACTTTGTTCACCCTCCTTTCAGCAATGAAATCATCAACAGTGGACACAATTTTCGTTTAGATGTTTTCCCATTATGAAAACAACATTCGGGTTCATGGAAGGTATAAATATTTTGAAGGATGAGATTATCAAAATTAGGGGTGTTCAAAAATACCCGACTCGACTATCCGAACGTAAAAGATCGGGTATTTTTCTGATTTTTTTTTTGTTCTGGGTTGGGTACTCGGCCCGTCATTTTTCGGGTTGGACCCGGGTCAAAAATTTTATAAAAATCTGGGTACTCGGTTCCTAATTTTTTTTATTTTAAATATAACTATTATTTAAATAAAATACACTTATATTCACTATATTCCCAAATCAAATAACATAATTTCTAAATCTCGATCTCTCAAATGTTATTTTTAAAAAACAATTAGGGATTCATTGTAAAAAAAGAAAATTAAGATTCATTGTAAAAGTATAAATTTAGTTTTTTGAGTTGGTAAAATTCTAACTTTACCCGTTTAGATATGTATTATTTTTGTACGTGCATTAACTAATACAAAAATCAACTTAAGATTCTTTAATACTTAAATCATTAATTTTTATATATTAAAGTAAATTATACTAATTAAAACATTTAAAAAAAACTTCATTTAGAACTTATATTTTATTTCGAATTAGATTATGTAATTTTGGGTTTTAAATTTTATGTTTAGATTATGTAATTAGGTCTTTAAAATTTTATATTTCGATGTTAAATTATATAATTCAAACTTTTAATTTTATGTATATTTTTTAAAGATTAAATTTAAAATTTATAAAAAAATTAAAAAACCGGGTACCCGATTACCCGGATTTTTGGGTACCCGAAGTACTGGGTACCCGGAAAATACGAGTCAGGACACGGGCCGAATTTTATACTACCTGAAGGTCCGGGTACTCGGTACTTCGGGTACCCGAATACCCGGGGTACCTGGATTTGAACACCCCTAATTAAAATGTATTTGTTACGGGCTAGACTCGTACACGTAATTTAATTTGTCCTTGTAACATGTTTTTATTTTCGTTTTAGAGTTTGATTCGTCTGTCTTTATGACATGTTGCAGCATACCCTAGCGGTCGATTGTTGTTCGCACAGAGATTCAATCAATGCTAGTTTCTGATTTATTGTTTTTGCCGGTGGTCACTTAGAAAGACTTATCCCCACTCGGTTGATGGTTGTTTGCCGATAAAATCAATCTTGGGTAACGGTAGTTTTTGCATGATAGTTTGGATCGTCTATAACTTCTTCTTCCTTCACTATGTGTCTCGTTTAAGTAGAGATAAAAGAGATTTAGAAAGCTTCTAAATTTTATTGATATTATTATTTTCATAGAAATTTTATTTTTCTTTGTTTGGGTCGTAAGAATTTTTAAATTTTTTTAATCTAATTATTTACTTCTTAATTATGATATAATCATAATTTTTTATGAATTTAATAAAAATTCAGTATTATTTGTCAAAAATAAAAAACAAAATCAAAAGGATACGTGGAGAGAAAAGGGGCAGCTGACCTAGATTCTATCGTTAGTTGTACTTTGATTATTTTTTTATGTATGCTTTATATATGAATGGTTATATATGTAATTTTCTTACATGTTGCGAATCAAAAATATAATCGCATTTAATTTGGATGTTTACTTTTAATTTGGGTCCGTGTTATATGCTAAGACTTTATTTACTGTGCATGTTTCTATTCATGCTCGTTGACTTTTGATTCTTATCTCTTGATTCTAGACTATTGGATGTTCACTATAAATCTAATTTATTTAAAGATTAATTATTTTATTTTATTATTCTTAGTTGTAAATAAATTAAATAATTAATATGATTTGATGTTTTAAATAATATGAATGTTTGTTTAGATTCGAAACGTAAAATTGTTCTTTTTGATAATATATATTTTAGAAGTGCAGTATATTTTGTTGATGCATCCAACACTTAAATATAATTAATATAATTTAATGATTTTTTAATATGATTACTTTTTATTGTTTTTATTTTAGCATTACTTCAAAATAATATTTTTGTTTTTTAATTTAATTCTCCTAACCCATAATTGAATACAAGTGTTCCAAAATTATTTCAATCTAGAAGGTCAATCCTTAAAATTGATTATTAAAGAGGTTGTATTGTTTTCAATTTAGGATTTTTTTATTAAATAGAAAGCTATTAATTATATATTTATACTTAGATTCAAATTCATATAAAATAAAATAATATAATTATCTTTAATTATTAGATTAATTAGTAAATCTCTGTAATTTAGGATGTCAATTCTTGAGGACATATAAAATTTATTTAAAAAGAATATAAAGTAATAAAATATTGTTAATGTATAAAGCTATTAATAACAATAAAAAGTTTTAAAGATAAGTTAAATTTATATTATAAAAAATTCTAAAAATACTAATGGTTGTTATGAATATTTGTGGTGGATATTCATATATTAAATAATATTTTAATATTTTTTTATTATTAGGGTTTAATACCCATTGAAATTAGGTCTTATGCCTATAAATATAGACTTTTGGAAAAAGCATTATACACAACCTTATTTTGAGAATATAATACAAGTCTCTCTTTTTGTTTCTCATATTTGTTCATCTATTTTATTCTTATTCTTTATTTTATCTACAACACGTTATCAGCACGAGTTTGCTCAGAAGATTTTAATTTCAAATTTCTTCAATGATTTACCCGATACCGGTATGTTCTTTTTTCAACGGAGATGTTTGTCGTTCGAATCTTAAAGGAGTTATTAAAAAAAATGTTACTAGGATGAATCAAAGATAAGTTCTTCTTCCTCTATTATATTTTAATTATCGATTATTTTTCTCTCTTGATCTTTAACTTATTTTTTATTTTTTGAAAAATCATTGGTTTTGTGGTGTTTGTGTAGCCATAGAGTTGCTCAATTACCATGGTTCTTGTCGACACTTCTCGAAAAAGATTTTAACAAGATATTGATGACTATAAGTTCAAAGGATAATTAACTTATTAAATCAATTGTTAGATGATTTTGCTAACCCTAAAAGAGTGACTAAGTCACGTATACCAATTATAAATACTACTATTAAATTTGATGTCTTAGAAGGACAAACTATAGTTGCTAATGAGTCTAACTTACGCTTGAAATATGATAGATTTCAAATATAAAAATCTCCAAAAAAGAAAATGAGTTATATTTTATGATGGTTTAATAGAGGAATCAATTAATTATGAAAATCTTTAAAAGAGATTAAAAAGTCTCCATAAGAGACTTTGACATGTATCTCAATATATTATATCATGCATGATACTAAGTGAAACTGAAATTAAATCGTTGTCGATAATGTATTTGCATGCAATATAGAACTAGAGATTTTATTTGATAATATGGATTATAAACCATTGTCAATTGAATAATGTTAACAAAGAAATAATTGGCCTGTAGCGATCCTCCCTTTTTATATAAAAAATTAATAAGTGAAGAAAAAGAAGATTACCAGTGAAAATGATTGAAAAATTGAGAAAATTGAAAATAGAAAATTAGGGTTTCAGAAAAGGATTTTGAGAAATTAGAATTTTAGGGATTAAAAATAGAATTTAAGAATTTAGGGTTTGAAAAGATCTAAAAGAGAAATCGAGAAATTAAAATTAAGGATTTAGGGGTTGAAAATGACCTAAAATGAAATAGAGTTTTAAAATTTGGGATCAGAATTCTAAAAAGAGGAATTTTGGAATTAGAGCTAAAATAAATTTGAGGATTTTGAAAAATGGTACGAGAGTTGATTACGGTTTAAAACGGTATTAGCGTTAAAAAACGCGCAAAAATTGGTACCTCTACAAAATAACAGTTTAATTAATTTTAGATTTTCCGGATTAAAAGTGACATTAAATTAAAGTTTGTTTAATGATTCGTATTTATTTTAATTTTACCATGCCTTTATTCGAAGGTAAACGCTCACACCGTCTACATTACGTTTGAGGACGGGCCCGTTACGATCGAATAAAGACGTAATCGTTAGGTTCATTAATTAATGGGGTATGAAAAATTTTGAATAAATGAATCGAATATACAAATAAATAAAAAAAAATAAATACGAGAAATTAAAAGTGCTCAAAGTAAATTACAACAAGTATATGTGCAAGAAATTAATTGCGGGAAATTAAATTACTGAAAAGTAAATACGAAAAATTAAATGCGATAAATAAATGTTAGATGCGATAAAATTAAATTGTAAGAAATTAAATGTTAGGTGTTAGATAAGAAACGGGCTATAAATAATATAGATTATCTCCCGTTGTGAGTCACCGTAAAATTAATCGAATAAATAAAATAAATGAATAAGCAATAAATAAATAAAATGTATAATAAAATAAGCAATGAATAAATGAGATAAAACAAACAATATGCAACATATATAATAATATAATGTATAAATATATTATATAAATAAAAGGGTCACTGTAATATAAATTAAAAAATAATATGTATATATATATATATATAACATATACACATTGTGAAATATATATTTAAAAATAAAACGAAATATATGGTAAGTAAAATAAAAATTAAACTTGAATATGTTGTATTAAAGTAGAATACAATATAAGGAAGAAAAAGGAATATAGAAATTCTCTTTCAAACTTTCCGGCCGATGTTCTCTTTTTTCAAAATTTCATCTTTTTTAGTTTTTCGTTTTGATTGTTCCTTTTAATCGGTGGTCGACAATCAATTTTAGTGTTGGTTATCGATCACTGGATCTATTTTTTTCTTGTTTATTTTAATAAGGATCTTTTTTTCTGTCTTTATGACACGTTTTTCTCTGTCCTTGTGACATGTTTTTATTTTTGTTTTAGGGTTTGATTCGTCTGTCTATATGACATGTTGCGGCATACCCTAGCAATCGGTTGTTGTTCACCCAAAGATTCAATCGATTCTAGTTTTATGATTTATTATTTTGTCGGTGGTCACTTGAAAAGACTTATCCCCACTCGGTTGATGGTTGTTTGCCGATAAAATCAGTACTGGATAGCGATACTTTTTGTATGACAATTTGAATCGCTTACAACTTCTTCTTCCTTCACTATGCGTCTCTTTTGAACAGAGATAAGGAGATTTGGGAAGCTGCTAAATTTTATCGGTATCCTTATTTCTATAGGAATTTTATTTTTCTTTGTTTTTGGGTTGTAAAAATTTTTGGATTTTTTAATCTAATTATTTTTGCTTCTTGATTACGTTGTAATTATAATTTTCTATGGATTTAATAAAAATTCAGTAGTATTTGTTGAAAAAAGGAATATAGAAAGATTTAAGGGATTTCTTCCCTTGCACACGTAGTAAAGAAAAAAAGAAATAAAACATTTGAGTACTATCTAACATGAGTAAAAGGAAATTAAAGAAAAAGGAATTAAATTTATTGGATTACACTCAAAAATAAAAGGGATTCTTTCTCATTTACACGGTAAAGTAAAAAAAACAAAGCAAGTAAATGCTATTTAAAAAGGTAAAAAAAAAGAATAAAAGGAAATAAATGAATAAAATATGCAATAAGTAAAAAATGGAATAAATAAATATACATACTAAAAAAACATAACATTGTTACATATGTACCATAAAAATGTATATACATGTTATTTAGATTAAATATATATTACAGTATTAATACTTGGAAATGAATAAAACAAAATTATAGATGGGAATGTTAAAAACAGAAATACAAGGGTTGATTTAAAACAAAAACAGAATTGAAAAGGATGAAATTAAAAGAAAAAATAGATTTGAGGGATTAAAAAGGGTATTTACCCGTGACTGGAAGCCAAACGTCCTAGAAAATAAGGGGTTAGCTTTGTTATTAGCCCATTGACTATGATACGCGGACCCTCTCCCAGATCTGGATCACCACGGGGTCAAGAGCCTCAAAACGACGTAGTTTCGTCATTGATATATATGTGAAATTCATTGGCCAAAATAGCCTTTATTTTCATTCTCTCTTCATTTCATACGAAACCAGAAATGAGAGAGGTCCAAACACTCTGAAAAAAAAAAGAATGTAAAACTAAAATTGATTTTGATATAACAAATAAATGTAAGGATCATTTTTGAAATAACTTTTTGGTCCTTAAGTCAAAGGTTGATCTTTAAGTCGAAACCAAGAACTTTGAAATACTCTTACAAGCCATTTCTAAACGAGGGTATCGATACCATGAGGAAAGGTATCGATACACATGGGATTTTTCAAGGCTTGTCCTTGAAAACAAGAATAGGTATCAAAACGAGGTTCGATACCAAAATTTTCTGCCAACCCATGTTTCGATACTTGTATCGAAACAGCTTGGGTAAATTTTAAATTATTTTTTTTAATTTTTAAAAATACGACTCCTGGTATAGATATAGGTATCAATACACCCTTAATTCACAACGGCTATTTTCAAGCATTAAATGAGTCGACCGTTGGTGTCAGTTAATTTTTGAATGATGGTTAGCCTGTATCGAAACATAGTTTGATACCGAGCATCATAGAAACTTTTTGTATCGAAACAAGTATCGATACACCCCTTATTAAATGCACAACGACTCTTTCTTTTCTTGGCATGTTTCGAAACAGGTACCCCGTATTTCGATACCACCTGCTGCAGAGTGCATTTATGATGGAAAAATGAAGCTCCAACGTCCATATTTACTTTCCCAACAACTTCAACGGTTAGAAATCAATAAGAAGGTATAAAAAGAAGCATTTTCAAAAGCATTAAAGTAGAATTGATCCTCAAGCAACATCCAAGCACATCAATTCAACTCAAAAGCACTTTATTGCATATTCTTGCTCCCAACTCTTGTATTTTCACTTTGATCTTTTGTAATCTAAGTTTGGTGAGAGTTTGTTTGTATTTGGGGTAATATATTTCTTGTGAGAGAACCATTATTTGCCTACTTATCCCTTGTATTATCTTGTGAGGATTGAATCAATTCTTGGGTAGAAGAATTGATTCGAATTGTAACGGTTATTCCTTAAACCGAGAAAAAGGTTGAATTCATTAGTGAATTGATTTTAAAATCCTTAGTGGGAGATAAGGTAGTGGATGTAGAGCTTGTTCTAAGCTTGAACCACTATAAATCTCGTGTCCTTCGAATTCTAGCATTTTACCGAAATTTCCAACTCAAAATTTTTAATTACCAATTCACCCCCTCTTGGCCATACTTCAAAATCGATCAACTCAACAATTGGTATCAAAGCCTAATCTTTGAAGAGATTCACATCTACCAAAGAAGATCCAAGGCGGTTGATCAAGTTTACAAGTCTAAATTCAATGGCCTCCACCTCCGGTTCATGGAATGAATCACACTCCATCACTAAGCCGCCATTCTTCAATGGGGACAATTACCCCTATTGGAAGAATAGAATGAGGCTATTCATCAACTCAAATGACTATGTCCTTTGGTATATAATCGAAGATGGACCCTCAATCCTAATGAAGCAAGAAGGAGACCGGCAAGTACCAAAGAGAAGAAATAAGATAACCGATGAAGAAAGAAGGAGAATGTCCACAAATGATAAAGCTCTCCATATTCTCTTTTGTGCACTAGGGCCCAGAATCTATTCCAAGATGTCTTCATGTACAATTGCCAAAGAGGTTTGGGACTCTTTGGAGACTTCCTATGAAGGCACCAATGATGTTAAGGAAACCAAAATTGGTCTACTCAATCTAAGTTATGAGAACTTCAAGATGGAGCCGGATGAAGACATCACCAAAATGTTTGATAGATTCTCGGTGATTATAAATGGTCTCAAGGGTTTCGGTGAGATCATTCTAGAAGAAAAGCTTGTTCGAAAGCTTATCTACTCTCTTCCCGAGTCTTGGGATAGAAAGAGGACGACTATCATAGAAGCCAATGACCTCAAGACTCTCAAACTTGATGATCTTGTGGGATCTCTTCTCACCCATGAGATCATGAAGAAAGGAAAAGAAGAGGAGAAAAAGAAGGAAGAGGTGAAGATCGAAAAGAGGGAAGTTGAGAAAAAGAAGTAAGGGATTGCTCTTAAAGCTTCATGTTCACAAGAAGAAGTGGACACTAATGAAGAAGAAGAGCTAGAGGAGTTGGCCATGGTGGCCAAAAAGGGACTTCAAGGCAAAGGGCAAAGAAGAGGAGAAACATCAAATCATTTGCTATGAATGCAAGAAGCCCGATCACATTAGGACCGATTGCCCCTTATACAAAAAGAAGGGTTTTGAGAAGAAGAAGAAACAAAAGACTCACGTTGCAACTTGGAGTGATGAAGAGTTATCATCCGATGAGGACAACGAACTAGCCAACTTGTGTCTCATGGCTCTTGAGGAGCCTAAAGTAACCCTTCAATCATCTTGTAATGATTTATCTTATGATGAACTTTATGATGCTTATGATGAATTATAAGATGTGTATGATGAGTTGGTTTTAAAGTCCAAAGAATCAATTTTGGAAAGCAAGAAAACTATTTCCGATTTAGAAATAAAAAATGATTCTTTGACAAAAACAATTTTGGATTTGGAAGTAAAGGTTGTTGATTTAAATGATGATTTAAAATTTTTTCAAAAAGAAAATGTTGATTTGAACAACCTTATTTCTAGCTTGAGTAAAAATCACCACAAGGTGGTGAATGAGCTTAAGGGATAAATCAAAATGGTTGGGAGTTCAACTTTTGAAAAAGGAAGCTCTTCAAAACCTAACCATGTGAAAAATAATTTTTATGACCACAAACAAAGAAATTTTCAAAGGCATTCTAGGCGTAGAAAGATTAGGAGTGTTTGGGTTCTTAAGGAACTCATTGTCTCAAATAATTTAAATGCCATTGCTTCTTGGATTCCCAAGGGAACCAAGGTTTTAGGAACTAACACTCATGGACCCAAAATGGTTTGGGTACCAAAAATCAAACACTAAATCTTTGTTTGTAGGTTGAGCATTGCTTCAAGGCCAGAGCTTCAAGTCAAAACATGTGGTACCTTGATAGTGGATGCTCAAGGCATATGACGGGAGACAAGGGACGATTTAAGGAGTTAGAGCTTAAAAAGGGTGGAGTAATGACTTTTGGTGACAACTCTAAAGACCAAATTAAGGGTATTGGCTCTATTGATAATCACTCATATATTTTCATTGAAAATGTCTTGCTTGTTGATGGTCTTAAGCATAACTTGTTGAACATTAGTCAATTGTGTGATAAAGGTTTCTATATCTCTTTTGATAAAAGTGGTTGCAAAATAATTGACATAGAATCAAATAGAATAATGCTCATAGGTCATCGCATAGGAAATATTTACATGGTGCATCTAGATGACATTAATTTTTCTCATGCATGCTTAGTTGCTAATGATGAAAATGATGCATGGTTATGGCATAGAAAATTAGGGCATGCTAGCATAAGTGTTCTAGAAAAACTAGCCTCCCAAAATCTAGTTAGAGGTTTACCTAAGCTCAAGTTTTCCCTTGATAAATTTTGTGATGCATGTGCTAAGGGTAAGCAAAAGAGAGTTTCTTTTAAATCCATTAATGATGTTTCAACTATTAGGGTATTATAATTGATCCATATGGATCTCTTTGGACCTATTAGGACTACTAGCTTGGGTGGAAAATCATATGTTTTTGTTATTGTTGATGATTACTCTAGATACACTTGGATTCTATTTTTGAGTACTAAAGATGAAGCCTTAGAAAAATTTATCACATTTTCAAACATTTCTCAAAATGATCTTGATCAAAGAATTTATCATATAAGAAGTAATCATGGAACGAAATTTCAAAATCTTGGTTTTGAGAATTTTTTTAATAAAAATGGGATTAGCCATAATTTTTCTGCTCCTCGCACTCCTCAATAAAATGGGGTAGTTGAGAGGAAGAATAGAACTTTAGAAGAAATGGCTAGAACCATGCTTTGTGAAAACAATTTACCTAAGTATTTTTTGGCGGAAGCCACAAACACTTCTTGTTATATTATAAATCGATTAATGATTAGGCCTATTTTAAAGAATACTCCTTACGAGATTTTAAAATCTAAAAAGCCTAACATTAGCTATTTTCATCCTTTTGGATGTAAGTGTTTTGTTTTAAATAATGGAAAAGACAATTTAGGTAAGTTTGATGCAAAAAGTGATGAAGCCATTTTTCGTGGTTATTCTTCAAATTCTAAGGCTTATAGAGTTTTTAACAAAAGAACCTTAGTTGTAGAAGAGTCAATACATGTAGTTTTCGATGATAACCTCCTTCCTAAGAAGGATTCTTGTGATGATGATGATGTAGGAGTCATTGAAACCATTGATGATGGACAAGCATCAACGTTGGATGAGGTTCTAAGCAATGAGGAAGCACAAGATCCTCCAATAGAAGCTTTAGGAAATGTAAAGCTTGAAGAAAAGGAAATATAAAGCTTGAAGAAAAGGAAGTGTTGAGTTGATCGGTGTTGAATAATGGCCAAGAGGGGGGCGGTGAATTGGATATTAAAAATTTGGTAGGAGAAATTCGGTAAAAGTCGAAAAAAGAAGAACACAATGATTTATAGTGGTTCAAGCTTCGAACAAGCTCTACATCCACTACCTTAGCTCCCACTAAGGATTTTGAAAACAATTCACTATTGAATTCAACCTTTTTCTAGGTTCAAGGGATAACCTTTACAAACAAATCAATTTTCTATCCAAAATTGATTTAGCCCTCACAAGGTGTTACAAGAAGTTTGATTTGGCTAAAAGGATTCTCTCACAAGAAATAATAGCCCCTAATACAAACAAACTCTCCCCAAACTTAATTTACAACAGATCAAAGTGAAATACACAAGTTGGGAGGACAAAAGTATGTAATGAAGTGCTTTGAGTTGGATTTGTGAGCTTGGATGTTGCTTGATGTTCAATTCTATGTGTATGCTTTTGAAAATGCTTCTTTTTATATCTTCTCATTGATTTCTAACCGTTGAAGTTGTTGGGAAAGTAAATATGGACGTTGGAGCTTCATCTTTCTATCATAAATGCACTCTGCAGCAGGTGGTATCGAAACACGGGGTACCTGTTTCGAAACAAGCCAAGAAAAGAAAGAGCCGTTGTGCATTTAATAAGGGGTGTATCGATACCTGTTTCGATACAAAAACTTTCTGTGATGCTTGGTATCGAACTTTGTTTCGATACAGGCTAACCATCATTCAAAAATTAACTAACACCAACGATCGACTCATTTAAAGCTTGAAAATAGCCGTTGGAGATTAAAGGTGTATCGATACCTGTATCGATACCAGGAGTCATATTTTTAAAATTAAAAAATAATTTGAAAGTTAACCAAGATGTTTCGATACCAATATCGAAACATGGGTTGACAGAAAGTTTTGGTATCGAACCTTGTTTCGATACCTGTTCTTGATCTCAAGAACAAGCCTTGAAAAATCCCAGGTGTATCGATACCTATCCTCATGGTATCGATACCCTCGTGTAAAAATGGCTTGTAAGAGTATTTCAAAGTTCTTGGTTTTGACTTAGAAATAAAACTTTGACTTAAGGACCAAAAAATTATTTCAAAATTAGTCCTTACATTTATTTGTTATATCAAAATCAATTTTAGTTTTACAATCTCCCCCTTTTTGATATAACAAAACCAAAAGGAATTTTAAGTTTTGAAATAATTTGGTTGAAAGACTCCCCCTTAATATGTGTCAGAAATTTAAAATTGTTGATGGTTTTCGAAAACTTAAAACTTAGAACTTTCTCCCCTTTTTTGTTAGATCAAAATCAATGAAGCATAAATATAAAAAGATAATCAAGGTAATAGAATAAAGCATAAACCATAGCACTTAAATATAAAAGTTCATATGAAGCATAAACCATAACAAGCAAAGTATCCAAAATATAATCCAACAATAATAAAGACCAAAACATAGGGAAATAAAAATAGGTGCATAAGTTCTAATATGAATGCATCATAACTACTCTTAATAACTAAAAAGCAAAGCATAAGAAAGATCGAAACGATCAATCATCGGCCATGTCATCACCGTCATCATCATCATCCTCATCATCTTCATCTTCCTCTTGATCTTGATTAAGTTTTTGGCTTTAACGGAGAGCTTCAAGAGATACTCTCAAGGAGTGTCCTTGAGTCTCTAGGCTTGTCATCCTAGTATTGATGGCATCAAAACCCGAAGTGAATTGAATGGAAAGAGTGTCAAGCTTGCCATCCATGGAATCCAAACGGGCGTTGAGAGAATCAAACTTAGATGTGAGGAAGGTCAACATATCAAACTGATGAATAGGTTCCGGATCAACCGGAGCATGAGGAGGAGAAGGAGGAGCACCTCGAGTCCACTCACCATTAGAGGCATAGACAAAGTGAGCACGGTTGAGTGAAGTTTCTCCAATAAGCTCTTTCAAAGATCCCACCTTGTCATAAGAGCAATCTATGTCCAAATGTAAGAAGATGGTGCTTAGAATGCACGCATAAGGAAAAGATTGAACAAGGGGGGTAGTACGTTTTTGGATGTGTCACACAATATCCGAGAAGACAATCCGAGCAAGGTTTGGTTGGATGTTATCACGGAAATATGTGATCCAAAAACTATCAACTTGACGGATCCTAGAGTATCTCCCATTTGATGGACGAATCCACCAAGAGATGATAAGATGGAGGAAACGGTCGTGTGCGTCAAGAAATGTAACCGATCCGGTGAAAGGAGCAAGAGAGTCTTCATCATCATTACCTTTATCCTCAAGACCAAAAACATCAAGGAAAGTAGAGACATTAATCTTGAAAGATTTTCCCATGAGATACGATTCAATGGCTACTACTTTACTCTTGTCCGGAGATAAGATACATTTAGCATTAATGTAAAAGATAAGGACGAGAGTTGGAAAGAACTTGCCGGTATGAGTAAGAAAATGCAAGAACTTCCACTCGACAAGTTGGTCATAGTAACGAAAAGGAAATCTATGTGACATGATGAATTGAATGTCCACACATCTTTCCTTTTTGAGAGGATAACTCCGGAAAAGGTTGTAGTTGTCCAATCTACGATCATTGTCTAGACACTTAGCATAGACCTTATCAAAATCAATTCGTGCAACACGAGATGATGAAGAGGATCCGGCTTCGGTACGAGATCGCTTCTTTGGTGCCATGATCTAGGATTGGATAAAAAAATTGGATTAGTTAAGAACACTATGTATGCTTGTATATATAATCCAATTCAATCCTATGAAATAATCTAACAATTCAAGGTATTTAAGGATTAAAAATTTTGAAAATCCATCGAAAAACTTATTCGAACAAAAATTTATATTCGATTAAAACAAGTTGAAATTTTAGGATAAAATCATAGGTTTATTGAAACCCATAAGATAGACATTTAAAACATTCTCAAAAACTGATTTTTAAAAAACTAAAAACAAACGAAATTAAGATTTTTCGAAAGTATACCTTGAGTGTTGATTAGGATGAATTTCGTGATTATGAAGCACCGTTTGTTGATATGATGAAGTCTTTGATGCGTAGATCAAAATCCCTCAAAGAAATCGTGAAGAAATTGTGTTAAGAGAGGCGAATTTGATGGAATTTTAAAGAGAGGGCCGCTAGGGTTTTAGGGTTTTAAATTTGGAAGTGTTTTAATAAGATTAAAATTAGGTTTAGAGTGTTTTAAACTACTTCCGTCCTCGTGTATCGATACCGGTATCGAAACACCCTGTTTTGATGCTAGTATCGAAACGCAGGTATCGATGCAAGCATCGATGCCAGTTCTTCCCAACCAAAAACCCAGATGGGCTGATGAACAGGTATTGAAATAGGGATTAGCTGTATCGATACCTTCAACCTTTGCTTTGCATTTTGGCTATTAAAAGTAATAGAAATGAGTCTCTAAAGCCCCTAGAAGCATGCATATGATGTAATGACATGGTTATTATGCATGAAAAAGTTCATACTCCCCCTAGCAACATGCATGGAGTCATCAAGATACAAGAGCATCATAAGCATGATTTAATTCAAGATTCAAGCAAGATAAGCAAAAAGATGACACTTAGCAAGTCAAGATAGGCTAGTTAGACCTAACTCTCTCCTAAGGGTCCAAAAACGCTCCTTATCCAAAGGTTTAGTAAAGATGTCCGCTAATTGATTTAAGTTGTCAACAAACTCTAAAGCAACATCATTTTTAGACACATGATCTCTAATGAAATGGTGTCTAATTTCTATGTGTTTGGTTCTAGAGTGTTGAATGGGGTTTTTGGTAAGATATATGGCATTAGTATTATTACACTTAAGAGGTATGGTGTCTACCTTAATTCCATAATCTAAGAGTTGTTGCTTCATCCATAACACTTGTGCACAACAACTCCCTAGGGATATGTACTCCGCCTCGGTGGTAGATAGAGCTACACTATTTTGTTTCTTAGAGAACCAAGATATGAGCATACTACCTAGGAATTGACAAGTTTTGGAAGTACTTTTCCTATCTATCTTACAACCTTCATAATCCGCATCCGAATAGGCATGAAGATCAAAAAAAGAAGCTTTAGGATACCAAAGACCTAAACAAGGTGTATCTCTAAGGTACCTAAAAATTCTCTTAATGGCTATAAGGTGTGATTCTCTAGGACTAGCTTGAAACCTAGCACACAAGCAAACACTAAACATAATATCCGGTCTACTTGCGGTAAGGTAAAGCAAAGAACCTATCATTGATCTATACAATTTAGAATCAACACACTTACCTCCTTCATCCTTGTCAAGCTTAGTAGATCAGCTCATTGGTGTGGCTTGAGGTTTCACATTTTCCAAGCCAAACTTTTTGAGCATATCCTTGATGTATTTTGCTTGATTGATGAAGGTGTCATCCTTCCTTTGCTTGATTTGGAGTCCCAAGAAGAATGAGAGCTCCCCCATCATGCTCATCTCGAATTCACCTTGCATTAGCTTAGAAAATTCTTGACAATAACATTCATTAGTAGATCCAAAAATAATATCATCAACATAAATTTGAACTACTAAGATGTCATTTTTAAACCTTTTTATAAAAAGTGTAGTGTCCACCTTCCCTTTTTCAAAACCTTTTTCAATTAGAAAGGTTGAAAGCCTTTCATACCAAGCTCTAAGAGCTTGTTTCAAACCATATAAAGCTTTTGTTAGTTTAAAAACATGGTTTAGAAATTTTAAATCTTCAAAACCCGGTGGTTGTTCAACATACACTTCTTCATTTATAAAACCATTTAAGAAAGCACTTTTGACATCCATTTCAAAAAGCTTGAAATCATGATAACATGCAAATGCAAGTAGCATCCTAATGGATTCCATTCTAGCTACGAGTGCATAGGTTTCATCAAAATCTAATCCCTCCTCTTGAGTGTAACCTTGAGCTACTAATCTAGCTTTGTTTCTTACAATGTTACCACTCTTATCTAGTTTGTTTCTAAAAACCCATTTAGTTCCTATAGTAGACTTATTACTAGGCCTATCAACTAATGTCCATATATTACTTCTCTCAAATTGATTTAATTCCTCTTGCATAGCCAAAATCCAATAATCATCACCTAAGGCTTCTTTGATATTTTTAGGCTCTATGCATGAGATAAAAGCAATATGATTCATTAATCTAAGAGAAGAACGAGTAGTTACCCCCTTGGATGAATCACCCAAGATTTCATCACCTTTGACATAGTTGAACTCTCTTGGGTAGCTCACTTCCCTTTCTTTAAGCTTTACATTTCCCAAAGCTTCTATTGAAGGATCTTGTGCTTCCTCATTGCTTGGAATCTCATCCACCTTTGATGCTTGTCCATCATCAATGGTTTCAATGATTCGTACATCATCATCATCACAAGAATCCTTCCTAGGAAGGAGGTTATCATCGAAAACCACATGTATAGATTCCTCTACAACTAAGGTTCTTTTTTTGAAAACTCTATAAGCCTTAGAATTTAAAGAATAACCAAGGAAAATAGCTTCATCACTTTTTGCATCAAACTTACCTAAATTGTCTTTTCCATTGTTCAAAACAAAACACTTGCACCCAAAAGGGTGAAAATAGCTAATGTTAGGCTTTTTAGACTTTAAAATCTCATAAGGAGTTTTCTTTAAAATAGGCCTAATCATTACTCGATTTATGATGTAACAAGAAGTGTTTGTGGCTTCCGCCCAAAAATACTTAGTTAAATTGTTTTCACAAAGCATGGTTCTAGCCATTTCCTCTAAAGTTCTATTTTTCCTCTCAACTACCCCATTTTGTTGAGGAGTGCGAGGAGCCGAAAAATTGTGGCTAATACCATTTTCATTACAAAAATTTTCAAAACCTAAATTTTGAAATTCGGTTCCATGATCACTTCTAATATGAGAAATTTTTTGATTAAGATCATTTTGAGAAATTTTTGAAAATGTGATGAAATTTTCTAAGGCCTCATCTTTAGAACTTAAAAATAGAACCCAAGTATATCTAGAGTAATCATCAAAAATTACAAAAGCATATGATTTTTCACCCAAGCTAGTAGTCCTAATAGGTCCAAAAAGATCCATATGGAGCAATTGTAATACTCTACTAGTTGAAATATCATTAATGGACTTAAAAGAAACTATCTTTTGTTTACCCTTAGCACATGCATCACAAATTTTATCCAAAGAAAATTTGAGCTTAGGTAAACCTCTAACTAGATTTTGGGAGGCAAGTTTCTCTAAAACACTTATGCTAGCATGACCAAGTTTCCTATGCCATAACCATGCATCATTTTTATCACTAGCAACTAAGCATGCATGAGATATGTTTATGTCATCTAGATGCACCATGTAAATATTTCCTATGCGATGACCTATGAGCATTGTTCTATTGGATTCTATGTCAATAATTTTACAACCATTTTTATCAAAAGAAACATAGAAACCTTTATCACACAATTGACTAATGCTCAACAAGTTATGCTTAAGACCATTAACAAGTAAGACATTTTCAATAAGAATAGAGGAGTGATTACCAATAGAGCCTATACCCTTAATTTGGCTTTTGGAGTTGTCACCAAATGTCACTACTCCATCCTTTTTGAGCTCTAACTCCTTAAATCGTCCCTTGTCTCCGGTCATATGCCTTGAGCATCCACTATCAAGGTACCACATATTTTGACTTGAAGCTTTGGCCTTGAAGCAATGCTCAACCTACAAACAAAAATTAGTTTTTCACTTTTGGTACCCAAATTATTTTGGGTCCATGAGAGTTAGTCCCTAAGAGCTTGGTTCCCTTAGGAATCCAAGAGGCAATGGCATTTATATTATTAGAAAAAAGGAGTTCCTTAGTAACCCAAACACTCCTAATTTTTCTTTGTCTAAAATACCTTTTTGTTTGTGGTTTTGAAAATTTCTTTTGACATGATTGGGTTTTGAAGAGCTTCCTTTTGCAAAAGTTGAACTCCCAACCACCTTAATTTGTTCTTTAAGCTCATTCACCACCTTGTGGTGATTTTCACTCAAGCTTGAAACAAGGTTGTTTAAATCAACATTTTCTTTTTGAAAAAATTTCAAATCATCATTTAAATCAACAACCTTTTCTTCCAAATCCAAAATTGTTTTTGTCAAAGAATCATTTTTCATTTCTAAATCAAAAATAGTTTTCTTGCTTTTCAAAATTGATTCTTTGAACTTCAAAACCAACTCATCATACACATCTTGTAATTCATCATAAGCATTATAAAGTTCATCATAAGATAAATCATTACAAGATGGTTCAAGGGTTACCTTAGGCTCATCAAGAGCCATGAGACACAAGTTGGTCACTTCATTGTCCTCATCGGATGATGACTCCTCATCACTCTAAGTGACAACATGAGCTTTATGTTTCTTCTTCTTCTCAAAACCCTTCTTTTTGTATAGTGGGCAATCGGTCCTAATGTGACCGGGCTTCTTGCATTCATAGTAAATAATTTGATCTTTCTCCTCTTCTTTGCTCTTTGCTTTGAAGTCCCTCTTTCGTTGGAATCTTCGATTCCTATTTGCCCTCATAAACCTTGTGAATCTTTTGGCCATAATGGCCAATTCCTCTAGCTCTTCTTCTTCACTAGTGTCCACTTCTTCTTGTGACAATGAAGCTTTAAGAGCAATCCTTGCTTCTTTTTCTCTATTTCCCTCTTCTCTATCTTTACGTCTTCTTTTTTTCTCTCTTCTTCTCTTCCTTTCTTCATGATCTCATGGGTAAGAAGGATCCCAAAAGAGCATCTAGCTTTAGAGTCTTTAAGTCCTTGGCTTCAATGATAGCCGTCCTTTTGTTATCGCAAGACTCGGGAAGAGAGTAGATAAGTTTCCTCACGAGCTTCTCTTCCGGAATGATCTCACCAAAACTTTGAGACCATTGACAATCACGAAAAATCTATCGAACATTTTGGTGATGTATTCATCCGGCTCCATCTTGAAATTTTCTTAGTTTAGGTTGAGAAGACCAATCTTTGTTTCTTTCACATCATTGGTGCCCTCATAAGTTGTCTCTAAGGAGTCCCAAACTTCTTTGGTACTTGTACATGAAAACATCTTAGAGTAGATGTCGGGGTCTAAAGCACAAAAGAGAATGTGAAGAGCTTTATCATTTGTGGACATTCTCCTTCTTTCTTCATCGGTCATCTCGTTCCTCGTTTTAGGCACTTACCGATCTCCTTCTTGCTTCATAGGGATACAGGGTCCATCTTCGATTATATCCCAAAGGACATAGTCATTGGAGTTGATGAATAGCCTCATCCTATTCTTCCAATAAGGATAGTTGTCCCCATTGAAGAAGGGTGGCTTGGTGATGGAGTGAGACTCGTTCCACGAATCGGAAGTGGAGGCCATTTGATTTTTGTTGTGGAGATGATCAACAACCCTTGGATCTTCTTTGGTGGAGGTGAATCCCATCAAAGATCTAGCTCTGATACCAATTGTTGAGTTGATCGGTGTTGAATAATGGCCAAGAAGGTGGGGTGAATTGGATATTAAAAATTTGGTAGGAGAAATTCGGTAAAAGTCGAAAAAAGAAGAACACAATGATTTATAATGGTTCAAGCTTCGAACAAGCTCTACATCCACTACCTTAGCTCCCACTAAGGATTTTAAAAACAATTCACTATTGAATTCAACCTTTTTCTAGGTTCAAGGGATAACCTTTACAAACAAATCAATTTTCTACCCAAAATTGATTTAGACCTCACAAGGTGTTACAAGAAGTTTGATTTGGCTAAAAGGATTCTCTCACAAGAAATAATAGCCCCTAATACAAACAAACACTCCCCAAACTTAATTTACAACAGATCAAAGTGAAATAAACAAGTTGGGAGGACAAAAGTATGTAATGAAGTGCTTTGAGTTGGATTTGTGAGCTTGGATGTTGCTTGATGTTCAATTCTATGTGTATGCTTTTGAAAATGCTTCTTTTTATACCTTCTCATTGATTTCTAACCGTTGAAGTTGTTGGGAAAGTAAATATGGACGTTGGAGCTTCATCTTTCCATCATAAATGCACTCTGCAGCAGGTAGTATCGAAACACGGGGTACCTGTTTCAAAACAAGCCAAGAAAAGAAAGAGTCGTTGTGCATTTAATAAGGGGTGTATCGATACCTGTTTCGATACAAAATTTTTTTGTGATGCCTGGTATCGAACTTTGTTTCGATACAAGCTAACCATCATTCAAAAATTAACTAACACCAACGGTCGACTCATTTAAAGCTTGAAAATAGCCGTTGGAGATTAAGGGTGTATCGATACCTGTATCGATACCAGGAGTTATATTTTTAAAATTAAAAAATAATTTGAAAGTTAACCAAGATGTTTCGATACCAGTATCGAAACATGGGTTGACAGAAAGTTTTAGTATCGAACCTTGTTTCGATACCTGTTCTTGATCTCAAGAACAAGCCTTGAAAAATCCCAGGTGTATCGATACCTGTCCTCATGGTATCGATACCCTCGTGTAAAAATGGCTTGTAAGAGTATTTCAAAGTTCTTGGTTTTGACTTAGAGATAAAACTTTGACTTAAGGACCAAAAAATTATTTCAAAATTAGTCCTTACATTTATTTGATATATCAAAATCAATTTTAGTTTTACAGGAAGTGAGTTACACAAGGGAATTTAACTATGTCAAAAGTGGTGAAATCTTGGGTGATCCATCCAAGGGGATAACTACTCGTTCTTCTCTTAGATTAATGAATCATCTTACATTTATCTCATGCATAGAGCCCAAAAATGTTAATGAAGCCTTAGATGATGATTATTGGATTTTGGCTATACAAGAGGAGTTAAATCAATTTGAGAGAAGTAATGTATGGACATTAGTTGATAGGCCTAGTAATAAATCTACTATAGGGATTAAATGGTTTTTTAGAAACAAACTAGATGAGAGTGGTAACATAGTGAGAAACAAAGCTAGATTAGTTGCTCAAGGTTACACTCAAGAGGAAGGAATAGATTTCGATGAAACTTATGCACCCGTAGCTAGAATGGAAGCCATTAGGATGCTACTTGCATTTGCATGTTATCATGATTTCAAGCTTTTCTAAATGGATGTCAAAAGCGCTTTCTTAAATGGTTTCATAAATGAAGAAGTGTATGTTGAACAACTAACGAGCTTTGAAAATCCAAAATTTCCAAACCATGTTTTTAAACTTACAAAAGCTTTATATGGATTAAAACAAGCTCCTAGAGCTTGGTATGAAAGGCTTTAAACTTTTTGATAGAAAAAGGTTTTGAAAAAAGAAATGTTGACGCTACACTATTTATAAAAAGATTTAAAAATGACATCTTAATAGTTTAAATTTATATTGATGATATAATTTTTGGATCTACTAATGTATGTTTTTGTCAAGATTTTTCTAAGCTTATGCAAGGTGAATTCGAGATGAGCATGATGGGAGAACTCTCATTCTTTTTGGGACTCCAAATCAAGCAAAAGAAGGATGACACCTTCATCAATCAAGCCAAGTACATCAAAGATATGCTCAAGAAGTTTGGCTTGGAGAATGTCAAACCTCAAGCCACTCTTATGAGCTCTTCTACTAAGCTTGACAAGGATGAAGGAGGTAAGTGTGTTGATTTTAAATTATATAGATCCATGATAGGTTCTTTGCTTTACCTTACCGCAAGTAGATCGGATATCATGTTTAGTGTTTGCTTGTGTGCTAGGTTTCAAGCTAGTCCCAGAGAATCACACCTTGTAGTCATTAAGAGAATTTTTAGATACCTTAGAGATACACCTTGTTTAGGTCTTTGGTATCCTAAAGCTTCTTCTTTTGATCTTTATGCTTTTTCAGATGCGGATTATGGAGGTTGTAAGATAGATAGGAAAAGTACTTCCGGAACTTGTCAATTCCTAGGTAGTATGCTCATATCTTGGTTTTCTAAGAAAAAAATAGTGTATCTCTATCTACCACCGAGGCGGAGTACATATCCCTAGGGAGTTATTGTGCACAAGTGTTATGGATGAAGCAACAACTCTTAGATTATGACATTAAAGTTAAAACCATACCTCTCAAGTGTGATAATACTAGTGCCATATGTCTTACCAAAAATCTCATTCAACACTATAGAACTAAACACATAGAAATTATACACCACTTCATTAGAGATTATGTGTCTAAAAATGATGTTGCTTCAGAGTTCGTTGACACCTTGAATCAATTAGCGGACATCTTTACTAAACCTTTAGATAAGGAGTATTTTTGGACCCTTAGGAGAGAGTTAGGTCTAACTAGCCTACCTTGACTTCCTAAGTGTTAGCTTTTTGCTTATCTTACTTGAATCTTGATTTAAATCATGCTTATGTTGTTTTTTGTATCTTGATGATTCTATGCATGTTGTTAGGGGGAGTATGAACTTGTTCATGCATAATAAACATGTCATTATATCATATGTATGCTTCTAGGGGCTTTAGAGACTCATATCTAGTACTTTTAGTAGCCTAAATGCAAAGCAAAGGTCGAAGGTATCAATACAGCTAACCCCTTCTTCGATACCTGTTCATCAGCCCATATGGGTTTTTGGTTGGGAAGAACAGGCATCGATGCTTGCTTCGATACCTCTGTTTCGATACTAGCATCGAAACAGGGTGTTTCAATACCAGTATCGATACTCAAAGACGGAAGTTTTTTTAAAACACTTTAAACCTAATTTTAATTACATTAAAACACTTCCAAACTTTTTCCTAAAACCCTAGTCGGCGACTCCTATAAAATCCTCTCAAATTCGCTGCTCTTCACTCAAAATCTCAACGATTTCTTTAAGAGTTTTTATTCCAATCATCTACTCCAACACTTTATCATCAATCCGTGCTTCACATTCAATCAATTCATCCTAATCTACACTCAATATATATTTTCGAAAAACCTTAATTTCATTTGGATTTAGCTTGTTAAAATTTAGATTTAGCTTGTTAAAATTTAGATTTTAAACATAGTTTTAATATCTTTTGTATGGATTTTGATAATCCTACAAAATTGGTTCAAAATCCTAATTTTTTTTAATCGAATATAAATCCTTGCTCATATAAGTTTTTCAATGGTTTTTCAAAATTTTTGATAAATTCTTAAATACCTTGAATTGTTAGATTACCACATAGTATTGAATTGGATTATATAAGCATACATATTGTTTTAACTAATTCAAATCTTTATATTCATCCTAGATCATGGAACCAAAGAAGCGATCTCGTACCGAAGCCGGATCTTCATCATTATCTCGTGTTGTACGAGTTGATTTTGAGAAAATTTTTGCCAAAAGTTTGGACAATAATCGTAGATTGGACAACTAAAATCTTTTTCCGGAGTTATCCTCTCAAAAAGGAAAGATGTGTGGACGTTCAATTCATCACTTCTTACAAGTTTCCTTTTAAATATTATGATCGACTCATCGAGTGAAAGTTCTTGAGGTTTTTCACCCATACCGACAAGTTCTTTCTAACTCTTGTCCTTATCTTTTACACCAATGCTAAATGTATTTTATCTCCGGACAAGAGTAAAGTAGTGGCTATCGAATCCTATCTCATGGGCAAGACCTTCACGATTAATGTCTCTACTTTTCTTGATGTTTTTGGTCTTGAGGATAAGGGTGTTGAGGATGAAGAGTCTCTTGCTCCTTTCACCGGATCGGTTACATCTCTTGATGCACATGACTGCTTTCTCCATCTTATCATCTCTTGGTGGATTCTTCCATCAAATGGTAGATACTCTCGGATCCGTCAAGTTGATAGCTTTTGGATCACATGTTTTCGAGATGTTATTCAACCAAATCTTGCTCAGATTTTCTTCTCGGACATTGTGTAGCATATCCAAAATAGCTCCTTTGACAAGGTGGGATCCTTGAAAGAGCTTATTGGAGAAACTTCACTCAATCGTGCTCACTTTGTCTATGTCTCTAATGGTGAGTGAACTAGAGGTGCTCCTCCTCCTCCTCATGCTCCTATTGATCCAGAACCTATTCATCAATTTGATATGTTGACCTTTCTCACGATGAAGTTTGACTCTCTAAACGCCCGTTTGGATTCCATGGATGGAAAACTTGACACTCTTTCCACTCAATTCAATTCGTGTTTCGATGCCATCAACACTAGGATGACGAGCCTAGAGACTCAAGGACACTCCTTGAGAGTATCTCTAGAAGCTCTTCGTCAAAGTCAAAGACTTAATAATGATAGTAATCAAGATCAAGAGGAAGATGAAGAAGATGATGATGATGATGATAGACTCGATGGTGATGACATGGCCGATGATTAATTTTTTGATCTTTCTTATGCTTTTCTATTAGCTCTTAGAACTAGTTATGATGCATTCATATTAGAACTTATGCACCTATTTCCCTATGTTTTGTCTTTATTATTGTTGGATTATTTTTCTTTTGGATACTTTGCTTGCTATGGATTATGTTTTCTATGAATTTTTAATGTTATGATTGCTTTATTTATTACCTTGGTTATCATTGATTTTGATCTAACAAAAAGGGGGAGAAAGTTTTATGTCTTTAAGTTTCGAAACCATCACTTGTTAAAATTGTTTTTAAAGTGGCACATATTAAGGGGGAGTCTTTCAACCAAATCGTATTTCAAAACTTAAATTTTTAAATGGTTTTGTTATATCAAAAAGGGGGAGATTGTAAAACTAAAATTGATTTTGATATAACAAATAAATGTAAGGATCATTTTTGAAATAACTTTTTGGTCCTTAAGTCAAAGGTTGATCTTTAAGTCGAAACCAAGAACTTTGAAATACTCTTACAAGCCATTTCTACACGAGGGTATCGATACCATGAGGACAGGTATCGATACACCTGGGATTTTTCAAGTCTTATCCTTGAGAATAAGAACAGGTATCGAAACGAGGTTCGATACCAAAACTTTCTACCAACGCATGTTTCGATACTGATATCGAAACAGCTTGGGTAAATTAAAATTATTTTTTTTAATTTTTAAAAATATGACTCCTGGTATCGATACAGGTATCGATACACCCTTAATCTACGACGGCTATTTTCAAGCATTAAATGAGTCGACCGTTAGTGTCAGTTAATTTTTGAATGATGGTTAGCCTGTATCGAAACAGGGTTCGATACGGAGCATCATAGAAAGTTTTTGTATCAAAACAGATATCGATACACCCTTTATTAAATGCACGACTCTTTCTTTTCTTGGCATGTTTCGAAACAGGTACCTCGTGTTTTGATACCACCTGCTATAGAGTGCATTTATGATGGAAAGATGAAGCTCCAACGTCCATATTTACTTTCACAACAACTTCAATGGTTAGAAATCAATAAGAAGGTATAAAAAGAAGCATTTTCAATAGCATTAAAGTAGAATTGATCCTCAAGCAACATCCAAGCACATCAATCCAACTCAAAAGCACTTTATTGCATATTCTTGCTCCCAACTCTTGTATTTTCACTTTGATCTTTTGTAATCTGAGTTTGGTGAGAGTTTGTTTGTATTTGGGTCAATATATTTCCTGTGAGAGAACCTTTATTTGCCTACTTATCCCTTATATTATCTTGTGAGGATTGAATCAATTCTTGGATAGAAGAATTGATTCGAATTGTAATGGTTATCCCTTGAACCGAGAAAAAGGTTGAATTCATTAGTGAATTGGTTTCAAAATCCTTAGTGGGAGCTAAGGTAGTGGATGTAGAGCTTGTTCGAAGCTTGAACCACTATAAATCTCTTGTCCTTCGAATTCTAGCATTTTACCAAAAATTTCTAACTCAAAATTTTTAATTGACAATTCACCCCCCTCTTGGCCAAACTTCAAGATCGATCAACTCAACAAAGAACCCTAACCCAAGAACCCAGATTTTGGCGACTGGTTCGTCGCCTCGGCCACCGCCAACGGCAGTCGACGACAGTGAAAAACTTAAAAAAAACCTTAATTTTTGTTTGTAAACCTAGATCTAAACTCCAAAAACCATTTTTTAACTTAAAAAAACAAAAGCAACACCAAAACCCATGTTTCCCTCCTCCATAAAACCAATCGGTAACCCCAAAACTTATAGTTCAGAGGAAAGAGGAAACGATTTGGAGAGACCGAAATAAAGAGGACGAGAAGAACACGTCTAGAACGGAAAATCGATGACCCAAATGGTAAAAACCCTAAACTCTTATTTTCATATTTGTTATTCGAAAAAAAAGGAAGAACAAAAAGCTCTAAAATTTTTACCTTGTATTCGATTTATGCTCAATACCCATCTAGGGTTTACATTTGATTCGATTTGGCTTTTATAGCCTTTTACATGATATTGAAATGAAAATAATAACTGATTTTTGTTGGTGATTTATTGTCCTCTGATTATTTTTTGCCTTTGTTTGTCTTCTTGTTGGTTTGTTGGTGTTGATGGCATTGTAAAATCGAGAGGGGGTCATTGTTTTTCTCTGATTTTGGCCGGTTGCTGCAGCAGAGCAAGATTGAGAGATGTTGTGGCTGTTCGACCGAAGAGCCAAGTCTCTGGATCATTCTATAAACCAAAAGGGCACCTGGGAAATTGGGGGGTTTCTGGGAAAGGGAAAGGTCGTGAAAGGTTTTCGGGTTGTTATCCAGGTCAAGGACCGGGTTTGGTATTCGGGTAGGGTCACAGTGTAATGGTTTGGTTAACTGTAATGGGTTTTATTTTGCATTGGGTCACGGGTTTTGATTGTTGGGTCTGGGTAAGGATAATGGATTTAGTTTTGTAATTCGGCTAGTAGATTTAGGTGAAAGGATATAATGTAAATGGACTATTATATTTAATATATTTATTTTGGATTTTTTGGAATAATATTTTTTTTAATATAGTTTATTTATTATATTTAGAATAGGTACATTATGGTTTAGAGATTTAGTTTGAGGTTATGGTTTTAGGGTTTCGATTTAGGGTTTATTCAATCCTTGGACAAAAATGGTGATTACATGGCCAACTTAAGAAGAGGTAATTGAAGCAAAATTAAAATCTCTTTCGAAAATAGAAATACTTGGGCCTATAGCTCGTACGTTGAAATGTGTAAAGCTCGTAGACATAAATGAGCCTTTGTGAGAAAGAGAAATCAAAAAGGGAAAACACAAGATATAATATCATTTTGTTGCACAATGATTCTCACAAAGACATGAAATCGATTATGAGGAAAATATATTCCTCGGTATTGGGTACAATTACTTTTAGATTTTGATCAGTCTGGCAATAAATAAAATTACTCAGTTTTTCGCCTAATGGATATTGTTCCATCCTATTTTTATGGGACTCTTGATAGTAATATTTACATGAAACTTACAGAAAGATTTAGATTGCAAAAGCAATTAATTCAAGTTCTCGAGAACATTATTCAATCATATTGAATATATATTTTTATGATTTGAAACAATTTAGGTTTATTTTGTATAATCGCTTCATTGAATACTTAGTAACAAAATACTATATGAATTGTTTAATTCCTCCGATCATTTTATTTAGAGATTTAGCTCTGAATTTGTTATTGTTGTGTATGTCGATGATTTGAATATCATTGAGACTCATGGAAAGATCTTAACAATGGAATCCTTTTGCATCAATCGACATACACAAAAAATGTTTAAAGAGACTTTACATTCATAACGCATATTCATTGATCACCTTTATGGTTGCTAGGTCTCTTAATGTAAACAAAATTTATTCCACCTCAAGAAAAAGGTTATGATATTCTTGGTCTAAAAGCACCATATATACATTAATTGACCTGGAAACATCGTATCTTAGTTTGTCCAGAAATATTATTTAAGTGCTACGAGACCATTACCTTTAAACAATTATTATGTTTAAGGCAAAGCCGAAATATATGTTTGGCTAAATATATCTAGAAGATATGTGAATTGCTTCCACAAGATAAGATGCAATCTATCTTTCGTAGAGATAATACAAAATTTATATCTCATGATGGATACATCAAATGTGATAAAACGAAACATATTTCTTTAAAGTTTCTTCCTTCATGATCTTCAGAAGAATATTATTTAATGAATCATTTGAAACAATAATTTGGAAGATTTATCCATTAGTGCATAATCTATTTCAACATTTGAAGATTGTATTCAATATTGAATTATAAAGATTCAAAAATTTTATGTGATATTTTCATGATGGAAAGTAAATATGCGTTGCACTCTTTCTCCCTTGACCAATGTTTTGTCCCAATGGATTTTTCTGGTAAAGTTTTTAATGAGGCAATTGTTATGCGTATCAAAGGTTTTTATCTTAGTAAAGTTTTAACGATGCACGTTATCTTCATGGATATCCAAAGGAGGGTGTTATGAATATCTTTATTTATGATGGATATTCATATATTAAATAATACTTTAATGTATTTTATTATCTCATTGGAATTAGGTTTTTCATCTTATGTCTATAAATATATACTTTTAGAAAAAGAATTGTACACAACATTATTTTGAAAATATAATACAAGTCTCTCTTTTCAGTTTTCATCTGTGTTCACATATTTTGTTATTATTCTTTACTTTATTTAAAACAATGGTTTCATTTCTTTCTGAGTATAAAACCCGGTATTAATATATTAGAAAGTTGAGCCCTAAATACACACATTTACATAATATGCGTGAGTCTCTCTGTTAAAGGAAAATTCAAACATATTTACATAAGAAGAAGAAGAAGAATTCCACTTGTTGCCTGTGACGCTCAGCGAGGTGCAATAGAAGGGAAAGTACCACTAACAAGATCGCTTCCCGATACAAAGGATGACGAAACATATGCATCCCTGTTAGTGCTACCATGCGATGACGTCTCCGCCAGTGACTTGTCTGAATATAAATGATTCGAGTCCGATGATGAAGAAATCGAATCAAGTTTAGGCATCATTTTGTGTGTGTATTCTAGTTGCCTCACCACTTCCAACATGGATGGCCGTTTCTCAGGATTATCGTTGCTGCAACTCAGGGCTAAACCAACCATTCTCTCCATACATTCGGATGGATACCAACCCATTCTGCTGTCTATCAGAGATAACACCGTACCTGATTCACGCGCTGTATTCACCTGAGTTTTGTAAACAGCAGACTTTAACATCCACACCAACAAGGCAACAATCACATTGACCAAAATTGTAAAACATGCACAAGTACCTCGCGGACAATGTTTTTGCCATGCCATATCGGTTGCATACCCGTCAACAGCTCCAGGAAAACAACTCCAAGGCTATATACATCACTTTTGTCAGTCAACTTATGAGTCAGAAAGTATTCCGGATCAAGGTAACCCTGCAAACAACAACAAAGCACTCAACTAAAACTCGGTAATGAAGTATTAATTGACACTAATTTGTACAAGTTGAGCTCTAAAACAAGGGGATTGAAACTTCTCCTGGAAGAGAAAGATCAACTACACAGACTGAGTTCCCTTCATCCCACAATATATACAACTAGTCTTACGCTTACAAGCTAAATAGTGCTAAACTCACCGGTGTTCCCTTCACAATGGTGGAAACATGATTTGGCACATCCCCCTCTCCTTCCAGGACTGGAGCTAACCGGGAGAGACCGAAATCAGAAACTTTTGCATTAAGGTTGGAGTCCAGGAGAATGTTGCTGGCTTTGATGTCTCGGTGGAATACTGGAGGATTTGCTTCAGTGTGGAGGTAAAGGATTCCTTTGGCTGAACCCAATGCAATCCGTAATCTCATTCCAAAATTCAGGTTTCTTTTAGCTTTAGCTGCAAATCATGATTTACATCAATTTTATGATTAAAAAAAGTATCAACTCAACATAATAATAAGCTAAAAGAAATCCATTCATAATAAAATTCATATTTGGGGGCGGGGGTGGACACATACACATGTATTTGAATAGCTAATTACCTATACATACCTTGTTTCGAGCTGTTCAAAACTAACATGCAAGTCTAGAGGGCACATATAATTTGAAATTCACAAAGTAACCAATTAATGAGAAATATTCTGTCCAGACTTTTTAAGTATAACATACAAGGTATGATCATGACATAAAACTTGTAAAGCAATGAGTCCAGAAATATTCATTTCATACCAGAAAGCCAGTCCCTCAAGGTGCCGTTTGGCATGAACTCATACACCAACATCTGCAAAGGCACCAAAAAACAAAGTATATGAATTATATCTCTAACTGAGTCATTTCTTATGTCTAAAAATCGATGAATGGCATGCATGGGCTTTCAAAACCACTTCATAAAGACAGAACAAATGCACATGCAGACCCCATACACACATAATTGCATGTTCTTATTGGTTACGGCCAGAAGAATATACTTGTTCCCCTTCTTCATCACAGTATCCAACCAGAGAAACCAGGTTCCGGTGATGCAACCTTGATAAAAGCTCTATCTCCGTCAAAAATTCTTTTTGCCCCTGCAATGATCCTTCTTCCGCGCGTTTTATGGCAACAACTGTTTTGTCAGATAAACTGCCTTTGTACACTTTTCCATATCCACCTTGTCCAACTTGAGTTGAGCTGTTAAAGTTGTCAGTAGCAAGTGCCAGTTCTCTAAATGTAAAGTCTCTTACTCCTTCAATTTTCATAGAAGCCCTTGTAGCTGTAAAGTGTAATAAGAAATTTAGCTCTTTTTATGACGATAATTGGTGGCTTTATTTTTCAACTTAAAGAAGCTTACATAAGCGTTTTCTTGACACTGCATGGTGGTGTCTGGCATGTCTTCTTGTTATCAGAATTGCTACGATAACAGACGTTGCAACCGCAAAGACAACACCCCCGACTACAACTGCTACCAATATACCCCTACTAACACCCTTATTTTCATTGCCAAAGTCAACTACAGCAATAACAGATCAAACAATGCACCGTTAATGAAAATGACAATAATATAAGAAGACACTGTTATAAAAACTATAATACACAATTTAATCATCAAACAGCTTATTATTTTATTCTTAGAATTAAATGAATACAGACACTACATTTCCTAGTTATACTCTGGCCTACAGTACCAAAGGCACAATCTAAGTTCATCTCAAATCTGATCCATCTACATAACATGCCAAGGCAGTTCGATTTGCTAATATTGGTTGTCTCATTTTATACAAACAGATATCCTAACAATTTTTACACTAATTTGATTTCTATGTAACTAGAAGAGCACTCGTACCATAGTTAAAACTGAAATTCCACTACTGTCCTAAAAATTTCAAGCATATATAGATATTGGTGGCATTTATTTATTTCAGGTTAGTAGTACTAATACTCACCATCTCAATTCCTAGCTCAACGATGTCACTGTTATAAGAAAGCATATTTTCCATCAAGTAGAAAGATAATTGCAAAATAAAATACATACTATGTGCATAAGGTCCAAGTAGAGTGAAGTTGAGCAACTCATATGGTCCAAAGAAGTCGCTACCAGGAAAACGCCATGATGCATATATGTCTCTAATTCTTCGAACTTCACTATCATCAAAAGTATTTGAATGGTTGACATTAGGAAAAAGCTTCAAATACATCCTTAGACGTCGTCCGTCCCAAAAGTATGTATGAATTGACAGTTGATAGAGGCTGAAGTTCAAAGAATCAGTCAAGTACTTCTCAAAAGAATGGACAAATGGATGAAAATACAAAAAACTGGGGCTTTTGAGACGATATCCGATTCTAAGAGGAGCGGCACAGAAACATGGAATGGGAGATGCTGGGACATATTCATAGGAGTTATCTGCAGGACATGATTGCTTTGGGCATTCCACTTTTGAGTTATTGAAGCTTGAAGGCATTTCACCCTCTTCAGATTCAGATCCACAGAACCGACTTATATTCAATAAGTTCGCATTTCGGCAGACAGGATTGCCTTCAAGCCTATATAAAAAAAATCCTCTAAATTTTTAAGGAGTTCAGAAATGAAACTAAAAACAAATGTGTGAAAGAGGATCTGCCAATACTTTCATTATGAATAAAGGTAAGAAAAGATTGGAATCATTTAGACATATAAGTGGAAAAAAAGAAGATATGCTCCCAGCCTAATATGAAATCCATTTAATCAATGCATGGAAAACATATAAAAGAAACAGCAGTGCATGTCGTTAAAATTATGAGTCATTTCTAGCGTAGGATGAATTTAACATTGCATCCAACAGTTCTTTTGCAGTAAGTGTTGTTAGTCAACTTCTCAAATCTTGAAGAACTTCATGAGGTTGCTAAATGTGAATCTAATGCATAGTGTAAAAAGGCTGCATGAAAAGTAAAACATGTACGCAAATATATAATTAAAATTTTAAAATGTATTCAAAGATTAATGATAAGGTTTTAAACTAATGACAAGAAAACAGGAGAAATCTCTATGCACTAAGAAAGGTATAGTTTACTCAAATTTTCTCTTTACTAGTAAAACATACACTGATGATACAACTGATTAATATCAAATTAAAGTTTAAACCGTTATCTAACTGACCAAGGTATTCCGTGATGCCAGCAACATAAGAAGTTTACCTGAGGGTAACATTCACAGGAGGATTAAGATTTCCTTCAATCCTTGAGAACGAATTGTTTCTGAGATCACTGCATTTTGAATGTGCAAGTAAAAGAAGCAATTACCAACCATTCTATTTAAAAACTGCAATGAGTTTGCAACGTGAATGAATATACGAGTTCTCCACTTTCAGATCTTACAGTGTAAGTCTAGCAGTAGCATTGAAGGACACGTTCTGCCATATGTTGGTAGGTACAGGACCGGTAAGGAAATTATTCTCAAGTAATCTGCAATAAACCATCATTTAGATTCTAGACTCTGCAAATAGATTCATACTAAATGCATTATTTCACAATGTAAAGAATATTTTAATATGCATATAGAAACTCACAGGATCTGAAGCGAAGGAAGGTCCGAGAAGCTTTCAGGAATAGATCCGTTTAGTTGGTTATCTGAAAGATCACTACAATTCACAAGGAAGGAGTGTTATTGGTAATTTGTCTTCCTTTGCATTTTGATAATCAATTGAAGGTAACAGTAAAAATTTGACAAGATTAGCGTATCATTCAATTCAAAAAATGATACAAAAAGGATGTCCAGATTGAAGCAGTTTCAACAAAACAATTGCAAATTAGCAATTTACTCACATAGTTGTCATATTATCAGAAAGCTTATTTGATGGTATGGGTCCGCTAAGAAGATTGTGGCTGAGATCCCTGCCACATGAATACAGCAACAAGAAGAGAAGTCAAGTTAGGTGGCTGCAACTAGATGGAAATTATAGCATAAAACAAATGCTGCCCGGGATGGAAACATAAAGACCATACAATAATCTAAATGGTAACTCAGACATACAGGTAGCTAAGGCTCGGTATCCTGCTAAGATCAGGAACTTCTCCCTGCAAGCTGCAATTTCTAAGACTTCTGAAAGTCACAGCAAGAAATGATATAGAATCAGCACTCTTGAGTGACACAATGAAAGTACCTTTGTGAGCGTAAAAATTGATATTGTTCCACTAAATAAACTGCAAAACTAAGAAAATGGTTTATTTGCACTCACAACTTCGCCAATATGGAAAAGTTCCCATAAGAAGCTGGAATTTCAGATCCATTGAAGTTGTTGTTATCAAGCTAACTGCAAAGAGGAAGAAAACAAATGACATATGCATGCCTTATCAAAGTATTCTAATTAAGACTTCGGTGAATGATTAAAATTTAGTAAAACCTAGAAGATAATAAAGCCATGACTAATCATGGAAGATATTAAAGAAAGAAAAAACATACAGTATGCGCAATTCTGGGAAGTTCGAGAAGTCTGGTGGAAGAAATCCAGATAAGTTATTATTATCCAAAAGCCTGCAGACAATTGAAGTTCATATCCTATTCACTCACTAAAATCAAATGTACGCACACACAATGTACACCCAAACACACAATCAAGTAGAAAATTTAGTATAAAAAAATTGTTTGTATGATCTTACAAGTGAAGCAAAGTGGATGCCATAGACAGCTCAGGGGGAATTTGTCCACTGAGTGAGTTGTTGTTGAAGTGGCTGCGCATTAAAACAAGCTGATGAATATGAAGAAAGTTGTTGATCAACTTGTTAAGTTGAAATAGCATTTAGCTTGTTGATTCACTTACAGGTGTCTCACACTGCTCAAGTTAGCATATGTTTTTGGTATTTGACCAGAAATATTGTTCTGATCTATTTGAAATCTATTCATATTTGAAAGATAGCTGAGTTCATCTGGCAAAGAACCTGTTAAGTTGTTTCCATTCAAGAGTCTGCAAACAAAATGTCACACAGAAAGTTAAAACTAAAAAACAAAATTGTTGGAACAACTTTCAATGAATTTCTGATCCATCTTTGAAAAATAAATTCTTTGCTGGCTCTAACTTACAGGAGTTCTAGGGTAGAGATATGTCCTATTTCCTTGGGTATACTTCCGGTCATTTGATTCCACATGAAATCTCTTTCATAAATTAAAAGAAAAGTGTTAGCACCACTGAAAAATTATCAGGAATGGTTAACAGATACTTTATTCCACAACTCACAGTATTTTGAGGTGAGAAAGTTGGCCGAGTTCAGACGCTAATGTCCCAGAGAGATTCATATTTTGAAGCTGACTGCATCATTTCACACAAGGCAGTTAATGATAACCTTGTCTACATGACTACAACTTTTTCTATAATCAATAAAATGAATAATTCTGGCATGTAGAGAAAATTAGATATGGAGAATGAAACACACAGTTCCTCAACATGCAAGTATCCATCATTTCCAGGATGATCAGAACATTCAATTCCAGTCCAGTTTGATGTGCATGGATCCCCCCCTTGTTCCAATTTCGGAGATGGTTCAAGGGATCCAACAATTGCTTCTTCACCACAAGTAATGCATTAACTGCAATTTGGAAATTGAACATACATATGCTGATTTGAAACTTAAAAGGAATGGTAAGTAATTTAATAATACAAGTAACTAATATATCCCTGGCTGCATCTGTAGCTTCAAGTTTAACACTAGTCAAATGAATAGAAAATACAATGTACTCCCTCTCTCTCTCCTTTTCTTCCATCCATTTTCCTTTCTGGAATCATTTTTCATGATAGTCATTTAAAAAATGAGAGTATTTTCTGACCAGAACATGCTTTGATGTAGAATCAATAGACATACATAACCTTAAACAATAGTTTTGTCCTGAATTCAGGTGTAGCATACATAATCAGATATAAGAGAAATAATCTCGATGTCAAGTAGTAAAGTAAGAAGGGAGAAAATACCATGATTGTTACCTTGATGAATAATACATAATTAAAGGATGCAGATGAATGATAATTCTGACCTTCGGAAGGATTAGTATTAGCAGAGGCGGCGGCAGCAAGCAGCAGGAGGAGGCAACAACACCACAGCCAAATGGACAATGAGCATCCCCCTACGCTCATCATCATCTTCGTAACCTTTTCCATTTTCAACTTCAAAAACTCAAAATTATGTTTGCGGAAACAAAAACTAACAATACCCAAAATCAAAAAAGAGAAATGAAAAGTTTTCACCATCTCTTACTCTTTACTTATAGTAGCAGCTACGACGGAACAAAGGAAGCAAGTGGAAGTGTGGGTATCGTTTAGCAGCTGAATGCAAGGCAGGTGGTTTGCCTAAAATACCAAATGAATTAATGAAGGATGATGGGGACGGAGATGGCTGTTGACTTTTCCTCACAAACCTCATTGCCGTCATACTTGGTTCATCCTGCTTTCAGCAATGAAATCAGCAACAGCGGACGCTATTTTAGTTTTGATATTATCCAATGCTTCAGACAGGAGTCTTTTACTTGCAGTTTAGTCTTGTACTTTGACAGACAAATCAAAGAACTGTACACGTGCTTCGAATCTGTCGTCGTTTGGTATCCAATCAATGCTTTGAATTGAAGCAGATACTGTAACTTTCATTAATGGACTTGACGCTCTACCATGACCATTATCAGGTCCAGTACCATGAATCTGGAGAACGTGGGATTGGATGGTTATTTGAAGTTTGTACCCTTTGGGCTGTGTTCGGGATTTTTAATTTATTTCTTTTGAAAATAAAAAAGAGTGAAAATATAGAAGCGTTGTTTCCACGTCGTGTCTAATTATGGAGTACATGTCGAATATCATTAATATTTGGTTTAAAATTTTATTTAATTACGTTACCTTTGTTATGAAATGATGGATGACAAATTGCGATTTTAATTTTATTTCAGAATTAAATTAAACATTGATTTTTTATAAATTCAAAAAAAAAAAAAATATGTTGTCAAGTGCCTCATAAAAAATTCTCTTAAATCTAGAGGGAAAATAACACATTTAAACATTGATTTAGTTTTAGGATAAATTATATTTTTCGATGTAAGTGAGAGACTAAATTATTTTTTAATTGACATACCCAAATTTTAATCAAATGTAGTAGATCATATATTAATTAATTTTTAAAAAATTAAGATATTGAACATATTTTAAAAATATTAATTTAAAAATATGGTTTATTTTTTTATTTATAAAACTATGACATTTTTTATAGCGGAAGTGAAATCCGAGTAAAGAGAATACGATTTTAAATAGTAAACAATTTAAAAAATATTAAAGTCGAAGTCAAGAAAATCTGACTTTAAATAGTTTTTTACACTGAAATTGAAATCTTTTGATATCATCTTTAATTTTTTTTAATTCAAAATATTTAAGGTATTGTTTATAATCAAAATCAACGAATTCGTCTTTTATGTTAAAATCAATAATATTTTTAAAAATAATTCTATCTCTAATTATTTAAAGAAAGAAATAGTGACTACACTTTTGTTGAGAATCGTGAGTGAATTGAAATTTTTAACTTATCTATGATTTTGAGGAAGAACAGAGCATGTTATTAATTCGAGATACCAAAAAGAAGATAAAGAACACAACGCATGTGTTTGCCGGTTGGAGTCGTGGGCGGATCGAAGGAAGACGGTGACGATGCAATGGTTGCTAGGATTTCTAACTATTTCTTGTGTTATGGCTGAAGCTAGTGAGAACAAGGAATCAAAAAGGGAGATCGAGGAAATGCGAGAAAAGCTAGGACTCGAACCAGAGAAATTGGGGGAAAAGGAATGTTGGGGCAAAACGTCATCGTGTTGATACCACCAATTTGGAGAATGAACCGGGTTATTTGGGTGAACCGGAGAAAGTTATTGAACCGAATTGAGTTTTTAATTGTATTGGCTAATGTCAGGTGTGCTAGTTAATAGTTGACACGTGTTTAAAAATAACTAACTGGTACCTATTTCAGTAGGGCAAATGAGTTGTAATCGTCATGTTTTTGGTATTGAATTTGAATGAAATTTTCTTCTTCTTCAACCTTGCTCTCTCTTTTCCTTTAATCCTTTCTACAACAGTGATTGATCATTATAAATTGGTATCAGATTCCAGCCCCTGATCCATCATCACCTTTACACTGGGAAAAGCAAAACGACCTCAACATATGGCAGATTCATCCGACTTGTCTGTGATTCGGAAACAGCTCGATGACATGAAGCTCAACCATGGCAATCTTGAATCTCGTCTAGACCAATTTGAGTCAACTATGGAGAGTACCCAATCTGATTTACATACCCTCATTGACTTGGTTACCAAAGTAGCAGAACAAGGAGATGTCGCCACTCCTGAAAAGATTCAACCTTCTCCTACTCCTGCCACACATCACCACGAGGGTAAAAGGCCAGTCCACCTTACTGTCATTGATGATAAAGAACGTTACACTATGAAGATTAATGAACCGGGTCTGTTAGCTTCTAAACCTTCCGGAGTTCCTCCTGCTCATGACAAAATGAAGCTCGGTTCTCAATGGTCTGATAAAGGGGACACCTCTCTGTTGCAAGAACTTCCTCACATAGAGGCAAACACCTCTACACACCAATGGCATTCTTTCAAGTTCAAACCGAAAGTTGACCTTCAGTTTTTTTATGGGGACAATCCACGAGGTTGGCTTTGCAAATGTGATAAATATTTTCTTCTTTTTGATGTTCTTGTTGATCAGCATTTGAAGTTGGCCTCTATGTATCTCACCGGAAAGGCCGAGACTTGGTTCGATGGTTATATCATGCAAAAACACAAAGTTACATGGCACGAATTTGCTGCGGATTTATGTCACAAATTTATTTCTAAAAACATTACAGATACGATCGAAGAATTTAATAAATTGATTCAAAAGACTTCAGTCGATGATTACCATGAGAAATTTGATGAGCTCAAGCCTTTTATGCTCATTCACAATCCTTCATTGGATGAAAGCTATTTCGTCTCTAGCTTTGTAAGTGGCTTAAAGGAGGACCTTAGATTGAGGGTGAAAGTCCTACGACCACAAACAATATCTGAGGCTAGTAGAAAAGCGAGACTTTATGAAATGGCTATGGAAGTGGAGGCCAGAAGACAAAAATATACTCTAAAGCCTACAAGTTATTCTACGGCCCTGCCTTCTAAAGCACTCATACCTACTGTGTTTCCTTCTAAACCTCAGCCCTAGCTTGCTGTGAATCCAAAACAATCACTCCTCGATTTTTGCAGAGCTAATAATCTCTGTTTCAGGTGTGGATACAAGTTCAACCCTGGTCATCAATGCAAACTTAAACAATTGAATTCTATGGAGGAGGATCAACAACAAGAAATTTCAGAAGATATATCACAAACTCCTATGTACACTAAACCACTACATGCTTCTGAGGATGATTTAGAAATTTTAATTCATGCTTTAACTGAAAATGTGGGACACCATACCCTAAGAATTTAAGGCACAATCAAAGGTAAGCCTCTGAATATCTTAGTAGACTCAGGTAGTACCCATAGTTTTATTACTATTGTTTGGGCTAAAGAAGGGTTAGAAGTTTTATCTACTAATCCTTTAGCTATCACCGTAGCCAATGATGAAAAATTGTATAGTTTGGCTACAAGCAAACAACTCAGTTGGAAAATGCAGGGTTATCAATTTCAACATGATTTTTGAGTTCTTCAAATGGGAGGTACAAATATGGTTCTCGGAGTTGATTGGATGAAGATTTACAGCCCTATTTTAATAGACTTCAACAATATGACTATGTCCTTTACTAAAGATGGCAAGCAGATTTAACTTTATGGAGGCGGACAACCACCTCCATCTAAATTAATTTATGGTGATAGGATGCAGAAACTTACTGCTAAAGACAATGATATTTTGGGAGAAATTTATTTCTTGGAATCTGCTGAAGTGGAAGTCAACATTCCATCAGACTTAGCGGCATTGTTATCTAAGTATGCTTCTATTTTTGCTGACCCTCAAGGGTTACCTCCTATGCGATCTCATGATCATGCAATTGTACTTCAACCTCATTCCAAACCAGTAAATTTAAGGCCATATCGATTTCCACATTATCAGAAGTTAGAGGTAGAAAAACAAATTTCTGACATGTTGGCCTTTTCTATTATTCAAAACAGTAAGAGTTCATTCGCTTCTCCTTGTTTGTTGGTTAAAAAGAAGGATGGCTCATGGCGATTATGTGTTAATTATCGTCAGCTTAATGCTATGACTGTTAAAAATAAGTTTCCAATTCCTATTGTTGAGGATTTTTTGGATGACTAAAGGGAGCTACATTTATTTCCAAGATCGACCTTAGATCAGGCTATTGGCAGATTCGAATCAAGCCTAAGGATGTTCTTAAAACAACATTTCACACTCATTAGGGCCATTATGAATTCAGAGTTATGCCTTTTGGGCTAACTAATGCCCCTGCCACATTTCAAGCTCTAATGAATGAGTTGTTCGCTCCTGCTTTAAGGAAATTTGTCTTTGTTTTTTTTGACGATATTCTTGTTTATAGCATGAATTGGACTGATCATTTATGGTACTTGGAATATGTATTGCAAATACTACAGCAACATCAATTATTTGCTAGAAAGAGTAAATGTTTCTTTGGACAATCTAAAGTAGAATATCTTAGACATGTCATTTCTACTGAAGGGGTAGCAACAGATGCTTCTAAAGTCCAAGCTATGGTGGGGTGGCCTTTGCCTACTGATCTGAAATCCTTGCGAGGTTTCTTAGGCCTCATAGGTTATTATCAAAAATTTGTACGATATTATGACGAGATTAGTAAACCTTTAACTTCTATGTTACAAAAGGACTCATTTTTTTGGACCCCTGAATCTAAATCAGCATTTGAGACATTGAAGGTTGCTATGTGTTCTACTCCTGTTTTGGCACTCCCAAATTTCAATAAGCCCTTCTATTTGGAGACAGATGCTAGCTTCAAGGGTATTTGAGCTGTGTTAACATAAGAAGGTCGTCCAATTGCTTATTTGAGTAAGCCCTTAAGCCCTAGAAATGCTACACTACCTATTTATGAACGAGAATATTTGGCTATTTTAATGGCCGTAGACAAGTGGCGTCATTACTTGGAAGGAAGACCCTTTGTGATCAAGATCGATCACGAACCTCTAAAATATCTCCTCGAACAAAAACTCACTACAGCAATTCAAAAGCGAGGATTGACTAAATTGCTTGGCCTAGATTACACTATACAATTTCGACGAGGCAAAACAAATAAAGTTGCAAATGCTCTATCTCGGCAGGAAAAATTTATAGAAGAATTATTCCAACTTCAGGCAACAAAAATAACTCCAACATGGGTGCAGGATATAGAAACAAGCTATAAAGATGATCCCTTGGTTAAGGAGAAAATACCAGCAGTAACAATTCAACCTACTGATGGACAAAATTGGACATCCAAAGGAGGTATTCTGCGCTACAAGGGAAGAGTTTATGTGGGTTGTTCAGGCACTTTACGAACTCAACTTTTATCCATTCTTCATGACTCCCCTCATGGTGGCCATTCACGTACTTAGGCAACTTATTATTGACTCAAACTTTATTTTTATTGGCACGGATTAAAATCTGCAGTAAAAGATTATATCAGACAGTGTGACACTTGCCAACGAACAAAAGAAGAGCATGTTGCTATCCCGGGTCTTTTGCAACCAATTCATATTCCTCAGTGTGGATGGGAGGTGATTTCTATGGATTTTATCGAGGGTTTGCCTTCTTCCTCTAAATTTAATTGCATTTTGGTAGTTATTGACAAATTTACCAAGTTTGCACACTTCCTAGCTCTTGCTCATCCCTACAAGGTCACTGATATAGCTAGAGCTTATTTAGATCAAATTTATAGACTCCATGGATCTCCTAAAGTTGCTATTTCAGACAGGGATCGCACTTTCACAAGTATTTTCTGAAAAGAACTTTTTAAACAGCTCGGTACTGCTACACATTTTACTACAGCTTATCACCCGGAGTCTGACGGTCAGATCGAGTGTCTGAACCAATGTCTTGAGCAGTACCTACGGAGCCTTTGTTTTCTAAAACCGAGCTCTTGGTTCAGGCTCCTCCCACAGGCCGAATGGTGGTACAACACCAACCATCACACTGCATTGGGTATGACACCATTTCAGGCTCTCTATGGTTATCCCCCTAGAGAAATGTTATCTACTATTGATTCTAGAGTCCACCAAGTTCACCAACTACTGACTGATCGAACTACTCTAAATCAGCTACTCAAAGAAAATCTTTCAAAAGCTCAATAGAGAATGAAACATTATGCGGATAAATCCAGGAGTGAATGCACCTTTGATGTGGGAGATTTCGTCTATTTGCGCCTTCAACCCTATCGCCAAACTTCGGTTGCCGTTCGAAAGAACCTTAAATTGTCTGCTCGTTATTTTGGACCTTACAAAGTCATCGAAAAATTTGGCTCAAATGCTTATAAACTCCAATTGCCGCAACATTCTCGAATTCATTTAGTCTTTCATGTCAGCATGTTAAAGAAGAAAATAGGAGATTCTGTTGTTACCTCTCACGACCCCTCCTGAAATGGCTACTGATGGAACTCTGAAAGTCTATCCGGCAATGGTTCTTGACAAACGTATGGTTAAACGAAACAATCAAGCTGTTACTCAATTGTTGATTCAATGGACGAACTTTGGTCCTGCTGATGTCACCTGGGAGGACTACACATCTCTTAAATCACAATTTCTGGATTTCGATCCTTGGAAACAAGGATCATCTCCAGCGAGGGGTATTGTTATGGTTCAAGCTAGTGAGAACAAGGAATTAAAAAGGGAGATCGAGGAAATGCGAGAAAAGCTAAGACTCGAACCAGAGAAATTGGGGGAAAAGGAATGCTGGGGCAAAACGTCATCGTGTTGATATCACCAATTTGGAGAATGAACCGGGTTATTTGGGTGAACCGAAGAAAGTTATTGAATCGAATTGAATTTTTAATTGTATTGGCTAATGTCAGGTGTGCTAGTTAATAGTTGACACATGTTTAAAAATAACTAACTGGTACCTATTTCAGTAGGGCAAATGAGCTGTAATCGTCATGTTTTTGGTATTGAATTTCAATGAAATTTTCTTCTTCTTCAACCTTGCTCTTTCTTTTCCTTTAATCCTTTCTACAACAGTGGTCGATCATTACATCTTGCCGCGGCGCCTATTATAAAAAACTCATGGCTATTGTCATGAAATTGATCTATACCAATAATTACTGTGTATGTTATGACTTTAGGATCATAATTTTAATTCACGTTTAATTTTTACTTTAACTCTTGAGGTTTATTTCTTGTATTCTTAATTCTAGATTAATGAATTTTGACTAGAAATTGAATTTGGTTAAATTTGAGTATTTTATATAATTATTTGAGTTGATAAAACTTTATAAATTTAGATGACTATCGATGGTTAAGGGTTTGATTTGTACACAATTTTAGTCTTGAAAATAATATTTTTTTTAATTGAATTTTTGAATTGTACGATTGAATAATAATAAATATACTATAGAAAGGTCAGTTCTAATATATCATAATCAAGTGTAATATTTTATAAGAAACTCATGTTCAATGCAACGTCACAAAGCTCGAAAATTTATATAATTTTTTGTCTTTAAATTATAAAATTCAAAATATTAACTCTAATCTTAGAACTTACATTATAAACTTTAAATTTTAATTATAAATTTTAATGGTTGCATTTAGGGATGAATATTAGATATTGAAAAGATATATTATATTTTTAATAAAAAAATATAAATTTAAATTTTAAAAATAATATCATTAAAAAAACGATAATGTCAGGCCTCGAACAAAAATCATAAAACATGTATATTTAAAAAAATCATCTAACTATTCAAACCAAAGTAAAATTCCTGCTAAAACAATGAGTCAAGATTCGACATCTAAATTGTGCTTTGTCCCAAAAATCTTTATGCTTCACAATTGACTCCTCAACAGAAACTGAGGGAGTTGCAAAAACAAGAAGAAATGCAAGGCATGTTTGTAGTTGTAAAAATGAAGTTCGCCTAATAATTGGGTTCTCATGGAGTTCCGTGCCATTCATGTTGTGTGCCTGTCCTGTCGTACACCTTTTTCTTTTCAGCTTTAGATGCCTCCGATTTACCAATCTACCATACTTTCCTTCCTAATTCCAAGGCGGTCCACTCCACCACTCACCTGTATTTATTTTTTAATCACCAAAAGCAAAGCATCTTATCTTATGTTGGGATTAATAAATAAATTGGTATCTAGGTTATATATTTTCTAAGTTGGTATTACAAGTATGTTTTAGTTATATTTAGAGTAATTTGAACAAAAAAATATGAAGTTTAGATATCACTTTTAACAAAAAGAAATAAAAAAAATCTATAACTAAACCTTTATATTATAGAATAGTTTGATTTTTAAGAACAAAATCCTAATTTGGTAATAAATTTGATTATAATTTTCCAATGAATTTTACCCATTTCAAATGACATTTTTTAGGAAAAAAATGAAAGTAACGTAGGAAGGAGTATAGGTGGAGTAAAAATCTTTTGTCTCTTTCTTTACCTTCTTTGAAAATCTATTAAAAATTAAATTTTAAATTTTATATTTTAAATCTTAAATTTTATACTCTAAAAATACATCATACTCCTAATTTCTTAAATCCTAATTAAAACCTTAACTTAAAATCATAAATTTTAAACTCTAACCCTATAATTTAAAGTAAAAACATAAATGGAGACATAAGAATAGTTACCATTTGTACCCGTATGGGCGTGGGGAGCGTCTTTATTGACTCTTTACTGTTTAATCATAAACTCTTGAATGTGGTAACGTAAGCAGTCTAAACATGGAAACTTACAGTAATGTTGTTCCGACTTTTAAGAACGGCGTGATTGTCTTCTACTCCTTTTTATTCTTTTTTTATTACAAGACAAGATAACATAACCCTTGAAAAACAATTATAGGCGTGGGTTGGCTTCGTGTCTGAATCAGTGTTTGTTTTGTATTGTTGTGAAAAGGTGAGAAAGAGAACAGGCTGGGTTTTGTCAGAATCAGACTGAGCGCTTCCAAAAGAAAAAAAAGGTTGGATTTTGCAAATCCATCATCCATTATTACTAGTATGGGTTATGTTATGTGTAGGGTTGGAGGAAGGAATGGTATTTGCGTAAAACTCAACCCAACCCCAACTCAGTGAGTCAGAGGCAGAGGAGAAGGCAGCCTTGTTCATGGTTTTGTTTGTATGATCCTACATGGAGAGATGAGGTAGGACTAGGAGAGGAGTCCTGCAAACAAATGCATCATCCCCTTGGCTTTGGGACCTGAAAACCAAGAAAATTTAAGAGCAAAAATGGTGACATTCTCGGACAACACCTCCATCTCTTCCAATAATCCTTCCCCTGCTCCCAATTTCGCCAACTCCTTCACCACTCGGTAATATCTATCTAACAAATAACAACGCTTTGTTTCAAATGTTATGCGGTTCTTACTTTTCCATCTCTCTGGTTCAAACAAATGTAATGTTATTTAACACTATGGCATATTACTGACTGCAACCTGTTCTTTCAGCATCTTTTCAGATGTTGCAGGGGATATCACTATTGCAGTCGATGGAGAATCCTTTCTACTTCATAAGGTAAGCCTATTTTCTACTCACTCTGAGCTCGGCTGGTTCACATTTGTTATTCACTGAATCACAGTTTGTTTGTTTTTTTGCTACAACATGCTTGAATGTTTACTATATTAGGCTAGCCATTGAATTGAAAGAATGGCTTATGCATATGGGAATTTAACCCCCCTTTCTTGTGTTCTTAAGTTTCCATTGGTATCTCGAAGTGGAAAGATTCGCAAAATGGTTGCTAAGGGTAAGGATTACAATGTTTCAAAACTGGAACTCCTGGACTTCCCTGGAGGACCTCAGACATTTGAACTTGCCATGAAATTTTGCTATGGCATGAACTTCGAGATCACGACTGCAAACGCCGCCCTTCTACGCTGTGCTGCAGAATATTTGGAAATGACCGAAGACTACCGGGAGGAAAATCTTATTGCACGAACCGAAATTTACTTGAATGAAGTCGTAGTTCATAGTCTCGAGAAATGTGTGGAAGTACTCTGTACTTGTGAGACACTGCCTCCGATAGCTGAGGAACTGGGAATTACAAATAGATGTGTGGATGCTATTGCCATGAATGCTTGCAAGGAGCAATTGGTGTTAGGTTTGTCCGGGTTAGACTGTGATGGTGAATCTACAGAACTTAAGTCTGAGTGTCTCGAATGGTGGATAGAGGATCTGTCTGTTCTAAGGATTGATTATTATCACAGGGTTATCATTGCCATGGACAGAATAGGTGTTAGACCAGACAGTATTGTGGAGTCATTGATGCATTATGCTCAAACATCACTGAAAGGTATCGGAAAATGTCAGATTTGGAATCCCGTAAGAACAAAACCGATGTCTGGCACGGCTGAAAATGAGCAGAGGACTATAGTGGAAACCCTTGTAAATCTGCTGCCAGCAGAGAAGAGCTCTTCTATTCCATTGAGTTTCCTGTTTGGGATGCTTAGGATGGCAATTGTGGTGGAAGCTAAGGTTGCTTGCAGGCTTGAGCTTGAGAGGAGAATAGCTTTTAGATTAGAAATGGTTTCACTTGATGATCTGCTCATACCATCCCTCCGTGCCGGAGATTCTCTATTTGATGTTGATACTGTCCACCGGATACTCGTAAATTTCTTGCAGCAGATTGAAGATGATGAAAATGAAGACTGTGGTGGATACGAGTCTGATGGCCTTGCTTCTCTGGGCCATGGTTCTTTGCTGAAGGTGGGACGACTTATTGACTCGTATTTAGCTGAAATTGCCCCCGATCCTTATTTGAGTTTGCAGAATTTCATTGCCATGATAGAAGTATTACCGGATTATGCTCGGGTTATTGATGATAGTCTTTATAGAGCAATTGATATATACTTGAAGGTAAGTTTCCTTTCTCAAATACTATACTTACACACTACAATCAAATAATATAGTATTTCATTTTTTTTCTTCAAATAGGCTCATCCAATGCTAAGTGATCATGAGTGTAAGAAGCTGTGCAAATTCATAGACTGCCAGAAACTGTCTCAAGAAGCAAGCAACCATGCTGCACAAAATGAGCGACTTCCAGTACAGATGGCAGTTCGGGTCCTATACTTTGAGCAGCTACGATTGAAGAATGCCTTGTGTGGAAGCAGTGGGGATGGATTACTGTCCCAGAAAATAAGCAGTGGTGTCCCGAGTGCAGCCATGTCACCTCGCGATAATTATGCGTCTCTAAGAAGGGAAAACAGGGAACTGAAGTTAGAGATATCAAGAATGAGAGTAAGGCTGAGTGAGTTGGAGAAAGAACAAGTGGTGATGAAACGTGGAATGATGGACAAATCCGGAAATGGGAGAACATTCTTCAATTCTCTTTCTAAAGGGATTGGAAGGATTGGGATATTCAGCGGCCCCGGTGAAGGAAAACATCAAAAACCAGGCCGCAAGGCTCGAGGAACAGAGGGGAAAACTGGAAGGAGTCGGAGATATTCGTTATCCTAAAACAATCGCTTGCTTGTATTTAATTGTAGGAAGTAGGACGTGAAGCCTCTCATTTCTGTATGTACGTACGTATGGAAAGTTGTATAATTTAATCGCTTGACAATGCCAATTAGCAATTAACACGTAGCCACGGTTGAAGGAATGTGCCACGATTTTGGTGCATAAGTTAAAAGATATATCTTCAAAGCAGCTAAAGATTACCAGAACCGACATGTTTCAATTTATTTATATTTGATAGAGAATGCAAAATTAAGCAACAAATATAACAATTCATACCATATAATTTATTTTTACTTTATAATATAGTGAGGTCAATTCATGCACCCCCTTGTCCCACCAGACGCCTTCGAATCTGCATGGATACATAAAGACAAAGCATTAACTTCTCAACCAAGAAACCATTGTAATTGTACTAGCAGTAGCAGTAGTATATATATACCTCAGGTAGTTTCTGTTTGAAAGCAACTTCAAGGCGTGCATCTAATGTATTCTCAAAAACAATTTTCCCGTCTTCCGAAGCCAAAACAACTCCGCCCGAGCTATAAATCATTGTTCAACGTAAGAATATGATAAAACAACCCGAGGTGAGCATATAAATCAAGATTAGTTGATACCAATAAGATTGATGGGCATGATCTACATCTGCTGGAGGAGGTGGTGGGAGGCTCACATTGTCGATGACTATCTTAGGAGGAGCTACATTGAATTTGTCAGCGTACTCTCGTTTAGCTTCATCGATGATAGACTCGACCAGCTTACGGTCCATCTCTCTGCACCTCAGCAACACCGATGGTTCCCTCAGTCTAGCCAGACTCTGCACCACCAGAGCCTTGATCAGGTTCTTGTATCCCCTCTTGTCATTTCCCAGACGCTGCAGCTCCTTTCTCGCAGTTTCTTTTATGGAGGTCACCAACTCCTCCTGTGCTTGCAGCACTTTGATCCTCGACGCATTCAATTGCATCGAGTACTCACTACAGTCCACATTCATTCATTCATTCATTCATGTTGAAATCAATTCAACAATGCATAACACAAGTAGTAAACTGTCTCACATTTTCTTTCGTATTTCCACCTGCTTTCCCTTTCGCCCATACTCTTGTTTTATCTTTCTTCTTTCAGCTTCTACTATTTGCAGCTTTTCAATGTTGAATTCCTGGAGAGTGACATTTTATTTAAAAAACAAGATTTGAAATGAATAATATTCTTTTATATCAAAGTAAACAGGAGCAGGTATTATAACGACCTCTTCAGCAGATACCGCTATCTCATTGGCTTTCTCCTCAGCCTCTTGACGGATGAATCTCACCATCTGCTGGATTTGCTTCGACACATCTCCGTCGTTCATTCTTGCTTCTCTTTGGTACAAGATAAAAACTATTAAAACTTTCTATTTGTTTTGATTCGTTTACCTATTCAAATCCATCAATGGAGAAAAAGTCTTTCTCTATTCATTCCTCTTGTTGTCTTTTTATATGGTGTACTTTGGGAAGTCTGTCCCCTTTCCTAAGCCGAAACTTCCTGCCTTGACTCATTCAAAATTTTGAAGGATATTTTTAATTTGTATTCACTTGTTGAAAATAAACAAAGGTTTAACTATAAGATTAATATGTCAATTTTTTGTAAGAGATATTTAAAGTACATAATTGGATTCCCTTGTTTTTTGTTTACATTTTTTTGATCTACATATTGGTGTGCCAAATCTAGGACAAAGACATGTTGATCAAGGAACACAGTACATAGGATTAGGGAGTTTAAAGGTTCGATTGCCCAAACATTCCCCTTGCAGATCAGTCCATTGGTCCCCAACATTCCCCCAGATCCTGTACCCTTGGTCCAGTAACTGCTTGCGAATTGCAGACTTGTAAACCACCGCACTCTTCCCTTTGAAAGGCTCCGTCCTGTAATATTCAAGTACAACAAATTCAAACCCATGGTTTGTGCTCTTACGTAACCTAAGCTTCCAGGAAATTTCCCCCATATATATAAAATGATGAAAAGTAAAAGTAAAAGTCGGTGTACCGAGGCAAAATGATTATTAAAAAATATTTAGAAATTAATGTTATCTTACCTAAAAATCACCCTTTCATAGCCGATGAATCCTTGGGTATGCAAATTGTCAATGGTGGCAGCGGCTAAGGTTTCGTCGTCTCTTCCGGTGATCAAGAACACCTTGAATCCGTTGTCAACCAGCTTCTGAAACAACCCGAGTACAGCAGGGATTGCTGGACACTCGGCTTTCATTACCCATGTCTTGAAATCCCAAGGATCATAGGGCTCGCACCTACATATGACTCGAAAATTAAGCTGAGAAAGTTGAATTAGTAGGGTTCGGGATTCGGAAATCAGTACGAATGAAATATTAATACCCGTATTTCCTTCTCTTGTAGTAAAATATGTTTGATATGCAGGTGTCATCGACATCAAGGATCCAAGCATCCATGCCATCCTCATCCAAGGTAACTTCTGTAACATAAGTTTCTATTTGTTCCACGATATAGTTGATGTCCTGCTCGTATTGGCCGCCGGTCATGTAAGTTTCGATGTGGTGGAGGCAATGAGCAGGGACCGTGTGCCATCCGCGGACATTGTTAGCCTCCACGGCAAGTTGCCAGGTCAAGCACTCATTAGATCTGTCAGCTGCCCACCTCGTTCTCCAGAAGGGCTTAATGCCAGTTGCCATGGAAAATATTGCGAAGAAGAAGAATACGAATATCTCTCTCACCTGCTTCGCCATTGCTGATAATATCCCACGCAGTTCCTAGGTAAACAAAACGCAAAACCAAAGTCTTTAGTTTCAGTGGTTAGAGATCATATATATACATATAAAAAAAGACAATAACCATTATGAGAGTAGTGCAAATGCAAGCACAAGAAGTCTTGGGGACAAAGATGGTGATGATCAGGGATTTGGGGAGGGTGGGCTTCTGGGGTTTGTATAGTAAATAAATAACGTGAAGACCACTCGACAATCATCATTAGACGATGGGATTGGGAAGGAATCAACGTACGCATCGGGCAGGAATTTCCCGCACATTTTCTTGTGGAAAATTGAGGTGTATATAGATTAGATTAGCTGGGCCTGGGTCATAGACAGCTTGTGACGTAGGATGAAAAACACATTCATCTAGGATCTAGCAAGCACTTAATTCAGGTCCCGGCTAGCCACGTGAGCTTTTGTTGTTACACACTCAATTATCCTTGAAAGTAGGCTGGGTTGACTCTCGGTCTTGTGTTTTCGGCCAGTTTTCAAAAAGCAAAGTCCAGGAAGCTAACTTTAATACTGGCTGGCCTGACATAATTTATACTTAATTTATAGTATCACCGGTCTTCCTTTTAACAGCCTCGGCGAGATGTTTGTTACACAATGATAAAAGCAAAACAAAATAAACAAGGGAATGAAAGAATGAATCAGTAAACTTTAATAATTATTTAACTCCAGCAAGTTACCAATAAAAGATCGATGAATAAGTTTAGGCTTGAGAGGTTAAACGAAAATGAAAATGTTTAGGATTGGATTGTTTACCTAATGAAATAAAAAGAATGAGATGGAGGGGAATGCAGACAGCTCAAAAGACAGACGTTATATATATAATAAGGCGGATGAAAGGAACCGGTGAAATGAATAGGACGTGGGTGGGGGTGTCGTCAGAGAGCATAAAAGTGGCGTTGGATGATGAACAAGAATGAGTCGGCAGCGGCAACGCCAGGGTGTGCAATGCGACCGTCTAAGGTCTATAACCCCATCAAAAAAAGTGGGGTTGGAGTCAGAGCCCATCCACTTTCACAAAGTGGACTCGGGTCTCGGGGAGCTGTATCATATTGCATGCCTTATTCTATACTAACACTACGAGTGTGTGTTACTTAGGAGGAGGAGGATACCATCTTCAATTTTATTCTTTCTTTGTTTCCATTCAAAGTTTATACTCCTAGTTAAATTAAATCCTAGGTGTGGGTGTGTATCAATTCTTTAAGATATGTAGAAGAGATCATTCAGGAAATAAACAAACCTGTCAAGGTTTTATGCCTATTGCCTTTGACTAATTTTTATTCATTTAGCACTGACTCAGTGCTATACATACTTTTTTTCCCTGGAAAAAGTAATGTCAATTACTTAAGTGGGGATATGAAATCTTGACTTGTTAGGCCATAAGATTAATTCACTAGTAGAGAAGTGAGTGGATCACCCAACAATTTGATTGGATTGTCGGGGAGAAAAGGGGTAGTTAATTAGATCCATGGACCATTACATTAGAAAAACAGATATGCGCAGCAAGCACCTGTGGTATCTTGTAATATAAAAACAAGTACACGTGGAATTATACTGGTCAATTTATAATTAAATTCAAAAAAATTATCAAACCTAAACCTAATTTGATTTGATTTGGCTAGTATAATTTAACAATCAAAACTTAATTATTATATAAGCTTAAAATATATTCAAATTAGAATGTTTCGTGGTATAGAATCATACGGTGAAGTTTGTCGATTTCTCGTAATTTATTTATTATTTGGTTTGGATCGCAAGATAAACTACCAACGAAAGAGAGGATGATGTATCGGGGAGACATAAGTGACTTGTAATGTCTCTTGTGTGAATCTGGTTCTGAATACAAGGATCATTTATTTTTTGTGTCCTTATTCAGTACAAGTATGAATTATTGTTTTGCAGACACGTCGTTTTGTTGGATGTCTTGTTATGGTAGGGTGGATAAGATGTCACGACCTAGATTCGGGATTTGAGTGTCGGGTTAACCCAAGGAGTTGGGCTTTGTGTTAAGTCTGGGTTTGTGTAGTTTGGGCCGATGGTTGGGCCTTGGGCTTGTTGGTTGTTGGGCTTATGAGTTGTTAGGGGCTTTTTTGATAAATGCATAATTAAATGACAAAAAGGGTTAAGAGTGTTGGTTTTCCGCAGAGAAGTGAGGTCATGAATGAAGCTTTTTCTCTCTCATCTTCTTCCCTTCACAACACAAGAAAGAGTTGTTTAAAGGTTGAATCTTTAAGAGTTTAGATTGGTTTATCTTCCAGGTGTTTCAGGAAAGGATTGAGGGTTTAAGAGGATTTATAAGTTAAGGTAAAAATCAGTTGGTTTAGTGGAGAAAAGGGGTTTAGGTGGGGGTTTAAGCTTGAGTTCGGGAATGTTTTTTGAGGAGCTTAATCTCATCTTTTAAGTGTTTTTAAGCTTTTAAGATCATCCTTTGGTGGTTCTAAGTTGTTGTTATCTTTTTCTTTGTAGAGGAACAAGTGAGAGAGCCATCTTCAAGCTTGAGGAATGAGAAATCTTGAGGTTGAACTAGGAGCTCGGTTTTGTTGCTTTTGTTGCTAAGGTTGTTACTTCTTCAACCCTTAATCATCATACATATCATGTTTTAAGCTTGTTGCATGTTTGATTGCTTACTATGTGCATGATAGCTTAAATGGTCTCTAATGGTGGAATTGATCCTAGTTGATGAACCTTCATAAAAATGGTGTGAACATGTTTAAGATCACTCCCTTAGAGTCTATGGTCGATTTGGGATCGAAAGGATGATATTTGGATAGAGTACTAAGTGTTAAAAGTCTCAAAACTGCACTTATCGTACAAAAGGTATCGATACACTTGAGGTATATTTCGATACCCCTGAGAGGAAACTTAGGCGAGGAAGGCAGGCGTATCGATGCGCCTTGCCCGTGTTTCAAAACCGAGTTGTCTAGTGATCATCACGGTTCGATACCCGTATCGATACGGGTAAGACCTCCTTAGTTGACTTTGAGGTTGGTCAAAGGGTTTCGATACCCCCTTTAGGACGGTATCGATACCAGTTGTTTCGATACTCCTTGATGAGGGTATCTATACAGGGTGTTTCGATACTCCAAGTAAGGGTATCGATACCTCTGGGCAATTTTGCCCATTGTCTTAGGATGTGTTGGAAAATCTCATAAGGTTATCATAAGGGTTCGTAGAGGTTGATTAATCTATAAAATAAACTTTAAAACCGAGAAATAGGCTTATAACCTCGTTAATGAGATAATCGAATAATAAATGGAGTCTAGTGATATAAACCGGTATTTGAAACCGTTAAGGGTTCGGTGTGACATGTTCGAGTCATGTGGCTTACTATGAACCTTGCTTAGTGCTGATGGGTTACTAATGATAAATATTATAATATGGTAACAATGATAACCTTGCTTAATGCTGATGAGTTATCGGTATATTATTATGCGGAAGACCGGCTAGGACCTTGCTTAGTGCTGATGGGTTCCTTAGCGGATTATGTGGAGTGGCATGCCACGGACCTTGCTTAATGTTAATGGGTCCCTTACTTCTATACTACTATGAGGTGATATAGACATCGTTATATATGTATAAGTATATATGTATATATGAGATATAAATACGAGATAAGAACTTGAGATGCTGTGTGGTCTTCTTTTGTCATGCATATGCTATGTGCTGATATATGCCATCATGATATCATGTGTTTAGGCGGCTATGGTAGCGACATCATACTCATGCCATGTCATCATTCATGTTGCTTATGCTTCTATATGTTATGCTTTATGTGGACCGGTTGGTCAAGTACCCACTGAGCTTTAGTAGCTCAGTGTTCGAAATGTGTTTTCGTGCATAGGTTAAGGAAACTGTCGGAGGAGCATCATAGTGGTGGGTTCAGCATCGACATCTATTGTCAGAGTACTGTTGTTAGGCATAGTGGGCTTTGTACTTAGGACCCTATATGTGTAATTTATAACTCTGTTTTATTTTACTTGCTAAATGTTTTTAAAACGTGTTGTAATATTTTAGAGCTTCGCTACTTTAACTTACTTGGGCTTTATGGTTTAAACGGATTGAATTTCTTATTATGATGAAAATGGATTTGGATTTAACTTTTGTTAGACTTTTGAAAGAAAATTTGAAACACGGGTTTTGGGCCGGAGGCCCGATGTGACACCGAGTCAAGGGTGTTACATAAAAAGAATAGCAGGAAAAAATTGTCATTATTCGATTGACCTAGTGTAGATTTTTACTACATTTGACAAGAAAGAAATTTTAGATTGCATAGTCAATTCTCTCGATTAGCAAAATTTTTGGTTTGCAAAAGAGGACTGTGTTGGAAGCTTTCTAGTAATGTGAAGCTAACCCTCTCTTTCCTTTCCCTTGCTAAGGACTGGAAACTAATTTAGTTTCTCTTTGTATTTATTTTATTTGATTTTGCATTATACTTTGAATGTATAGATTAATGGTTCTTTTGAATGAATAAAATAACTTATAATATATATATATATAACTCAAAATAATTCAAATAAGTATAACAAAGTAATTGTTAGATTTCAAAACCAAAGTTTGGCCTATTTGGCCTTATTGACAAGTATATAACAAGTTATAAGCACTTATATGTTGTGAATAAAGTAAATAACAAGAATAAAATAGGAGAACAAAGATGAGAGATAAAGAGAGAGATTTTATTATCTTCTCAAAGTAGGGTTGTGTGTACAAAGCTTTGGCTAAAAGTCTATATTTATAGGCATAAGATGGAAACCCTAATTCCAATGGGTGTTAAACCCTAATAATAAAGCCCATTAAACTTTAACTTAATATATGGATATCCACCATGAATAAATATATTCATAACACTCCCTCTTGGATATCCATGAAGATAATGTGCCTCGTTAAAACCTTATTAAGATAAAAACCCTATGAAAAAAAATTTCTTAGTGAAAGAAAAAGAGTACACACATCTTTGATACGCATAACATGTTGCCTCATTAAAAACCTTACCAGGAAAACCCATTGGGACAAAATCTCGGTTAAGGGAAAAAGAGTGCAACGCGTATTTACTCCTCCTCATGAAGATATCACATAAGATCTTTGAATCTTCATAATTCAATATTGAATACAAACTTCAAATGTTGAAGTAGATCATGCACTAGTGGATAAATCTTCCAAATCATTGCTTGAAATGATTCATTGAATAATATTTATCTAAAAATCATGAGAGACGAAACTTGAAGAAATATGTTTCGTTTTATCATATTTGATATATCTACCTTGAGATATAAATTTTGTATAATCTCTTTATAAGATAACTTGCATCTTATCTTGTGAAAAACATTCACATATCTTTAGGATATGTTTAGCCAAACACATATTTCGGCTTTACCTCGTGCATAAAAATTATTTAAAGGTAATGATCTCGTAGCACTTAAATAATATTTCTGGACCAGCTAAGATACGATGCTTCCAGATCAAATAATTTATATATTATGCTTTTAGACCAAGAATATCATTACCCTTTTCTTGAGGCAGAAAGAATCTTTGTTTACACTAAGAGACCTAACAACCATAAGGGTGATCAATGAATATGCATTATTCATGTAAAGTCTCTTTCAACGTTTTTCTGTATGCCGATTGACGCACAAGGATTTGAGGAGATCTCTTCACGAGTCTCAACTATATTCAAATCATCGATAATAATAAATTCAAAACTAATCCACTTAATCAAAATGCTCGGGGAAATTAAACAATTCGTATAACATTATGCTAATAAGTATTCAATGAGGCGATTATATCAAATACGCCTAAATCTTTCAATCCATAAAGGATATATTTAATATGGTTGAATAATATTCTCGAGAACTTGAATTAACTGCTTCTGGTAGTCTAAATTCTTTTAGAAGCTTCATGTAAATGTTTTTATCAAGAGGCTCACACAAATAAGATGTAACAACATCCATTAGACGAAACTATTTCATTTATTGCCAGAATATCTAAAAATAATTGCATCCACCACGAGGAATATATTTCCCTCATTCAATTTCATGTCTTTGTGAGAATCCTTGTGCAACCAAATGAGCTTATATCTCATGATTTCCCTTTTTGATTTCTTTTTCTCATAAAGGCTCGTTTATATCCACGAGCTTTACACATTTCAATGTATGAGCTATAGGCTCAAATACTTCTCTTTTCAAAAGAGATTTAGTTTCGCCTCAATTGCCTCTTTCATGTTGGCCAATCATTTCTTTGTTTGCATTGCCCAATTGACAATGATTCATGATCCACGTCATCAAATAAAATCTCTAGTGCTATATTGCATGCAAATATATTAACGACGTCGATTTAATTTCAGTTTCATTTATTATCAGACATGACATAATCTATTGAGATCTCTTTATTGTCAGGTACCTGAGTCATGTCAATGTCTCTGTTGGAGATCATTTAATCTCTTATAGAGATTTTCATAATCATTGATTCCTTGATCAGACCATCATAAAATATAACTCTTTTTTCCTTTTCGAGGATCTTTTATCTTTGGAACTTACTTGTCTACTACGCTTTAAGCGTAAGTTAGACTCATTAGCAACTAGAGTTTGTCCTTTCATGACATCAAATTTAATCAGAGCATACATAGCTGGTATACGTGACTTTGTCACTCTTTTAGGGTCAGTAAAACCATTTGGTAATTGGTTTGCTAAATGAATTATCCATTGAACTTATAGTTCACATTGTGTATTACGTGGATCAAAAAAAAATGATAATTCATTTCAACTTATTTCTTTCCCCATCTATTTATTTTCTCCCCCAAATGTTGGGTAAATTGACTCATTAAAATGATAGTCAATAAATCCTCTATCAGAAGCTCTTACATATATTCCCAACAAAACTCATCTTTGTGCGTCATGGTGGAGCAATTAGAATATATATCGCACACCCCAAAAAAATTGAGATGAGAAATATTTGGTTCCTGACCAAAAACCATTTATAATGGGGAGAACTTATAATCATTTGTTGACTTGATGCGAATTAGTGATACTAAATATAAAATGATATGTCATCAACATTATCAAGACTATTGTTTTTATAAGATAATCTGGAAAATGTGCTCATAATTTTATCAATTGAGCAAGTAGCCTCACAAACACCAAGTTGTGGGTTAATATGTAAGAGCGTCGATAAAAATCATAAAATATCTAGATGGACTGTATGAAAGGTGTATGGACCCATATATATCACCTTGTATTCGTTCTAGAAAATTAATAGATTTGCACTCTATCATAGTTGTTGATGATTGAATAATCAAAATGCTTTCATAGCAAGTATCACAAGAAAAAATTACCTTGAAGAAACTCTTAGTTCTTCAATAAATGACCAAATTGAAAGTGTCAGCAATTTTTCGCATCATAATTAAACTAGGATGATCTAACCGGTCATGCCAAATAAAATAATCAGTAAACATCTAGTTTACAATAGCATGAACTTCAATTTGTACTAATTCTTATGTAGTACAATATGGATGACAGTGCATATAATTTTGCCAAAATTTCATTATTGCCTTGAGTTATACTCGTAATATTGAGATAGTCATCATCCCTTTAACCGATATTCTCAATATATTTCTATAAATATCTTTAAAACTCAATATCTCTTTGCGATTTTGACGAGTATAATGCACTGTAAATATGGAATAAAGTTCCATTTGGCAATAACATATTTGCTCAACGAGCATAATGCACTGTAAATATGAGATAAAGTCTCATTTGGTAAATAACATATTTGCTCAGTTGGAGCTTTCTGTGATATTAGTACTTCCGGATATAGTACTCATATTATCCCTTTCATTTAAAATGAGAAAATATGCATAATTATGCACCTTTTAATATGTGCTTTATTTCATTCACTTCGGGAAATGAAAAATATGTGCTCTGTACCATTCACTTCGGGAAATAGAAAAATATTAAAAAATAGCACATCATATCAAATCGGATCAAAGATAAGCTCTCAATAGCTCTTCCGAAGCACTGATATTTTAGTACTTTGAGATATAGTACTCATATTTCCCTTGTATTTAAATGAAAAAGTATTTCTTATGCTTAAGTATTGTATGAGTACTTGCACTTTCTGCTAAGCATAAATCGCCATAAATTATTGCATATTTTATTCCGGAAGTAATCATATTATTTTAAGAGAAAAAAATTAACATAAAAGATAAATAAATAATATATAAAGTAAGTTAACATAAATAATAAATGAAAATAAATTAACATAAATAAATAAAAGATCTAAGGAAAATAAAATAAATGGCGGATTATTCTCTTGAAGGATTATGAGAAAATTATCAATATCCAATTGAGTTGGATCAATAACGCCATTATTTTCGCCACAAAAAAATCTGTTTATATTTTCTTTAATTTATTATTCATGATTATGGATAAAGTCCATAATACTTCGGCGTTTGATAAATATGAGATCAATGGATTGTACCATCGCATTGATAACATAAAGATTTTAATATGATCTCTATCATTCTTGTCATCTTTATAATTCCACTTCTTGTGGATATAAGTATTCTCAAAATAATCATCTTATTCATGTCTATTTTATGATCTCAATCATGATCACAATTACTAATGTGACATTTATTCTTTCCGCTATAAAATATCATATTCACTTCAATGAATGGAGAGGAGACTGATAGGTATTTAAAACCCTTGTATGATATTGTATCTGTAAGACAACATTAATGTGTGAAAAGTGGAGTATGTTTTTCTAACATATCCTCATCAATGATACTCTGTCACATAGTTGAGTTTTATTCAATAACCATATAGTGAATTATCACGTTTGCATTCACTTCAAGGAATAAAACAAATTCAAAAATCGCATGGAATAAACATCATGTTTGATTCATTTCAAGGAATAACATAAATCCAATAATCGCATGGAATAATCATCATGCTTGCATTCACTTCAAGGAATGTCATAAATCCAATAATCGTATGGAATAATCATCATGCTTGCATTCACTTTAAGGAATGTCATAAATTCAATAATTGCATGGAATAAGCATCATGCATGTATTGACTTCAGGGAATGCCTCCCATAAAAATTATTTGATCAAGACGATTTTCGTAACTTGAACTTGGGAGAAGTCTATAGTCGAGTTTTTCGATCTCAAAAAAATTGCTTTCAAGCAAATATAGACTTTATAATATTCCTACTATTAAATAATAATTTATCAACTAATATATTTACAATATATACAAGGAACAAAAAAAATTTAATCCTTATACGCGGCGTTGTTAAAACCAGTCCAAAAAGTCCTTTAAAAGAACCTCTTTTGAGACCAGTACCTCACAGAACGGGATGTCCAGCCAATATACTGGATTAAACCAACATAATAAAGAACATATTAATTAATTAAAGGTTTAATATTTGTTCCAACATCATGTAATACTTTGAACATGATTAAAAACATAGACTTTCACCATAATAATAAAATAAACAAATATTGATTATAAATAAAGATAAAAGAAGTCTCTAATTAAATAAATAAAACATACCGAACTTTCCACTAATTTGAATATATGGTAGATTTAGTTACCAATATCTTGTTAAAATCTTTTTCGGGAATTATCGACAAGAACCACGGTTTTTGAGCCACTTTATCTCTATACAAATACCAAACAACCAAAGATTTTAATAAATTAAAAATCAAATAAAAAATCAAGAGAGAAAAATAACAAATAATTAAAATATAATTGAGGGAGAAGAACTTATCTTTGATTTATACCAATAACAAATTCTTTTCAATAACTCCTTCAAGATTTGAACGATAAACACCTCTGTTGGTTAGAGTCTCGTGCTGATAACGTGTTGTGAATAAAATAAAGAACAAGAATAAAATAGGAGAACAAAGATGAGAGACAAAGAGAGATTTTATTATATTCTCAAAGTAGGGTTGTGTGTACAAAGTTTTGGCCAAAAGTCTATATTTATAGGCATAAGATGAAACCCTAATACCAATGGATGTTAAACCCTAATAATAAAGCCCATTAAACTTTAAACTTTAACTTAATATATGGATATCCACCATGAATAGATATATTCATAACATTATAATCTTTTCATTCGTAAAATTTTTATTTATTTATTTTTGAGAAAATAATATTACTTCCAAGTCTTTGACTTTTGAGAAAGATGAGCGATTTGTGAAGTTCCATTATCAACTACCAACCCACCTCCTCATCATAATGGAAATGGAGCCTGGTGTGGAGGTTGAAAAATGAGCAATAGAGTGCGTCACCAATGGGTTCCTCACCATATGTTGGTTTGGCATCAAGTAAGCGATTTTGTTTATATAAAGGTACTAATAAAGAATATCCACGTAATAAACATAATAAAGAATAATGAATGGAAGATATCATGATGCATCTTCAGAATTTTGTAAGATTTTTTTTATCAAAAGTTTAATCAAGTCTTTTGTCCTTCCACGTGTGTTTTATCAATTATGAATTGAGTGTAATTTTATAAATCGTAAATTTATGACGGTGGTATTTAAAATTTATGGTCTCAAGAGATTGAGTGTTAGAGAATGGACCTTATATTATACATTTGTTGTTTGTTATCCGCATAAAAAATATAATAAAATAAAACAATTTTTTTTTGATAAATGATATTTTTATTATTCAAGAATCTTAATTTTACTTTGATATTGTACAATTAATTAACTAATAAATAGACTATTACAGATTTTATTTAAAAATTAAGTTAATAACCAAAGCAGGGGATATGAATCTATCCAAGCTATCCTCAAACATCCTACTTGATTTGTGAATAAATATAGTAGAAAACTAAATTCTTTTAATGTGAATTTTAAATTTTTGAAAGGATTAAATCATAAATTTATTAATTTTTGCAATCAAAATATAATTTCAGCATTGTACCAATTTAAAATACTATATTTTTTGAAAAGACTAAACAATAATGTAGTCATTTAGGAGATATCGAAGACCCTACCAACTAGAAATGTTCTAGGGTTGAGTTAGCTTGTCAAGTTAAGCTGCTCGTCCAAAATTTGGGAGTATTTGAGTACAAATATTAGGCCTCACAATAGACTTGGACAAAAAGTTTAGGCACATTAAAATATGGGCCGGACTTGGAGTCTAATACTGAAGACCCGAACTATTTTCTATGTTTATACTTTATTTACTATCTTAATATATTATATAACCTTATATCATATAAAATTAAATTTATAATAACATGATGATATATGTAAATTTTAAATCTAAATGATAATTTATAATAAAAATTTTGGCATGCACATGTATAAACAAAGATCCATCCTAACAATTGTCGATATAGTTAGAATTTGTAGGGATGAAAAGATTGTGTAACTATAATTAGTGTTATTGTTAAAAAATTATTAGAATTTAATTAAATTATTTATTTAAGTATATTTTTATGGAGTGGAATGTATGCTATAATATTTAGATTTCTTATGTTTAAGACATGACTTACCTAATTATATATACTAAAAAAACAAGGAAAAAAACGAAAAACAAAACAACTAAACACATACGGATCAGGAGTTGGTAGTAACCGTCTTTGCTTAGCGTTGGCCGTTGGGCGGTTGATCTCGATCTGTCTCTACCGCCCTTTCTCTTCCTTTTCTTCCCTTTAGAAAGACAGAAGGAATGCTGCATTTTGTATTATTGAGATTGAGAGAGGCAATTGTTAAACATGACGATGAATGGGAGTAATCTGAGGGAAGCTCAATCTCTGCTCAGGAACAATAATAACATTTCAACGGCGGAAAATCATCACCGTCGTCGTCTAAGTTCGAGCGGTGGATTGCTTTTCCCCAGGGATTCCGACGATAATCTAGATCTCTTCTCCAAGAACCGCTGCAGCCTCTCCTTAGCCTCCCCCGATGAATTCTCCGATGGTACTAACATTTTACTTTTCTGCTCCTTAACATTTCGGTTCATTTTCAGATTGCTTTCTTACTATTATCATTATATCAGTTTGTCGGTTGCAAGCGTGCAGTTAGCTAAGCTTCTTCTCAATTCTATTTGGAGCAAAAAAAAAAAATGGTTTTCAATTCTGTTTGCACTTTGCGCTTTGCAATGCAAGTATGGCCTCGGAAGGGAACGTTGTAGATTAAGCAATTAAAATTAACCCAAATGAAATGAAGAACGCTTTTTTTTTCAAAGTGTTAGTAAGTTTGATGTTCGTATTTTGGTGATTTTGAATTTTCAGGAAAACTGAGAAGACTATCACTTGGATCAGCAAACGTCAAGGATGGGCTTGTTGATCTACTTTCGTCTACAGATGGAGAAAAGCATGACTACGACTGGTAAATCATTGCTAGCCTTATGATTCTTTTTTATTCTGATAAATCACGTCGCTGATTTCCAAATTTTAGCTAATCAATTGCATCATATTCTCTTTGAATATGCTTGGTAACTTTGGTTGCCATGAGCCAAATCTTTGGCTCTTATCTTTGTAAAATCAGGATTGAAATTCTCCCCAAAGGTAATATTTTTTCCCAATAATTTTTTTTTCCGAAAAAGAATGGCGAGAGGTAAAGACATTTCTTTTGAACAATTTACAATGCTATAGAACATAGTGCTAGTCACACCCACTTTGCCGTGATGCTTCGAGTGTGTAGAATATCACTTTGAGGGTCCCCCCCCCCTTGTTCAACAACTTTGAGGTTGCTTTGCGATGAAACGATTGTGGAACACTAGCATCCAAATCAACTACATCCATGTGAATCTCTGCCTCTCACCATTATCAGGTCGTCTTTAGTTGGTCTGAAGAATTTATGATAAGATTGTTATATGTTCAATTTTAGCTAACAGAAGTAAATGAACTCTTTGATGAATATTTAGACCCTACTTTGGAATCTGTCTCTAATTTTTAATGATTATTTTTGTCATTAGGCTTCTTACTCCTCCTGGAACTCCATTTTTTCCTTCATCTGAGGGATCTAAATCTCAGTTTGGAAAGGTGTCGCTAGCTCCAAGAAGAAATTTCAAAGTAGGATCAATTTCAATCACAAAGGCTTCAAGGGTATGCATTTCCTTGCTTTTTAACTGGTTTTGCCCCAACTTTTATGTTGCCACAAATTCTGCTACATTATTTGGGGATAAATGTTTATGCGGTTGCTGTCTCTTTTGGTTGGCATTTGATTCCTGTTTAGTTAGACTTTCAATTGGCCAATGCCTCAGACACATGGAATTTTCAATGACTAGTTTTATCTTATCTTTCTGTTCCAGTTTTCAGTTCCACAGTCAGAGAGTAATCATTCCTTAAAACCCACCAGAAGCAGTTCAGTAACTCGGCCTTCTGTTTCTTCATACAGTAACTATTCCTCAAATAGCGGCACTCCAATTCTTAATACAAGCTCAGCTTCTGTATCATCATACGCTAGATCATCCTCTCCTATTACTTGCTCGCCATCTACAGCAAAACCTTCAACCCCATCTCCCTGCTCAACATCACGTTCCTCAACCCCTTCAAAAGTTCGTTCATCTCCCAAAGGCTTTTATATTGACAAGAGCCGACCCTCACAAAGTTCAAGGGCAGCAACTCCAACTTCTAAGTCACAAATCCATGCAAACTTGAACTCAAAAGCTGTTTATTCAAATTCTCGCTCAACAACTCCCACACGTCGGAATTCTACATCTTCAGAAGCTGGTGTTTCACCTTCTGCTGGGCGCATTGTTTTAAATGGCCACGGTGCAGCTCCAGCATCCCGATCAAGCTCCCCAATTCCACGAGTCTGGCCCTTACAGAATCCAGTTGTGCTCCCGGACTTTCTTCTTGACACACCAGCAAACCTTAGAACAACTTTGCCTGATAGGCCAATCTCTGCTGGAAGGTCTAGGCCTGGTGGTTCTTTCACCATGAAGGCAAATCAAGACACTACTATCTCTGTAAATATGACAAGAAGACATTCATCACCAATTTTCACAAGAGCAAGACTCGCAGAACCCCACGGAAGAACTCATGTTCATTCCAATGGGTATGCATCTGACATACACGGGTCATGGAAGAACTCACCTGTCTCCGGTTTAGCTATGCAGAAACCTTTAAAGTCTTCAACAACCATTGCTGATAGCCCGGGATTTGGGAGGACCATCTCAAAAAAATCAGTGGAAATGACTATTAGGCATAAGGTATGCCTATCCCCTTACTTTTTTATTGAATGGAACTGTTAATTCCTCATGAAAATCTGCTTGTTGCTAATGTTAAGACATTTGATGTGCTCTAAAGCCTTTTCTATTCTTAATCATGTCTAAGCATTTAAATGCGGCTAAGGGATATGATCCAAATATGTTATTGTTATAGATAACATTAGATATGATCCAGAAGTTTTTATCAGAATTTGTCAGTGTCTTGAATGTGAACCTGGATTTCTGGGTAATAACTGGGAGTTTCAATGGTATGTTTAACAGTTGGAATTGTTGTGATCTTTCCAATATATGATTCTGCCGTAGTGTAGATTAATAACAAGTGTTGTTACTTCCCTGGGATATGTAAGATAATCCTAACAACATTCGTATTCTCCAATGCAGGACATGAGAAATGGAACAGGGAGCATTCGACCCCTTTCAAGCACTACTCTGTTTCCTCAGAGAAATCGATCTGGCACTTTTAAAACCCAGTCTCGTCTTTCCTTAAGTGCTTTGGACTCTGATTCTTGCAACGAAGGCTCTAGTAGGTTGAAAAATGGTGAGTTGTCTGAGAATGGAAATAGTATTAGCAGAGCTGCAGAGAATGGAAGTCATTCCCATGAAGGGAGATACTCTGCCAAAGTAAGTGGGTTGGACATCTATGAGAGTAGCGGATATGATGTTATATTGTTAAAAGAGGACTTGAAGAATACGAACTGGTTGCATAGCATCGATGATGCATCTGATCGACTATCCATCTCTGATAGTGGATTTGAGCCTGTGCCTGAACCTTTTGACCTGTTATAACATCTTTTGCTCAATTCCTATCTATTTTAATGTCTATAATCTTTTATCATTCAGTTACTTTCCAAGTGTAGGTGTTAGTACAGAAATAAGAAGTGATATGTAATTGGTCTTGTATTGCCTGCAAAGAGCCATAGTTTTAGCATTTTGTGTTGTTGTCAATGTCATCATCATGGTCCAGCGAATTGGAACCCTATAAATACAGTTGCAGAGCTAAGATAAGATCAGGTGGTTTCAGCAAAACCAGGGCATTCCCATAAGCTGATAGGCTTGAATTGATTTAGGACCACAAGGCCCATGTAGTGGCTGCAGGCCATCATGGATTTAGGGCCTAGGTGGATCCAGAGATTAGATTCTTACCATCCTGAATCCCAGTTTTCCTATTTTCCATCTCATTCTCAATCACAGAAGAAGAAAAATTTTTAACACACATATATATGAAATGAAAAAGTTGACACATACTGCAACACACCATTATTTTTTTAAAATAATTTTTATATAAATATTAGAATTCTCAATTACTCTATACATATGTTAAAATAAAGTTAATCATCTCTATTCTTTGTTTAATTTTTCTTTTTCTTTTTCTTTTCCTTGTTGTACAAGGAAGAGTCGTCTCCTTCCCTTGTCATGAAACGAAGCATCGATTTCAAAGGAAGAGTCGTATCTAGTTATTAGACCCGATGGTATTAATAGGTTTAAATATGTAGGGACGGTAGTATATAGGAGATTGGGGCCATGCCTTTCATTTTTTTTATTATCAAGTATAATGATATATTTATTTATTTGGACCATGATTTCTAATTTGTTTGAACTTCAACTCCTTTTTATTGGTTAATTATATTTTGTTCATCTTATCTTAATTTCTGGTTCTGTCACGGTAAATATGTGTATGATCTTCTCCATTCTTGCATATAAAAAAAACTCATGAATTTGTTATCTTCTCCATTCATGTATACGAAACAGTACCGGCCTAGAATTGTAAAGATTTTTTGGAAATTGGGATTGTGAGTAGTTTGAAGTTCAAAAGTTGGTTCTGATTGCTCAAAGATTGTTCTTGAATAAAAGTTTTGTAGTTATTTAGATTTCAGAATTACTCACAGTTGGAATGTGAAATCAAGTTTCAACTGTTAAGAATGCTGCTGCCCTGCAATTTTTGTTGGAAATGACAAGGTACAATATGTGAAGTAGAGGAATGCTGCAGCCTGCAGGCCTCAACTTGACTTCCGAAGATGATTTCTAGCATCAAACACTAGTTGCTACAATGCCATGTTAAGGTAAGTTTTTGTTTGTAGGATTTGCAGACAAACTCGGTTTTATGTCTGTCTGTTTATTTTATCTTTTTACAATGCAGGCAGTGCTAAATAGAGTTAATATACTCATAGACATAACTAGGGATGCCAGTTATCTTCCCCGAGTTTAGGGTATCCGTGAAAGACGCTGCTACAACTCATCATTCTAAGACACCCTTATTAGCAGTGCATAAGACACTCTTGAACTTGACAAAGAAAGGCAAAAGTGGGGCCGGGAGCCTCTTGCGGCAGCTGTTCCCCGCTGGAATAGACTACATGAACAACGGCAATACGATTTTCTTTACAAAGTCTCATTCCAAAATAATATCCCTTCACTCTACAAGACTAGCTTATCATTAACTCCATGTGTTCCTTGGAAATGCCGTTGGGGTTGCAGGAAGAAAATTGCTTTGGAGACATTGCTCCACCACAATGATCTATGAAACTGTTTATCGACCAATATCCTTTTAGGACAAAGATCAAACAACTATACGTGTTCATTATGGCATATATTTCCTCCAGATGATATTGTATATTATGGCATATATTTGAATTCTTATAGACAATTGATATGTCAAGCTCAAAGCAACCAAGTTTTGGCATTGATCCGTTTTAAAAATGAAAATGCATGACTTTGGATATCGAATCAGCTATTAAAAGTAATATCAATGGTGTAATTGTAACAGATGCAGGGTATGTTGAAAGTGTAATTGTAACAGATGCAGGGTATATATATTGAGCAGCTATTGGAGAAGGCTGGCAAGGATCAAAAGAAATAATAACGAAAATATCTCGAAAGGGCAAAGATATACTCACTCCACTGGAGGCAAATTACCTTAGTTAAAAGCTGAACTTCGAAAGAACAGCGGCTGCCTGATCACCACCCAACAAAAAGTAAGGATGCCTCAAAGCAGCGGCAGCAGATAAACGTCCCCTTCTAAGGAAACCTCTTTCTGAAATCAGTTTTGTCGCTAAGTCCCATCCTCGACCAGAGTCGAGGTCCAAGATTGTAAAATCGGGCTTTAACCGTGTTCTCTCCCTCCATTTGTTCAAGTCATATTGAACTGCTTTTATTTCTGAATTGAAGTTCTTTAAATAGGCTGCTGATCTTAAGGAAGGTATTGCCATTTGTAGGAGTACGATGCCGGCAGAATACATATCAAATAGATCAGGACTATTGAGCTGCAACAATGATTACAAATTACAATCTGTACTTTGTGATTAAGGAAATGAGACGATTCTTGTACCTGCCACAAAATCGGAGAAAGAAGAGCAGCAATTGGTTCCGGAGGAGGACTTGGTGTTTCCTCTGGTAGGACATACAGCTCAGGTGGACAGTAGTCAGGATCAAGCAGCGTCCGGTTTGGCACATAGTTCTTGCCAATGCGAAGGTCTGTTGCTGCTCCAAAATCTATGAGCTTGATCCGTCCGCGTTTCGTAACCACAATGTTGGCCGGCTTTACATCACGGTGAACAATACCTGTGTCATGGATTTTCTTAAGCGAAGTAATAATCTGGCGCAATATTTGCTTTATGATCAATGCATTCCGTTTAACAGATTCCACCCCTTGCAGTACACGTCCAAACATGACAGACTCAATATTTAAAGGGAAGCTGCGATCTTTCATGTAATCAGCAAGTGTGCGATCTCCCTGTGACATGGACATCTTAACAATTAGTGCCAAACCAAGAAGAAGAATCCTTATATGAACTGATAATTGTTCAATAATCTGCATGCATTTAGATTGATAAGATACATCATATCACCAGCAAAACTTCACTGCATAAAACCATCCCCAGAAGAGTTGCATAAAATTGGCTATAGTACCTCAAATTTCCAAACAAGCCACTTCCCACCCTTTATGAATTGTGAATTGTTTTGATCAGCAACAAAACTTCCTAGGAACTCAGCACATGTCTCAGGAGCTGCTCTAGAAAGCCTGTAATTAAACCATTCTTCATAATCTCCAAATTCTTCAGCTCCTTGCACACCAACTTTAACCTGCAGATTACCAAGAAAACAATTTCCAAATTTAGAACAAAACATCAAAATTATATATATTCCAATGTGCATGCATAAGAGTAATTACCTTTTTGAGAATAACCTTTTGTTTAAATCTATCATCCTTGACCAGCGCTGTTTTTGCCTTGCCCCTTTTTGGAGCTCTTTCTTCAGGGGAAGCATTCTTGGGAACAATCACACCAGAATAAACAATACCAAAAGAGCCTTCCCCCAGCTTATCCCCAACCAGAAAATCACTCCTCTTCAAGCTCCTCCTGCCGCTCAAGTTGTCAAATCCTAGTTGCAGAGGAGCAAGAAGGTAAGTATCAATGGCGCCTACAAGAACACCAGGCCTTGCGGTCAAATAAATCCACGTGAGCCCTGCAAAAACAATGAAACCCCATTTCTGGACCTCTGTCAATTCCCCGGTAACTGTGTCGATCTCGGATTTGATGATAGGGAATTGAGACAAAGACCGCTCCAACAAATCATCTGGGATGCTGCCGAAGAAGGCATTGCATCTTCCTGTGGTACTTACACTTTTGAGACGCTTTGTAAAGGAAAAATGACCAATTTGGGAGATAGACTTTAGAGGAGAGAAGCAAAGAATTCTATGATTTTTCTGAAGCGTAGCTGAAGCTGGAGAGAGCAGGGAAGCCATACTGGGTTTTTTTTCTTCTTCTTTTCAGAAGGGTTAGTTCTCAATATCAAATTAAAGTGCCAGAGGCTGGTCTTTTTCCACGATTTTTTCATAGTTTTATCGGCTTACAAGATTTAGTTTATGTGGACGTTAATGAAAACAGACCCTTCCCAATCAGCAGAAAGGTGATAACTTTAACAGCCACCCACACACACCAGGGCCTTTTATTCCTACTCACGAGTATTTAAGATACAAAATTGTTACTCGACATCAAAGAAAAAATGGGGAGGCCGAAGCAAACTCATCCCAGAGAAAAATAAAATAAAATGAAAAACACAGAGACAAAGCAAAAGAAAAGAAAAGTAGTTTGTTATCCAAATCAAAATCTGTTGCTTCAATCGAACCATTAAGTAGCTTCACTAAAAAAATCAAATTTGATTCAATTGCTATCAAAGTTGGAACAATTAAGTTATCAATTGAACTGAATTTCAAGTATTTAATTTGCGAGTTTTTTCAGTTATAGTGTATATTTTGTTTATAATGTAATCCGACTTAAATACATTAGCCAGCAAAACTCAAGATAGCATACATACTGATACTGGTACATCTGATCTCACCATCATGTTTTTTTGTCTACATGTTCAGTAAGACCTGTAACTCTGAATCATATGGTGCTCAAATCTCATTGCAATTGGAATTTTTTGAAACATATAGGAGTAGGAGTATTACATAAGACTGGATGCTGAATGCATTGCATTGTTGGTATTCCAAAGGCCAAATCCCGTGTTTTGAAACAACAGAGGATTTCCACATTAAAACAACAACGGAGTGCTTGGAACATGAACGACTGCAAATCCAGCATTTGTATTTCTTCAAATCTTGATCAGGAAATAAAAGAAGATGAAAAGCCATGGCAGAGTTCAACACCAAGTTATTATAGAAAACAAGGAATAAAGAGCCTTTAGGCCATGTTGTTGTCATTTTCAAAGCAAAGCAAAGATGTTGTATAAATCTATAACATCTCATTGTAGTAGTAACTCATGTCTTGTTAATACTTAATAGGCATTGCAGCTGCAGTTGCAGTTGCTCCTCTTTCGCTTGTTGCTAAGCATAACTCACGGAGAAATCATAGAGAAACCAAAACCGACAAGAAGTCTGAAGTCACTAGTCAGTCCCAAACTTTCTTCACACGGACCATATTGATTCCATCACAACTGCATTTCATAAGTTTAGTTGATTTGGGGATAATACTTCTGTACAAAGTAATTCAAGTTTTGATCAATTGGGTTTCTAAGGCATTATAAAATTGGATGGTTTTAAAGTAATTTTTTATTAAATATATATGTTTATAAGATCAATGTCAAAATTTAAATTCATATAAAGTAAGGCAATACGAACGTCTATGATTATTAACCAAACAAATTTGAAGTACTTATATGGTGTGGAATGTAACGATGACCACCGGGGGAATGCCTCCAAGTTTTGGAAATTAATAGGTAATTTATGCTTTATAAAAGAATAATTTTGACTCCTTAATTTTTTTAAAACTTTATTAAATCTTAAATTATTTCAATATTTTTAATAAAATTTCATCCTAAGGTTTTTAAAACATCCTATTAATCACAAATTTTTTAAAAAATTAATTGGACTTCAATATATATTTTTTAAACATTTTAAATTAAACCTCTAAAAATTTATAAATCTTAGTTTAATCCTTCAAAAATTTTGAAAACTTTTATTTGACCTCTTACAGTATTTTATCGAGATCCACTGCTTATTACTTATTCAAATCATCACGAGTTCGAAATGCTCAAGTTTAGGTTAGTTTTCAATTGAAATTAAAAGGTTTTAATTGCTATTGTCACGGATCGTACATTTAGGTCCAAACCATTAGAACAAACATCAATTAAAAAGTTTTAGAATGATGTATCAAACTTGTCAAAACCGTCAAATTTGACTTAGCATTTGAAAAATATTAGAAAGCCCGCGAACCCACTAGACTTCCTATTCTATAGAAGATTCCAGAAGGTAATTTAATCAAAGCATTATCTATTTGAATTTATTTAGGATAACTTATTTAGATAATGTTTGAGATAATTAGATATTTAAAAAAGATAAAATTAATATTGATCGTCGATGTAATTTAAACTAGACTATAGGGCTTCAACTTTGCATTTACTCTAAACCCTTTTAAGTGTTCTTTTGGTTCTTGAGATTCTTCTATATTATTGTTGTCAATCGCTTTCAGATGTTCTTTTATTTTAGCTTCCGCTTAGAACGATTTTGTGTTCGTAGACTTTGAGAAAATTTGATCTTCTGAAGCGAGAATATAGTTTGATTTAGAAGTTTGTCGGGAGGACTTTGCCTAAGGTCGTAGCTAGAGGGAGTCTAGTCCCGTAACGAAGAATTTAGGGTGAGTTAGTTGAGTTTTAACCGAAAAAAATTTGTTGTAAATATGTAATGCTTGAATCCCACACTCTGTTTTTATAGGTTGTATGAGAGCAGTTCAGTTGATTTAAAATTTAAATTTTAAATTTTAAATACTTAACCGAATAGATTTAATAATAAAATATCCGAGATTTAAATGGATATTTTCGGTTATAAAATCTATTATTTTTAGATAGATATTAACAGATTATCTGAGATTTAATTAGATTTTATCTGTTAATAAATCTAATTTTGAATAGATTTTATCCGAGATTTAAATGGATATTTTCAGTTAGCAAATCTACTATTTTCGGATAGATATTATCTGATATTAAATTTAAAATTTAAATTTAAATCAGATTTTATTTGTTTCCTGAACAGATTTTCCCCTGCTTTCAACCTATAAATAAGATGCTTTTTTCTCATTTTTAATTATCCCATTCAGAGTTTATTTGTCTTACTTGAGAGAGAATTAGAGAGCATCATTCTGTTCGACTTTGGTTCCGACGATCATTTCCTCTACAGTCCACTCCAAACTTTGGGTGTACACTATTTGGAGGACCGTGCTAACCTTCGGGGGACAATCGCCTAAAGTAGCGAGTACACATATCGAGGCGATTTGTTTCTAAGGCCGTGGCCTCCATACCATGACACGGTCTAATTATCTTTCAGTTCGTTCATTTTATTTTTCCTGTCAGTGCTAACGCCCTGTTTTGCAGTCTATTTAACCAACAATTTAGAAACAAATCTACTGCAAAAATGATATTATTGTCAAGGTGGTTTTGGGTTTGTTCAAGCTTGACGCACTTGACGGGTCAATAATCGAAGGTGGTGGTGATCTTGAAGATAAGAATCAAAATCCTAAAGATAAGGATATTTTACTATCAATGAATTTTATTTATTTATTTATTATTACTGTTAGTAAATTATTTTCGTGACTAACCATATATAATTTTATTTGAATTTTGTAGATTCAAAATATATGTGAAATATCTGTCACGATATTTGGGATCATGATACAAGGATTGAAGTTGCAGACATGATCAAAATAGACAAGGTCTACATGAATTGCGTTTCTACTTATAAGGTCAGACTATTTAAATCATGATTTATATTACATGAATTTATATTAAAGCTTTTACCTAGTCTATAAGCTTAGAGAGTATGGTTTAGACTAGGTTGTAAAAGAAGGCTAGATGACCTTTTTGAGTACAAAACTTATCTTGAGTGTGCTTAATAATTTCTTTTTGTGGGGAATATATATTAAGCATAACTTTTAGAAGACCTAAATGAAGAGAGAAATATTCATAAGACTTTAATTGAAAAGTACTGAGATAGTTTAAATAATGCATTCGAGGATTGGTTTCTCAAAGATTTGGTATTTAAGTATGCTTTATGCATCACCTCTCTTTCTAAATCTACTTGGTGTATTATTATGCTCATTATTCCAGTTTATAAAATGTTATGACTAAATAAATATTCTATACTTAGTCCAGAAGTTAAAATAATAATCTTAATAGTTTTTAAGATATCTTTCTTTTAGTCATAGTAGATGAATATTTCTAGTGGTCTTTTAAGGTAAGAACCTTGTCTAAAATAAAGAGAAAATGATAGACATTAATGTTACTAAAAGATGTTTGTAGCTATTAAATCTCTTTGAGCTTTTTTCTTCAGATAATTAAGAAGGACGAAAAGTTTTGTCTATCTTAGGAATGTGTAGAAATCTCCATAAAAATTCTCTTTATGAAAAAGATAAAAAAAGAGGTCTGATAGATGTGGTGAGTTTGGATCTAAATTTCTTAAAGAGGTATATGAGACGAATGACATAGTTCATGAAACTTTTGTCCCTTAATTTCCTCAACAAAACGACATAGACGAAAGGAAAAATAGAACTTTAAAAGAGATGATAATTTCATTGTTGATAAGTTCTGAGTTAGCTGATAACATATCGGGAGAAGACATTTTATCGGTAAATCTTAAACTGAGTACCTCATAAGAAATTAGATTCAACCCCATACGAACTGTGAAAAGGTTATGCACCTAACTTGCAATACCTGAAAGTGTGGGGTGTCTGACTAAAGTATGTTTGCCTGACTTTAAGAAGTCCACCATCGGTCCCTAAACCGTTGATGTAGTATTTATTGGATATGCTACCAACAATGTTGTGTGAGATGCTCTAAAGTTTAAGTTAGAGCCTAAACAAAGATAAAAAATATCTTTTGGACCAGACTTTGTTACTTCCTTTATTTTTGAGATAAATGATTTAGACAACTTATCAAATCTTATAGTTCAAGTTTCTTGTTAGATGAGGATCCTAAAACTTATAAAGAAACTATAAGATCTATTGACGCTAGTTTTTGGAGAAGAGTTGTTAATATTAAACTATAGTCAATAATATCTAAATCATACTTGGGAATTGATAGACTTGCCTAAAGGATTTAAACCTATCAACAACAAATAAGTTCTTAAGAAGAAACTCGTACCAGATGGGTTAATCCAGAGTAAGGCAAGGCTAGTAGTTATAGGGTTCACTCAAAAATATTAAAGAGTTTGACAGTTGAGATGTCATTTATACTCGAACCCCTTTTGACTCTAGCACTTATCTCGTTAAAAATAAAGGAAGCTGTGTTTTCCAGGTTGAATATGCTAAAATTATTGAAAGCCTAATGTTCTTAGTGAACTATACTCGACCCGATATTGCCTATCTAATGAGTAGATTAAGTAGATATATTCATAATCCAAGTGGTGAACATTGAATGACTTTTAGACGTTTACTAAAATACCTTAAGGGTATTATGGTTTGGAAACTCAAATTTGTTGGCTATCCTGTTATTTGAAAGGATGTTGTGACACTAACTAGGTTTCTAATAGTGATAAGGTAAGCTCTACGAATGAATATGTTCTCACTTTAGGTGGAGTTGTAATCTTGTGGAAGTTTGTTAAGCAAACTTGTATTGCACGCTCCATCATAGAGTCAGAGTTTATAGCTCTAAACTTAACTAGGCAAGAAATCGAGTGGCTAAGGAATCTTTTAGCAAAGATACCTTTATGGGGAAAACCGACTCCTCCGATATCTTTATTGTGAGATTCGTAATTTGCGATACATGTGGCTCTAAATCAAGTTTACAATGGTAAGAAGAGACACATTCGCATAAGGTACGAATATGTGAGGCACCTAATAAAGAACGGAGTACTTACCTTAGAGTATGTTAAGTCAGAGATGAATTTGGCTGATCCTACTACCATAGGATTGAGCAGAAAACAAATTCTGGATTCGTCGAGGGGGATGGGTCTTAAGCCCATTTATTGAGAAATTCATGGTGGATACCCAACTTAGTTCTCTAAGTTCAATATGGTCAAACAAAACCATGAAAGAGACTCATAGTGTACATGTCCCTTTACCCAATCCCTATGACGTTTCAGGTACATGCCCAGGTTAAGCTTAAATGCTCTTAATAAATTCGTAGACCAAGTTTGGGTGGTCTTAGTGAGAAAGACTTGATGAATTTACCGATTTTGGTTGAATAACTATTCTTAATAAGTTCTTAGACCTATTGCGAAGGATTAATTGAACTTACCGCTCGGAAGAATGAGTTTATTTTTAAACTCTTAATAAATTCTATCCAAAGAGGTTGAATTGTTCTATTGAGAAGAATATTATTCAATTTACCGAACAAAGAGGTTGAGTTTTTATTCTTAATGATTTCTTAACCTAGAGTTTGGGTGGTTCATTTAATATGAACTTGAAGAAAATCACCTTATTTTCTTGTGAGGTTGAGCTTTATACAAAGCTCTTAATTATTTTATAGCCCAATTCTGGATGGTTTATGTTGAGATAAACTTGATGAAATAACCTATGTAAGTGAGAAGAGTTAGTCGCCTTCTATGAAAAACGATGGGCCATTTTTCTAGTACACTTACTAAAATCCCGAGGTAAGATGGCTAAATATATATACTTTATGTATATACACATCTTCACATCGCGGACTGTGGTGGATGAAGGGATTAGTTATGTGTTATGAGTTCACCCCGATCTTAGAAAGTTCAAGACTAGTTTCACTTATCTAAGAGGAGGATTACTCATCATCACTACGTACTAGTTCAAGATTCGTTCACTATGTACTTAAGTAATTAATCTCGCAAATGCTCGTCTAGTGATAATCGAACTTTGTGACATCATGAGGATTCTTTCGCATTAGTGGTGGATTGTTGGAAATATGTAATGCTTGAATCCCACACTCTGTTTTTATAGGTTGTATGAGAGCAGTTCAGTTGATTTAAAATTTAAAATTTAAATTTTAAATACTTAACCGAATAGATTTAATAACAAAATATCCAAGATTTAAATGGATATTTTCGGTTATAAAATCTACTATTTTTAGATAGATATTAACAGATTATCTGAGATTTAATTAGATTTTATCTGTTCATAAATATAATTTTGAATAGATTTTATCCGAGATCTAAATGGATATTTTCAGTTAGCAAATCTACTATTTTTGGATAGATATTATCTGATATTAAATTTAAAATTTAAATTTAAATCAGATTTTATTTGATTCCTGGACAGATTTGCCCCTGCTTTCAACCTATAAATAAGATGCTTTTCTCTCATTTTTAATTATCTCATTCAGAGTATATCTGTCTTACTTGAGAGAGAATTAGAGAGCATCATTCTGTTCGACTTTGGTTCCGACGATCATTTCCTCTACAGTCCATTCCAAACTTTGGGTGTACACTGTTTGGAGGACCATGCTAACCTTCGGGGGACAACCGCCTAAAGTAGCGAGTACACACATCGGGGCGATTTGTTTCTAAGGCAGTGGCCTCCATACCACGACACGGTCTAATTATCTTTCAGTTCGTTCATTTTATTTTTCCTGTCAGTGCTAACGCCCTGTTTTGCAGTCTATTTAACCAACACAATTTAGTCCCGTGACATTACTATTGAATCTATTAAATAAAATTTTATTCGATTTTGTTCGAGTTGAATTAAAATTCTAAAATTCAAATCGATTTTTTTTGAGTTTCTGTTTAAGTTTAGTTATAAATATATTTTAATATCGTTATATTAATTAATTTTAATTTAAGTTATTTTATATAATTATATACAACATATATAAATATTTTATATATTTTTTCATATGTGGTATACATATATCAAGTAGAGTTAAGAGACTCAACCCGAACTTAAAAATTAATGTATTAACTAGTAAAACTTTTAATTATTTGAGTTATCTTAATTTTATTTTCAGGGTTGTCTCAGAGATTTTCAGCGTCCTGAGCGAAAATTAAAATTAAAAAAAAAAGGTTTAGATAAAGATTTTGTTATCTAAATTTAAAGGTCCATCATATATTTATTTGGAACAGTATTAAACAAATTTAAACTAAATACTAAACTTTTGTTATCAGAAAAAACAAGAATACATGATTGTAGGTATAGATAAAGATTTTATTATCTAATATTCATATTTAAGGTATATAATTGGATTTTAACATGAATTTTTGTTAAAAGTATGATACGTTACTCCTGTATAAATAAATATCATCTAATTTTAGATGATTATTATTAAGGGTAATAACAAGTCAAGTCGAGTCCGAGTCAAGCTAGGCTCAAAAACAAATGTGTCTGGGCTCAGTTTGGCTCGAGGCTTCGTCGAGTTTGAAATTTTAGGCTCGAGCTCGGCTCGAAGATAATATTATTGGATTCGGCTCAGGGTCAAAGCTCGTTAGGTTCGACTCGAAATGGATAATTTTCGATATTATTGTGTTTTATTATTTATTTATATTTTATTTTATATATTACTTATAATTTTGTAAATTTGTTTTAGTTGATAATATTTAATTTATTTTATTTAATTTATTTTTAATAAATTTACTATTAATTATTTTGTAAAACACAAATTTAGATTCAGATAAAATTAATGATTACATATAGGTATAGGTATAAGTATAGGTACAGGGTGTGGAGGAGAACAACATGCCTAAGTGACCATCCCCATCCCAACCCAATGTGAGGCCTTCTCATGGTTCATATGTGGTAGTAGTACTGCTGTGATATTTTAACAAAAAAAAATGTACCAAATAACGGCAAAGGACTTGATCTCATCTCAGCTGCAGCTGGTATTTGATTCTTTGGTTCCATGCAGTTTCTCAGTCAAATAGGAACAGGAATCAGTGAGGTTGGATTAGTGGATATGGGAAACCAAATCTCGTCACTTTATAATACTTACGTACTCACTGTAACCCTGCAGTGCCCTGCCCTCATCTGTCTCCGACCGGCACCCCAAGGAAAGAAAAAGGTTTTACCCATCTGCGTACCACTGTCATTTGGAGAGAAAGAATTGATATAATTACATTTTTAAATAACTAATGTTATTTTATTTTTTAATAATCTCAAGTGGTTAATAATCACGTAATTACAGATGTAAAATTAACACTCAATTACACTCCCAATCAAATATGTATAAAAAAATAAAATATATTTTTATGTACTTACAGTGCAGTGATAGCGTAAGGGTTAGGAGGCTTTCTTTATGGAAGGATGAGGGGAGAGATTTATTCTCTAGATGCACCCTAAGCCCATTTTCTTTTGGCAAAACCTTCAAATAATGTACATCTTCTAATCTCTATATCTCTAGTCTCAATTGATGAGATGAATTTGGCGTTTAGAGGCCCAAATACATTACTTGATAGAGACCAAAACATGTTATAGCCTTTCCCCCCTGTTGATGACTATAGCCTGCCAATGTCATATCTCAAAAAGCAGCCATAAATCTCACGTTTACAAATGTGTATGAAATGGAAACCTACAAGATTCAATAACTTGATTTTGATATTGAAATTTGGAGTATGACCCCTCTTCTCCAACCAATACTGTTGTAAATACACAATGCTTATGCCTCTTCAAAGTGAATATACAAGTTAGAATTTATCAGAAAAGCCTTACAAGATCATTTTAATTGCGAACTTGAAGCCAACAAAAATCAAACTGCAACATTGATGCGAAACAAAGATTTTATTCACCTTTTTATACCATATGAAAAGGAAAGAAATGGACATTACAATTATTCAAAGCACTCCAGTCTTGTAACTAACTCTCACAGTCATCATACGATTATCCCAATGGATTCACAGCAACTCAAAACAAACAAACTTTTGTCACACGAAAACCTAACCAGACATTCTTCAACAGCATCAAGAGATTGTACTGGGGTTCCTTGGCTATCAATTCTACTTCCTTCAAACCCAAGATTAATACAAAATTTATAAGTTCTTTCTTCCCTGGGGCAGTTGAAGATTAAAAACTTCTCTGAAAAATGTGAAAGAAAGCTTCAATATTTCAACATCTATTTAGAAAATTAGGGGTGGGTAGGTGCTCTGAGAGTAGAGTATGCCTCGCAGAGGGTAGTTTGCCCACAACATAGAGGGTACTTAGAGAATGAGAACCTTCACTTTCATGTAAAAACAACTATGAATAGGCGCATATTGGTTGCCCCAATACTCAAATCCAGCTATGAATATGCAGCAGATTAACTTTTATGATGGAAGAAATGAGGCAAACCACTGGCATGGCCCTCAATGAACAGGGCAGTTTCCATACATGCAATAGTACGCATACTTGTACACATTTCGGGAAAAACAGAGAGAAAAGAACATGCAAATCAAAATAAACTAACCTCAAAAGAGGACATCAATTATCAGTCCCAGGTTCCAAGCGTGGTTTGTCCTTCGATAGAATCTTAAAAACATAAAATGCCACCACCGCACCACTGCATATGAAATCAAGTTGTCAGACAACTTCTATTTACTGCAATTAAAGTTCGTTCACAAGCTAAAGCTCCAATATACGTCACGAGACTTTGTGATAACAAACATTAAGACATGCAGCAAATGTTTTTTTAAAAAAATTAAGGGTCGGAAACTTATCGTCATCAACATTACACCCTTAGTCATAGAGAAGTTAGAATCACCTTCCAATTTCCAAGTATGGACAACAAAAGTTTTAACAAATGAAAAGAATTATATGGACCTGATTAAGGTTGTGAGAAAGGTAAACAGATTTGATCTCTGCAAAAAATAAGAAGAACAAAGGTGAACAGTAATGATTAATGATAAAGAATAATGGTTGACAATCAGATAAAAACAACGCTATATATAGAGACAGAAGCCTCACCCGAACCAGCAAGATCAACTCCCTCAAGAATAATACAGATGAGATCACTGCAGAAAACATAATCCCATAAATACAACACTAGTAATAGTAGTTTCATATTAGTTAAGAATGTAAAAAGTATTGAAAAATAAGAAAAACGTAGCAACCTGCTTGTCCTTTAGTGGCAAGAGGAGAAGACTCTCCTCTTTGATATGATTTTAAGCTTAATACACTTAATGCCAAAAGAGCTCCGCCAAGAATGATACCAAACCTAACGGCAGGTATGCTCCCTGTTACCATGAAAGAAAGGAATCCCCCAACCGAAAGAAAAAACCCTGCAAAATCCAAACACAAAAGATATTTCAATGGTTGGATTAATGGAACATAAATCCTATAGAAATGAATTTGAAATATTCCAATGCAAAGAGCAGCATACCGTAAGGTATCCCAACGTGAAAGTCAAGAACTTTGGAAACGTCGTTGAAGTCGTCGGTGGATGAAGAGAACGTTTCTACCATTTCTTTTACCTCGGGAGGGGAATTCTCGGCTGCAGTTGAGAGGTATTCCTTACCTTCTTCACCCATTTCTTTGACTATTTCAGTCAAATCGTTTCTGGCCTTTTCAGCTTGAATCTTGAGCTGCTCCGAAGTTTCTTTCAGAGTAATCAAAGTTTTCTTGGAGTGAACTTTGTAAGCTTCCATGGATATGCTTTGCATCTTCAAAGCTTGTTCTTTGAACGCCTCTAACGCTTGTTTCCATGCTTCATTTGATTCTTCTTCACTCTCTACTCCATCCTTTTGTCTCTCTACTTCTACTTCTACTTCTGAATGCTTCTAAACCCAGAAATAAATAAATAAAATTAGAAAGGGAACATTTTCTTAATACCGCTCTCAATAATTACAAAGTAAAAAAGAAATGAAAATTTCTAAGTACGAAAGAGAGTAGAAGTCATTTATTCGAATTAGAGCTCACTGATTCCTCGTGGGAAGCTGCAAAAGCGACGACGGAGTGATTGAATGTAAGGCGTGAATGGAATGAACGAAAACCGATGGTGAATCCTTTGGGAGCGGCGAGAGAGACTCTGTTAGAAGGCGGTCTGAGCCGTAAGGAAGGCAGCAAACAGAGCGCCATAGGAGAAACAGAAGCACGAGTGCTCAGTCTCTTCAATGGCTCCAAGGCTGAGCTAGGGTTAGGGTTTTTGATTGATAACATTTTCAGTATCCCCCAAAGTTTTATTAAGGACAAAAGGGAAATGGAAAGAGAAGGGAATGGGCGACAAAATAACTTTTTTAGGGTTTTATTGATGGTGTTTTGAAGAAAATCAAACGGTATCGTTTAATACACTTTCCCTCAACCATCCGATGCTATGCTTTGATGACACGCAATAAAAAACAAATCAATCAAATTTATCATAAAACATAGTAGTAGTTTATTGACCGGAGAACCTGGTTATTGTTATTGTTGATCACGGCCTGTAACTAATAGTAGTATGAAAAAACTGGTCACAACTTCAGCTGATGTAGCTGACACGGAGGCAGGCATTCCCATTTCTAGCTCTGGGTAACTGCCACCGGTAAGGTTTACCAAGATATACTCTTCCTAAACCCCAAAGATGCCAACAGTCAGAGACATGAGTCTGAAACAAGTAACTAGAAAAAAGTCTTGTCCAGTGCTCTCATCTAATACCAACTTTTTAGAATCCCGAGCATATCTCAGACGGTACATTCTGTATCCGTACGTACTTAAGAGGTGACAGAAACAGTTCTGAAGTGAAGGTCTCTTCAATGTTTACTTGGTCTCATAACTCTTACGAGGCCATGCTCCACTGCGGATTAATGCAGGGGAGACACAAGATGAGAGTTGCTCCTCTTCCGCCACAAAAGAAGCTGATATCGGGGATGAAGAAAACGGTGAAAACGAGAAGGATACTTAATGAAATTCCAGTTCCTCAGACTAAATCATACAAATGAAATTTTAGTACAAGACTCTCCGGGGATAATTACATGGGATATGACTTCTCCAAACAGTACTTTTCATTCATAAAACCTGAATCAGAATCTAATAAGACGAAGCCAAATATTTATTATTTACTATAAGCAATCAGGATTAGAAGAAAATAATAAATCCATTTTCAGATCAGATTTGCACACTTTATATACAGACGAATAAATGAACACTTTTTATAAACAATCAAAATCCTTCCAGACTAGTCCCTCTAAGGGTTGCTGATGATGATCTCCGAGCATATTGCAGTTCAAGTTCCTGTAATGAGAGGGTAGAAGAACAAGCTCGGGGTGGAAGGGTTAATACCAAAGCAGATGGTCTCATCAGAGAAACGGATAGCTGGTTTCTTGATTGCGGTGATGGTAAGAAACTTAGACCAGGTGCTGGAGTAACCATCCCGTTAAGACTAGGTGATCTTGATACCTGTTTTCCAGAAACTGCCTCTGGTTTTTGCAAAGGAAACAAGCATGAATGTTTCATGTCGTGGATGATTTTGAGATTCTCGACAATGGTTCTCATGGTTGGCCTTTCAGATGGATCCTTCTGGAGACATCTTTGTGTGATGTCAGCAACAGCACAGGCAGCTTTCGTGGGAAAGCGTCCTTTGAGATTAGGATCCATGATGAGTGATAACCTACACTCATCAGTTAGGAATGGTCGGCTCCACTTCACTAGATTCCTCTCTTCCCTAGGATGACGGTTGTCGAGGTTTTTCCGTCCGGTTAGTAATTCAAGTAGGACAATTCCAAAACTCCAAACATTGCTCTTCGGTGTTAGCCAACCTCTCTCCAAAGTCTCCACTGAAAGATTAGCCACAGTCTGGGAAGATAAAGAAATAATCAAACACTGAATAACTCAAGACAAGTAATTTCTATGGTGTAGAGAGATCGAATAAAAATCTAGACATCTATTCATACCAAACTTTATTTTTTAAAAAGAACAATTAGGAGGCAAACGACTTACAACTGAGTTAGTAGAGATCTCTTCTGTCTTAGGCATATGGCCAATGCATCCATATCCAGAGAGCTTCGCACTGAAATCTTTGTCAATCTGTATGTTGGCAGTTGAAAATTCATTGTACATTGCCTGCATGTGACAGAACCTTTTTGTAAGTATCGTGTATAAAATTGAAGAGTGGGAAATTTTTTTACAAAAAGGTTGTTTGAAATCAACGGTTTTATAATATCAAAATGTTAGCTGCATGTTGAAAATTTTATATATACCTGAAATGGTCCTTCCTCGTGCAAGAAAGTAAGACCCTGTGCAGAACATAAAGCAATTTTCATTCGGGTATTCCAATCAAGTGGTGGTCCATCGATCCTCCCATATAGAAGCAAGTCTAGGCTTCCATGAAACAGCCTCTCGTAGACCAACATCCTTTGTTCCGAATTATCACGTGCATGGTATCCAATCAATTTACAGAGGTTTGGGTGTTGCAATGATGAAAGAGTGTTTGCTTGATTGATAAACTCCCTTAAACCCTACAGGATCACAGAGAGAACACATTGAGACAATTACAAAAACATATAAAGGATGACAGTAGCAAAAACATTAAAATTGCATGTACAGAAAAATAAAACATAAGGGACGCAATCGGGAAGTACATAGCACACAAAATAGATCATCCCATAACCATAAATTTTCTTTACCATAAATTTCTCCTACCTGAGTGGATGAGTGAAGGCGAGTAACAGTAGCTTCAAACTTCTTTGAACTTGATGTGTCATCTCCAAAGGAAGCCTTGTACATAACAGATGAAAGACCCTCATATGTGCATCTATCGGAAGAGAAATGATGGCAAGCTGTAACAATTTCTTCATACGCAAAGCTTCGTAGTGTTCCACAGGGAGGCAAGGGCAATGGTCCAGAAGCAAACAGAGGGTTGCTGGCATTCCCTGATTTAAAGCTTCCCATTGTCTTTACTGCAGTATGAGGGGGGAAAGGAAGTGGAAGGGGTTGTGGACTTGGTGACATCAGTTCCTTCACTAATCCAATCCGACTCTTTAACGCTTCACGCTCCTCAAATTCAGCTGATGAATGTCCTTCTTGCTCAGCAGCATCGAAACATGATGGAGCAGATAATGCACGTGTCCTGTTCCTGATTCCCTTGTTTTTAACTTTATACCGTTTAACTCTGGTTTTAAAACTTGGGGGTGTCAACTGCATTGAACGAGTCTGAACTTGGGGCTCAGGCAATACGGTTGGCTTATGCTCCTTATAATCAATGGGCTTTACAAAAACAGAATGCTCGGTCCTTTTCTTCTTACTTTTCAAAACTGTAAAACACCCCATCACACATGCAAATCGTCTAAACTGTATTTAGGTCTCGAATGCCTCCTAATATGCTTCTGCAGGAACAAAAAGATTTTAAAAAATCAATAGCTGTTTTGAACGGTGAGAACATGCTCAGTGCCACTGCCAATATAAAAGGATTTCAGAAACTACATGTCCTATCATACAAGAGGAGCAAGCAATTTTCATCCACTAACAAAATTTGTAATACAAACTGTCCAAGGCCTAAACTACAATATATGAGCCATCAAACAATTAAGACAAAATCCCGGACTTCATTTCCTGAACAATTTATACAAAGTGGTTATATTTATCATACTATGCGAACAAGTTTCCAATTCAATGAAGTGCACAGCAGAGGCATAAACCAAACCCGCTCAAACAAAGGTGTAACCTTTCCAAGATCAAATCTTCAATTATCAATTACATGAACAATAGTGAAAAAGAAGGAAATAAAGCAACCCCCACACAACAATTCAAACAAGGGCATAGCTAACACTCAACCCGTTATTCGAATTTTCGTGCATGCATATCAATTAAAGCAATGATAAGAACAGAAGAGCAAACGTCACCAGATTTCAACCCATGAAATCATTAATGAATTTCAGCCGAAATCAATCTTTTAAAAGGAACAATCAAACCTTGTACAGCTGGTCATGCAAGAAAGACTTGTTCGAGAGCTGGAGAAGGACGAAAACCTAGGAATCCTGTTTGGAAGACAAATAAAGGAAATGGGAGAGATGTTGAAAAGTTTAGAGCTTTTGGAGGGGAAGAAAGAAATATAGAGTTGGAAGCTAAATATTGATCTCATTATCCCTATTATTATTCATTCCAAACCAGAAGAAATTGGAGGGTGACGAACACCGGTCAAATGCCAACCAAGATACAGATTCTATTTTGACCCAAACACGAATTGTAATGAAATCATCAGGAGGACATTTGAATTTGACACTTGTATCCTCTTTCGATAACCAAAAGATAATATTTTAATTTTAATTTTAAGATGAAATATATCCTCTTTTATTATTAAAATTATTTTATGAGTGAGGATAAAAATAATTAATTATAAAATTATATTTTATACGTGAGAATCAAACATTAATTTCACGATAAGATAAGGAAATATCTATTATATTTTATGACTTAAATAATTGAAGGCAAAATTTTAATTGAAGTATAAAAACTGTTTTTTATTTACTAAAAGAAAATACAGGTTCAAGAGCATAAATGAAAATCTTTTTGGGTAGAAGGGTAAAAAGGGGATAGAGCACCTCGATTGAGGTGTTTGGGCGGTCAAAAGTTTGGAAATTTTAGTTTTTGTTTACAACAGCCAACAGGGAGGTTTCGTGTGTGGTCAAAGTAACGTATCGAGATAAGTATTTGACGATCTTCACTGGCCGTCCGATGCTTTTTCCATTGAAAGATCGTCGGTTACGATATGTTCTTTCTTTTTTTATTTCTAGAAAAAAAAAGTTTTAGTCCTAAATGATACCAAAGTTGATTTAGGTTCAGTTTGTCATTACTTATAAAAAAATACAATTGAAAAAGTGATTCTAAAATTGTAATTGAAAAAGTGATTTTAAAAAATTAAATAATATTTGTCATTGATATAAAAAAATGATTTTGAAAAGATAAAATGTCTATTTTAGACATAATGTATTAGTGAACTTAAATTATATTTAAAAATTTTAAAATTTTATTAATGTTATGATTATTGAAAAATAAATTTAAATTATAATAAAAAATAATTTTTTGTAAAATTTAATTTAAAAATATATACATATTTTAGATTATATATGAACATAACAAATATAAATTAAAAATAAAATAATTTTATTCTCAATATAAAATATTATAAAATATATATATTATTTTATAATTATATATGTATAAATATTATTTTAATAAATATATTATAAAGGTAAATAAGTAATTTTATTTTCAAACTAGCTTATCCAACTCAAAAGCCAAAAATTTTAGCTTTTGGTTTAGGTGAAAAAGGCGTTTGAAAAGCAACTAAAAACAACCAAAAACAACCTATATCTTTTAGAAGTGTTGTGAATAAAATAAAGAACAAGAATAGATGAATAAAGATGAGAGAAAAGAGAGATATTTTATTATTCTCAAAGGTGAATTGTGTACAAAGCTTTGGCCAAAAATCTATATTTATAGGCATAAGATGGAAACCCTAATTCCAATGGGTATTAAACCCTAATAATAAAGCCCATTAAACTTTAACTTAATATATGGATATCCACCATGAATAAATACATTCATAACACTCCCCCTTGGATTTCCATGAAGATAATATGCCTCGTTAAAACCTTATTAAGATAAAAACTCTGTGGGGAAAAAAATCTTGGTGAAGGAAAAGGAGTACACACATCTTTGATACGCATAACATGTTGCCTCATTAAAAATCTTACTAGGAAAACCCATTGTGACAAAACCTCGGTTAAGGGAAAAAGAGTGCAACGCGTATTTACTCCCCTCATGAAAATATCACATAAGACCTTTGAATCTTCATAATTCAATATTGAATGCAAACTTCAAATGTTGAAGTAGATCATGCACTAGTGGATAAATCTTCCAAATCATTGCTTGAAATGATTCATTGAATAATATACATCTAAAAATTATGAGGGATGAAACTTGAAGAAATATGTTTCGTTTTATCATATTTGATATATCCACCTTGAGATATAAATTTTGTATTATCTCTTTACAAGATAGCTTGTATCTTATCTTGTGAAAAACATTCACATATCTTCAGGATATGTTTAGCCAAACACATATTTCGGCTTTGCCTCATGCATAACAATTATTTAAAGGTAATGATCTCGTAGCACTTAAATAATATTTCTGGACCAGCTAAGATACGATGCTTCCAGATTAAATAATGTATATATTGTGCTTTTAGACCAAGAATATCATTACCCTTTTCTTAAGGCAGAAAGAATTTTTGTTTACACTAAAAGACCTAACAACCATAAGGATGATCAATGAATATGCATTATTCATGTAAAGTCTCTTTCAACATATTTCTGTATGTCGATTGATGCACAAGGATTTGAGGAGATCTCTTCACGAGTCTTAACTATATTCAAATCATCGACAACAATAAAAATTCAGAACTAATCTACTTAATCAAAATGCTCAGGAAAATTAAACAATTCATATAGTATTATGCTAATAAATATTCAATGAGGCGATTATATCAAATATGCCTAAATCTTTCAATCCATAAAAGATATATTTAATATGGTTGAATAATATTCTCGAGAACTTGAATTAACTGCTTCTGGCAGTCTAAATCCTTTTAGAAGCTTCATGTAAATATTTTATCAAGAGGCTCACACAAATAAGATGTAACAACATCCATTAGACGAAACTATTTCATTTATTGCCAGAATATCTAAAAGTAATTGCATTCACCACCGAGGAATATATTTTCCTCATTCAGTTTCATATCTTTGTGAGAATCCTTGTGCAACTAAATGAGTTTATATCTCAAGATTTCCCCTTTTGATTTCTCTTTCTCACAAAGGCTCGTTTATATCCACGAGCTTTACACATTTCAATGTACGAGCTATAGGCTCAAATACTTCTCTTTTCAAAAGAGATTTAGTTTTGCCTCAATTGCCTCTTTCATGTTGGCCAATCATTTCTTTGTTTACATTGCCCAATTGACAATGATTCATGATCCACGTCATCAAATAAAATCTCTAGTACTATATTGCATGCAAATATATTAACGACGTCGATTTAATTTCAGTTCCATTTATTACCAGACATGACATAATCTATTGAGATCTCTTTATTGTCAGGTACCTAAATCATGTCAATGTCTCTGTTGGAGACCATTTAATCTATTCTAGAGATTTTCATAATCATTGATTCCTCGATCAGACCATCATAAAATATAGCTCCTTTTTCCTTTTCGAGGATCTCTTATCTTTGGAACTTACTTGTCTACTACGCTTTAGGCGTAAGTTAGACTCATTAGCAACTAGAGTTTGTCCTTTCATGACATCAAATTTAATCGGAGCATACATAGCTGATATACGTGACTTAGTCACTCTTTTAGGGTCAGCAAAAACATCTGGCAATTGATTTGCTAAATGAATTATCATTTGAACTTATAGTTCACATTGTTGAATTTGTTGATCAAACAAAAAAATGATAATTCATTTCAACTTAATTCCTTTTCCAACTATTTTATTTTCTCCCCCTAATATTCGATAAGCTGACTCAATAAAATGATAGTCAGTAAATCGGATTATAAATAAATCCTCTATCAGAAACTCTTATATATATTCTCAATAAAACTCATCTTTGTGCGTTGTGGTGGAGCAATTAGAATATATATCGTACACAAAAAAATTAAGATGAGAAATATTTGGTTCCTAACAAAAAACCATTTATAATGGGGAGAACTTATAATCATTTGTTGGCTTGATGCGAATTAGTGATACTACATATAAAATTGATATGTCATCAACATTATCAAGATCATTATCTTTAGAAAATAATCTAGAATAAGTGCTCGTAATTTTATCAACTGAGCAAGTAGCCACGCAAACACCAAGTTGCGGGTTAATAACAAGGATACATATAACCATCTAGTCGATGCATCGATAAAAATCATAAAATATCTAGATGGACTGTATGAAAGGTGTATGGGCCCATATATATCACTTTGTATCCGTTCCAGAAAATTAATAGATTCACAGTCTATCATAGTTGTTGATGATTGTATAATCAAAATGCTTTTATAGCAAGTACCACAAGAAAAATTGCCTTGAAGAAACTTCTAGTTCTTTAATAAATGACCACATAAAAGTGTCAGCAATTTTTCGCATTATAATTGAACCGGGATGGTCTAACCGGTTATGCCAAATAATCAGTAAACATCTAGTTTACAATAGCATGAGCTTCAATTTGTACTAATTCTTATGTAGTACAATATGGATGACAGTGCATATAATTTTGCTAAAATTTCATTATTGCCTTGAGTTATACTCGTAATATTGAGATTGTCATCATCCCTTCAATTGATATTCTCAATATATCTCTATATCTTTAAAACTCAATATCTCTTTGCCATTTTGATGAATATAATGCACTGTAAATATGGAATAAAGTTCAATTTGGCAATAACATATTTGCTCAATGAGCATAATGCACTGTAAATATGAGATAAAGTCTCATTTGGCAAATAACATATTGCTCAGTCAAAGCTTTCTGTGATATTGATACTTCCGGATATAGTACTCATATTATTCCCTTGTATTTAAAATGGGAAAATATGCATAATTATGCACCTTTTAATATGTACTTTATTTTATTCACTTCGGGAAATGAAAAATATGTGCTTTGTACCATTTATTTCGGGGAATGAAAAAATATTAAAAAATAGCACATCATATCAAATCGGATCAAAGATAAGCTCTCAAGAGCTCTTCCGAAGCACTGATATTTTAGTACTTTGAGATATAGTACTCATATTTCCCTTGTATTTAAATGGGAAAATATTTCTTCTGTTTAAGTATTGTATGAGTACTTGCACTTTCTACTAAGCATAAATCGCCATAAATTATTGCATATTTTATTCCGGAAGTAATCATATTCCATAAAAAATAAATAAATAATATATAAAGTAAGTTAACATAAATAATAAATGAAAATAAATTAACATAAAATAAATAAAAAATCTAAGGAAAATAAAATAAATGACGGATTATTCTCTTGAAGGATTATTAGAAAATTATCAATAACGCCATTATTTTCGCCACAAAGAAAATTTGTTTATATTTTCTTTAATTTATCATTCATAATTATGGATAAAGTCCATAATACTTCGGCGTTTGATAAATACGAGATCAATGGTTTGTACTATCGCATTGATAACATAAAGATTTTAATATGATCTCTATCATTCTTGTCATCTTTATAATTCCACTTCTTGTGGATATAAATATTCTCAAAATAATCATCTTATCCATGTCTATTTTATGATTTCAATCATGATCACAATTACTAATGTGATATTTATTCTTTCCGCTATAAAATATCACATTCACTTCAGGGAATGAAGCGGAGACTGATAGATATTTAAAATCCTTATATGATATTGTGTCTGTAAGACAATATTAATGTGTGAAAAGTGGAGTATGTTTTCTAACATATCCTCATCAATGATACTCTGTCACATACTTGTGTTTTATTCACTAATCATATAGTGAATTATCACGTTTACATTCACTTCAAGGAATGAAACAAATTCAAAAATCGCATGGAATAAACATCATGCTTATATAATTGCATGAAATAAACATCATGCTTGACTCACTTCAAGGAATAACATAAATCCAATAATCGCATGGAATAATCATCATGCTTGCATTCACTTCAAGGAATGTCATAAATCCAATAATCGTATGGAATAATCATCATGCTTGCATTCACTTTAAGGAATGTCATAAATTCAATAATTGCATGAAATAAGCATCATGCATGCATTTACTTCAGAGAATGTCTCCCATAAAAATTATTTGATCAAGACGATTTTCGTAACTTGAACTTGGGAGAAATCTATAGTCGAGTTTTTCGATCCCAAAAAGAATTGCTTTCAAGAAAATATAGACTTTATAATATTCATACTATTAAATAATAATTTATCAACCAATATATTTACAATATATACAAGGAACAAAAAGATTAATCCTTATACGCGGCGTTGTTAAACCAGTCCACAAGGTCCTTTAAAAATACCTCCTTTGAGACCAGTAGCCTCGCAGAACGGGATGTCCAGCCAGTATACTCGGATTAAACTAACATAAAAAAATATATTAATTAATTAAAGATTTAATATTTGTTCCAATATTATGTAATACTTTAAACATGATTAAAAACATAAACTTTCACCCTAATAATAAAATAAACAAATATTGGTTATAAATAAAGATAAAAGAAGTCTCAAATTAAATAAATAAAACATACCGAACTTTCCACTAATTTGAATATATGGTAGATTTAGTTACCAATATCTTGTTAAAATCTTTTTCGGGAATTGTCGACAAGAATCACAGTTTTTGAGCCACTTTATCGCTACACAAATATCAAACAATCAAAGATTTTAATAAATTAAAAATCAAATCAAAGATCAAGAGAGAAAAATAACCGGTAAATAAAATATAATTGAGGCAGAAGAACTTATCTTTAATTTATGCCAGTAACAAATTCTTTTCAATAACTCCTTTAAGATTTGAACGAAAAAAATCTCCGTTGGTTAGAGTCTCATGCTGATAACGTGTTGTGAATAAAGTAAAGAATAAGAACAAAATAGAAGAACAAATATGAGAGACAAAAGAGAGAGACTTTTATTATATTCTCAAAGTAGGGTTGTATACAAAGCTTTGGCCAAAAGTCTATATTTATAGGCATAAGATGAAAACCCTAATTCCAATGGGTATTAAACCCTAATAATAAAGCTCATTAAACTTTAACTTAATATATGGATATCCACCATAAATAAATACATTCATAACAAGAAGCACTTTTTTAGAAATTAAATAATTTATTTTTATTTTCTAATATATATAAAATAATTTAAATATTTTTTTATTCTTTTTCATTAGGTTCAAAGTTTAATTAATTCTTATATTCTTCAATACCAAACTTGGATTGGTATTTTATTTATTATAGTGTCTTAATGTAATTGATGTTTTAAAAAATATAACGTGGCTTTATGATATCTTATAAAAAAATAAAAATTATTTGTCTCTTTCTCATGTCTTTATTCGTACCTTCACTTTAAAATTATATGGTTTAGGGCTCAAGGTTAGGGATTATGGTTAGAGTTTAGAAAATTATGGTTAATGTGTATTTTTAGGACGTAAAGTTTAAAGTTTAAGATATAGAAAATAAGGTTGGAGTTTTAAATTTAATTTTTAAAAATTTTTAAAAGGAGACATAGATTGAGATATAATAAAGAGGCGGTGGGTTTTTACCCCATAAAAATACAGAAAAACAACTTCTTTTATAATTGTTGATATTTTGTTTTTTGAATTTTTAGTTTTAGTTTTAGTTTTTTAATGGTGAATGGGACAGTGCTTGAACACTTTTAGTCTCATGTAAATAACTTCAAACTTGTGAAACCTACAAAGGAAGAAAGAAAAATAGAACATCCAGCATTTGTAATTTGGTCCCTAAAGATCTGCAAACTCTAATAACACCCCTCCCTAGTCCCTATTGTTTACATTAACATCCCTCTACAACAAAGTTGTCAGTGTCCATTTGTGGGCGCCGAGGAATGACCTCCTTATTTTCTGTCTTATGCTGAAGTAACGAGTGGCGACAGTTGGGGCACGACGAGTGTGATAGCAGCCATTTGTCTACGCAGCTCACATGGAACCCATGGTTACATTTTGGCAGTACCCGGACCTTTTCCCCATCAACGAACTCTCCAAGGCAAATGGGACATTCAGTGGACGTAAAGCTCACGCCTGTTCCATAAACACCCACCGGGATTTGTTGCAAGTCTCGTGGTTTGAGTCCGGTCGTTGCCATCCGACCGGCTGCTACTTCCGGACTCTCCCGTCGGCTGCAACTTAGCACGCATCGGACCATCAAGTTCAACCCCAAGGCACACATGACGGCACAAAAAAGAGCTACCATTATAATCACCTGGTCGGTGTAAGACTCATGATGAGTTTCGGTTCCACTCGCTGCCAAGTTCACTTGTGTCTCAAGCAGCCGCCGATAATTCATCACAGCTCTCCGGTTTCATCCGCAGGATTCCCCAGTCCAAACACCAACAACTAAAGCAAGAGAGTTTTGGAAATTTTAGAACCAAGATGTCTCAAATCTTATCATCCCTTGAAAACTAAATATCTCTAAACCCTAGTTTAGTCGAGTAGTAAAGAAGGGATGTGGCATGCTTTATTTATATGACTCTGATTGTAGCGTTTGTGGGGTCACCTTCATTTCTAGAGAATATTCAGTGTTCAAAAGTATCTCCAGTGAGAGAAAAAATAGGTATTCTTGTGACTGATTAAAAATATCCTTGAAACAGATGAGGCTCTGCCTAGGTTTGGGTACCAAATCATGACACCGACACGGCACTAGGAGAGGGTTGAGATATTTTTGGTACCAAAACAGCTGCTTCATAGCATAACCTTGTAGTTCTGCAGCCAATGGTGTAATTCTGCTTCACATATAATTTTTTTATAGTTTAAAAAATACAAAATGATATTTATTTAATAATTATATTCTATAAATAAAATAATTAAATTTAAATTTTTAAAAATAAATATTATCCGAATTCTTTCCCATCCGACTTTGGGTACCATTTCTCTGATAGGCACAACCACTCCCTTGCGAGAAAAATATCTCCAAAGCTTTTCAAATTTTGTGAACTCATATTTATCCTTTCTGATAATGGAAGCAATGTTTCATTAAACCAACATTCTACTTGGATAATATACTCAAATAATCAAATTTACTAGTTAATAGGTAACCTATTACAAGAAAAATTTATATTTTTAATAATTCTTTTGAAAATAATAAAATAATTTTTTTATACTAATTTTTTTTAAAAAAATATTTAAATAAAAATTTAATCATAAATTTCATTTTATGTTTAAATAATTTTAGAATGATTAACCGAAACCGTTTAACTTTAACATTAACGGTTGGTTAACCGAAACTGTTTAACTTTAACAATATGTAAATTAACCGGTCAAATTTAATGATTATCCTGTTTAACAATTATGGTTTATTTTACACACACTACTTTTTAGTCTCTCTTTCTATGTTCAATAATAAAAAATTAAATATTAAATACTAACCTTAAATTCTAAATCATAATTCATAAAAGCTAACAAATACAGTGTACTCATAATTCATAAATCTTAACTCTAAACTATACAGTAAACTTTAACGATAAACCCTAAATCTAATTTTTCACATAAAAAACAAAAAAAAATATTCATGTTCCACCTCTCTTCTAATTGAATACAAATTATTTTATCATATATCATTAATAAATTAACATAAAAAACTGTTATATGTTCCTTTTATGATTGTAAATTTAATTTTAAAGTTTTAAATTTTAAATTATAAAATTTATTTTTAAATTTTAAACTCTAACGATAATAGTAAAATTTTAATTTTATCTTTTAAGCCTCTCTTTAAACCTTAAAAATAAAATATTTTGGATAAATCTTTTCTATTCTACTTGTGATGTTTTTTATTACAAATTATATATGAATTAAACTTCTGAATTTCTTTGTTACTGTTTTCTATTCCAAACTCTCTGAACTGACATTTATGACTGTGTGGTATAGTTCTGAGTGCGCAGTGAGGTCCTTAGTATCTGTGGGCACAGATCTTATCCGATACTCTCTAAACATATTTCATTGTCAGTCTATGGAGTATGCACTTATTTTCGATTGGGAACAAGGGTTGAAGTAAAAGTTGTAATAAGAAGATTTAAAAATAATGAGAAGGGATTTATTTTAAATTTTGAGGCTTAATATGAATTAAAAAAAATTTAAAATGATCAAATTAAATATTTTTAAAAAAATTATGAACCAGATTCTAAATTTTCAAAATTTTTGAGACCAAACCCCGCCTAGTCCTTTAGAACCTCCCGCCCCGGCACGTACTTAACGCTTTTGTATCTTATCAACCTTGTCTTCCAACATGCAAATTAAGGGAAAAAACACTATAATAAACAAAGTTATTAAATGTTTGAATTTTAATATCGTAAATGAAATAATTAAATTAAAAGAAGTATCATTATAATAAATTTTTATAGTATTTAATTGAAGCTAATCGATTAATAAATTGGATACCAGGATTAAAAAACTTTGATAGATCATACATTTCACCCTAGGACTAGCTAGGCCAAGGTTACATAGTTTCATGTTTCCATTTATTGAAAGCCGAAGACGCCACTCACACAGCTTCCCACAACATACTAACCAGACATACCTAGGATAGGATAGGATAGGATAGGATAGGATAGGAGTATAATATTACTAGTATTATTGCACAAGTCTTAGCTTGCAAAGCCAAAAGCACCGACATCAAACCTCACTTCACTGAAGCCTGCAGGCTGCAACAATCGTCACCACCAATATCAGATTGTTAGCATAAACATCATATTACATGCATGGCACGAGAAATATGCGATAGAGGGTGAGGGACTTACTTGCTGCAGTCAGTGGAGGGGCTGATTTTGTAGGGAATACTGAGGCCGCATTTTCCGGGGATTCCGGCGGCTCGATCAAGGGTGTCGTCCGAGTATGAGATCCCACTCACGGCCGATTGGATGCACTTGCACACACTTTGGAGATCTCCAGAGGTTTGAGCTTCGCTGTAGAGTGTTTTCACCCCAGTGCAGCAAGGAACCGGCAACGGATCGCCAGTCGAAACGTAGGACAAGCATGCCAACAATTTATTCACCACTTCGCTGCACGGAACCGCTGCTTCAGCCGGCACAGGTGCCAATGCAGCGGAAACAAGGAGCATTAGAGAAAACAACTTGGAGACGAAGGAGGTGGGCACGATAGTAATAAGTGTTTAGATTTTGGGGCGAGTTTTGTTGCAGTGGAAGGTTGGAAGCTGGTGTTTATATAGGGAAGTAGAGCGTTAGGAATTTGGCATACAGGTAAATATTTAAAACGATAATAATATAGATCAAAATGTATATAAAAGATAAGATTTAATACGATTCAATACAATTTACTTTTATAAATTAGAGAAACAAACAATCAACTATTAACGTAGAGAATAGAAAAAATATAAATACATAATAACTCATGTAATTTTAAAAATTTATGTACAAGTCTCATTGCCCGATAAAATCAAAACATTCTTCCCAATATTTGTACTAATTTTTACAATATAAAGATAATAGTTATAGAGACCCTAAATGTAATTAAGTTTTTCTAAAAAAATAATTCTTTTTGTCTCTCGATCTTTCCTATTTTAAAAAATTTTATTCGTCTAAAAAATCTTAATTACGAAGTAATTATGAAATCATCTTCAACTATTACAATTAATCTAATAAAACTCGAAATGCAATCATCGGTAGTTGGGACTTGTAGTTGAGTAATTCAATTCTTTTACCCTAAACTAATGAAGAACAATTTCAAGTGGAAGAGAAGAAATTAAGTCATTTCTTCTTTTGTTTATATTTTTTTTAATCCTGAACGTTTTATTTTAAAATAATAGATTTAAAATTCAAAATTATAAATTATAGTTAAGATTTAAAAAATTAAAAATAATATATATTTTTTAGTATGTAATATATAAAATTTATTTATTTTTAATAATTTTCACATGAAAAAAGAATCTAATTACTACAGATGATTTCTGCTCATCTACCACCGTGTCATTTAGGTTATCTTCCGATTCCAATTACTCTAATCTCTATGATCCGTGCCAGGGGTGAAAATCAGACTAATCAAGAAATACTCAGTAATTCGTGGGAATTACAGAACATAAAACAAAACAACCAAAAGAAGGTACCCTGATATTTTTATTCAGCTTGTTTCAAGCCTGGTGGAGTCAATGCAATTTTATCTTAGGTTGGAATCCAAAGACTCTATACAGTAGGCAGGAGCACATGCCTGGAATGTAACATTCCAGAATTATGGATTAGGTAAATCCCTAATTTGAGTCAAAAATTCCTAGTTTGATCCAAGTTGGGATTTTTTTAGGGGTACTATCGGAATTTCGCGGTTAAACCTAGATCCTCTTGTTTTAAACCTCTTTTTGGTTATATGTTGAGTTTATTCCCTCCGCCTCTCTCCTACCTCTTTTCCCTCTCAATCTTTGTCCTTCATCTGGAGCTAGCCCATCGTAGATCTTCTGTTGGCTATCAAACCGTTGCTCGATAAGCTTCTTTTTCGGCGTTTTTCCTCGTGGGTGTCTCGGTTGAGTGGGTTTTCGGTAAGGTTGAGTCTTCCGTTGTGAGATCGGGTGGTTGTGATACATTGAGGGTTCATCGGAGTTGCGGGTCACCTTGGCCGTCGTCGGTTTCCCCTGTCGTTGTCAGAGTTGGTTGTCGGTTGTGATGGGTGTGTTGGTTTTTGCCGGATTGTGTTGAGTAAGAGGAGGGTTGTTAAGATTGTGGTGTGTTGGTTGGCCGGTCGGTGGCCTTTGTGGTGGCTGGAGTGCCCTGTTGCCGTGCGTGCTGGTCGCCGTCAAGGGGTTAGGTGGGAGTGGCGGCTGGTAGCATTGTGTGGTGGTTAGGGTAGAGTGGGTGTTGGAGCTGAACCGAACCGGTTTTGGATAGTCGGACCGAACCGGTTTGTGAGGGTAAAGAAGAGAGTTTCCTGAACCGGACCGTTGGTGAACCAGTTTTAACCCTTGGATCAAACCGACCCGTATCTGACCCGCGAATCGTACCCGATCCGAACCGGTTGACTCTTTGACCAATGATGTCACTGGTGACGTCAACAAGTTGACCGTTGATCAAAGTTGACTTTTTCGAAAGACCCTATCTTGACGTTTTTCGATGTTCTGAGTTCGTTTTTTGTGTTACTTGGGTAAGTGGACTTGAACGAGATATTAATTGAAATTTTTATGGTCTTTTTCAGACGATGTGGACTGTGAAAAGAATGTGTTACCTCCTCCGCCTCGTGTTCGTTCAACTCCCGCGAGCGCCGCTCGTGATTCACATATGTGTTCCTTCTAAGTCCTTTTAGGTGTCATAGTATTATTTTGGAATAAGTTTAATTAATAAACTTTTATTGTAGACTCTGACTCAGCTAGAGTAGGACCTAGCTCAGACCGTGGTAAACGTTCATATCAGCAGTAGTACTTGTGCTGTTGTGAGGTGTGTTCTCTTCTTGTGCTAGATTGTTTACTGTGAGTGATTATTCATTGTGAAACTGAACTCTTCTGATACTCTATGATATTGAGATCGGATCATATGAATCGTGCGCTACATATTTTATATCATTAATTGTGTTGAGACATTAAGTACATTTGCATTCATTGCATAACATGTGCATGAGGTGGATTGTACGGAGGAAGGTGGTTTTACCACACTGTGTTTCGGAGAAATAAAGGGTGAAGGGTTTTGGGAAACTACCTCCACTGTGATCGGATGGCTTTGCCCCCACTGTATTTGGCGTTCGGAGTATTGGACTGCATTCCCTGTGACATTGCATTCATCGCTCATTGAGACATTATTGTGATTATTTCCATGTTATATTTAAGTGAACTGAATGCACTTGTGACTTGAGACGGCACTGTAGGGACACACTGAGCTTTATAGCTCACTTTGTTTATTTAATATTTCAGATACTCGACCTTAGGAGTTGGTACCTGAAGATCTCAACCAGAAGTTTATTTTTAATTACTATTTTCAGTACGTTAGTTATTAAGGATTTTATTTTATTATTTTGGGAATATTAAAGATCAGAATATTTTAAATTACATACATTAATTGAGATATTTGATTTATTAATATTATTGTTAGTAGATATTCAAATATAATAATATTATTCAGCGTCTTTATTATTGTATTATATCACTGTGTTATGTATTTAATATTTTGAAAATACTTTCCGCTTCATTGTCGAACAAGTTATATAATATAATTATTTAACCTACCGTTCTCTTCAAGATAAAAATTAAAGGTTACATGGAAAGGGAATGAATATTGAATATGGTTTGTCGTTCTTCAAGGAGCAATACGCCTCGGGGAGTGAGTCAATTAGAAAACCTACAGATATTGGCTGAAGACCGAAAAATAAATCCAACTGTAAGAAACGCATCCCATGTTTGACTACAAAATACGATGATGTCGGGAGGAGACACAAAGCACAAGTGTCGACATGCATGCAGCCACATCGCAACTCTATCAACACACGTGTAGGCAATGATTCAACAAAGGTATTTATGAATTATGTAGGACTAGGAGGACTAATTAAATGCTTCATTTAACTTACAAGTCCAAAGTTGAAACAAAACAAACACATCCCCTGCAAAAGTACTCAGACGAAGGGACTGAAAAAGAAAAAACAAAACCAGAAGTGCCGATCTGTCATCATCCACATTGGCTTCACTCACGGTCCTGATCCAAACCCCACTCTCGGATACCCAACTGTAACTCCGCCGCGGCAATCAAGAACTCAATGGCCTGTTGGGGGCTCAACAACTCCACCACTCTCTTCAGCGTCCTCAAACGCAATTCATCCGCCTTTAGAACAACGGGGACCAGACGTCCAATCATCTGATCAACGTCAACGGAGGCTCCCAGAAGATCGCTTACACTGTGCTGCCACTCAGACAATTCATCTGTTATAGCATTCTCCTCCTTCACCGTCTCACACTGCAACTCACTCACGCGCCTGGTTCACAGTAGCATTGATGAACACATGCATTTAAAGATGGAATAATTAACATACAGGCACAGGCACAGGCATGAGTACCGAATCAATCCCGAAAATAAACAGCATTAAAAATAGTATAATCAGTCATTTGCATGCATGTAGGAGGTGGTTTATAACCTGAATTGTGTAGGTGAGAGATCACCGAGATCACCTGTTCGAACCCCACGAAGGATATCCACGATGTGGGATTCAAACAAAATGCTAGACTCGGTGTAAACCAAATGGAAAACCGTCGTCGGCCTCCACCCGGCGATCCAATGGAGACTTTTCTCGAAAGAGGAAGACCAAGGAGCAGCGAAAATGTCGAGGACGTCGCGTTCAGTGGCAGCGGCTTTCACTCTGTAGTACTCGGAGTAGTGGGAGAGGAGCTTGTCGACAAGCTGATCCAAGTGGTGAAGGTGGTCTTGGGTAGTGGGGGGCTTCGGCGCGGAGCACAGCTGCCGTAGAAGTTGCTGGAGTTGGTCGCTCCAAGCAGTGTAAAAGGCGGCGAAGGTGGTCATTTTTGGAAGGTTAAGGTGCTTTGGTTGTGGGGGCACTTCGCTGGGTTTATAAACAGCATATGGGGTTTGGATTGTGAATGAAGGGCAGGTGTCGATTACGTGGAACAGTGTGATTTGATGCTATGCACTAATTTTTTTAGTCTTCTAGAAGGACGAAATACCTTAACCCGACCATTGAACAGGTTTAGGTAGCCATGAATGGTTGAGGTTTGAATTCAGTACAGTTTTAAGTGGCTTCCTTCAAGTGCAGGCAATTTGGTGCCACAATTTTGCATGTGCAATGCTTAATTACGACCCGAATTATACTTATGTGTGGCGATTAGTTTGCTTTGTTAGTTGGTACTCTTGGTGTTCTTTGTATAAATTGGCCTCAATCCTTTAGTGACCATTCTGAGCTACAGTCTCCGCCCCAACAATAACATTGCACTGTTTCCATGGGAATGATAACGACGCCCAACAAACTGCCCGTGTTCCATGCCGGATGCTACCAGCACAACCACTTTGATTTAGTCTTTCAAACTCTCGAATACTTTCAGGAATTTCAGGCACCACCAATGGCTACCTTAATGCACAAAGCCTCTCCTTCAAAGTCAATTCCAGAAACGGTAGGACTACAGACAACTACAATCCAGTGTCTTGGGGGTTGCAGTTGGGACAATCTTTCAAATCTGCTTGTTTCCAGACAATTTGTTGACATCGGTCACCGCAAAATGAGACAACTTCAAAGGCTTTTTTTCCCTACGAAATTCAAAGCATTTACGACAGGGCTTTTTCCCCTACGAAATTCAAAGCACTTACAACAGGGGAAGAACTTGCAATCAAAACTGGAAGAAACTCCATGTTTGGCGTACATGTCCTAACCCACTCAAACCAAATTCATGACAAGCACAACTCTTTACAAGCACCATGATCATGTAAGGACGTGCAAAAAAGAAAAACATTGAAGTTGGTGCTAAGATGTTCAATAATTCAGCAAGGAATACTTCACTCTCAGCACAATTTTGCCTTTCTCAACACCAAGCTTTCCGCCGGTGACCAACCAGTGACCTGGAGAATCTTGCGGCCCTTTGATCATCTCAGACGTATCAACAAATTTTGCTAACTTGTTTACCACGTTTTCTTGTGAGACAGAACTTGAGACGCCGGAGGTGGAAGTACCCATATTGGCGACAGCTTTATTTGATTTGTCATTTGGACAATGGTCCCAGAAAGATCTTCGTATTGTGCAGCCCGGAAGCCTAGAATACAGGAGCCTCATGTACAAGACGTTTCTCGACCCAAAATTCCAGACTCCAAGTTGTGCCCCGGTGACAATGTAGACACCAGAGAGGTCACCAATAAAAGTCTCCGGGTTTTCAATCGGGGCAGTACTGACATGAGAAAAATTCTTCCATTTCACAGGTTCAAACCATCTACTGTCTTGCTCCTCGGGTCCCTGCCACTTGGGAGCACCAATTGCAACATGGGTGTCCCAGTGCAGAAGTAAGATCTTTGGAAGAGAAGCTAAGTGTTGAAGATGAATACTAAGACGGTTCTGCTTGGTTCCTTCTAGCCGTAAACGCAAGCCCGTTACCGGTTTACGTCCAACTGAGACCTGCAATTCACATTAAGCCCAGATTAAACGCAAAACATTTTTACAACAGTTTACTTCTGTATTGCATTTTAGCGAAAACAATGGCTATTAAAGCTGGTAAAGTTTCTGCCTTACATTTTTAAACATTACAAGACAACGAGCTATACAGGGACTGCAATAACCAACAGCAATCCTATATCATATGCATAAAGACATACAGTAAAATAATATCAAAAAGCCTTAATTGTGATCTTATACCAGTTGCCATTCTTACGAACTAGTCTCGCCAACAAGTGAAAGGCCTTGTCGTTTTATCGATCAAAACATGTATCATAAACTTATACCTGCTCTTGGCTGACATAAAGTTTTTGCCCCATCATGCTGAACTGCAAAGATGGGCAAACGGGTTCCTTCCTTTGGTGGCCGGGAATCTTGTCCTGTACAGGAGCCCATATCCTAGGAATCTGGAACTCCAAAAAGTACCTCAGTTCTTCAACAGGAGGCTTGTCTGCAGAGAATCGGACCAAATAATTAGGTTAGAACAAAGAGTTGATCATTAGCAACATAACGAATAATAACAAAATGATTGGATCTGGTAAACCACAAAGAAATAGTTGTATTACATTCAAGATAAAGACTGATGGCACGAGCCAGATGCTCCTTTGCAGCTACCCCGTCAAGCAGAGCAATAATCGGATAGAAAGTCATTTCAATGACGTCAGGAGAGGACCGGACGGTTTTTGCCCATCGAGTATGGTTTTGTTCCAGATCATCTCCTCCCCTCCTCCGAAAAATGACCGTGACATCCTGCAACAACATCTAATCACATGTAGAATTGACTAAGAGTAAATGATAAATAAAAAATCAACAGTAAATGATAAATAAAAAATCACATCTAGAATTGACTAAGAGTAAATGATAAATAAAAAATCAACAGTAAGACAACAGGTTCATGGTAGAAACTAGAAAGCACATAAGTTTGCAGCATCAATCATTCAAATCACATCTTTTGGCAACCAGAGGCAAGCTGCCACATCCACTTTCAACCCATACAAAAACTGAACCGAGAAACCTAATCCTAAATCAAGACATGCTCAAATATCTTTTCGCAACCAAAAGTAATAAACTATGCATGTTAGCCACTCCTGTAAGACAATGTCTTTATTGTTCAACATCATTGCCATACAAAAAATTAAGTGGAGCAGTAGGAAGAACGACAAGAACAACCACCAAACAAAACAAAGATTAATTCCACTACACGGTGTGGCTGCATTAATCAGATCTAACAATAAACCGCAACATAATAGCATCCCAAACCCAAAGATATTGAATATTCATAAGCAAATTGATTACAAGTTTTCCACTCACAAAACCGACAACCCATCTAAATACCTCTTTCCCGTTCAGATATGGTGCGCTGTACAGTTGAGGGTATATCCCTTGACTGTTGAATAAGCCAGGATCAACACCCTGTAAAGGTCAGAAATTATACCAAGTCAGCAATGGCCAAAGAAGTAAAACAATAAAGGATGTCAAATATGACAAACAGTGTCGAACTAACCTTATCCTTCAATTTGATTTGACCTGAACTTTGATGAATTTCATTGTCAGAGAATCTCTGGTTTCCAATATCCTGCACATAGCTTTTAAACTCCATGGTAGATAAAGGTGAAGAGTGATGTTGTTTGATGTATATCTCATCTTTACCACCAATAGTTACAGAAGTAATGACATGAGTCCCGAAATTTTCGATGAAACTGTAACATAGAGAAACATTAAGACTTGAACCAATATTGTAAGAATTTTACATTAATCAACAAATAGTGCATACCTCGCCAAGGATAATGGATCCCAAGAAGTTGGGACGGCACGTTTAACCTTTTCTTGCAACACCAACAGGGACATTGTAAGCTCAAACTTGGCAAGTGGAATGTAAAATCCATCCATAGAAAGCATCTTCGTGGCCGTTGCATCGATATTCGTCGAACTGGTAAAGCTAAATGCAGAATTGAAACTACCGAGTGGAAAATTACTAGACACATTAGCTTTTTTATTAATATACTCCACCATCTGCAGTCGGTAGTTACCAAAAAGTAAATTAGAAATTGTTAAAAGCAATAGAAATCATTTTGACAGAAATCAAGTCGTTGGAATCAAACACTACTTACTTCCATAGGACCCAACATGCAAGTCCAGACAGAACCAATTGCAAAACTTTAGGCTAACTATTGACACTAATGACAAACACCAATTCTTACAAACAATAACATCGTAAGAAATCTCTAAACTTCAAATTTGAGCTAAACCCAAAACTGACACGCGAGCATATTTCAGGGGGGGGGGGGAAGAAGAAAACCCCGAAAACATCATTTTACCTCATGAAAATTACAAACCCCGGAACTGTGACGGCCAATAGGCTCCTGGGAGTTCTTGATATCCCTAGAAATATTGGGCAGAACAATCTGATCGTCCAAGTAGATATCCCTAACGTGTTCCTCGTCAATTTCGACAATCCCAGAACCTGTCACGCCTTTACAGTATAATAACCTCGTATCGAAGTTGACATCGAATCCTCTCCCTAATGCCTGAACTGCGTTGATTGCAGTGTGCTGAGCAGCCGCATTTCCATTTTCCCCCATTTTTCATCACCAAAATTCCAACTTCAAACACCAAAAATTTCCTCGATCAGAATCATACCAAGAACACCGAATAAGCTCAACTGAAAAACAATTTCCCTATTCCACTGAAATTCGAATGAACTGTGAAGATAACCAAATCACGGAGAATTTGTTGTTGTTGAGAGAAGATATGAAGTTTGAGTCAAGGGGGGAGATTCGTTAGAGATGCGGCGATGACGGAATCAAGGATTCATCTTTGTATTTGGATGAAGATCTGAAAGATTACAATTTAATCCGATGGTTTCTCTTGAAATTCTCTTCCACCGTAGAATCTGTCGACTCAAAATTCAAAAACCATTGACTCTCTGTATCTCCAAAAAAGACTTGATTTTTGGAAATCGTGGCGTCTACTTTTTGCATGAAATCTCAACCGTTCATTTCTTTCCAGACCCGGTCTCGACTCGATCCCAGAAGGAAAGTATTTCAACTACTTTCAAATTTAGGATCTAGGACAGAGGACTAGGAGAGGATCTAGACTAAATTGTGTGACATACTAGATTTTATAACTCCTAAAAAAACATTTTTATAAAAAAGTTAAAACTTATTCAACATACTATGATAAATAAAATGATAAAAAAACAATATCATAATCTTAATTCAACTTCTCATGTATACTCTAAAAAGATATAAAATCAAACTATATAAAATTAAAAAAATTACATATTTTTTAATCGTTAAACAATTAAAATAGATAATCCAGATTAATAATCGATTATATAAAATTAAAATCTAATAAAATAATAAAAAATTAATTTAAATAATCTATTTCAATCATTTAACGATCCAAAAAACATACAAAAATTATCATATCACACATAAACCTATTTTCGAAACAAATAATTACCTTTGTTATAAGATTTAGTTTTTAGTTTATATGTCGGTGCAACCTACTAAAATTCGTAAGATTGAACATACTTAAATGTTTAATATTCTCTATTAAACCGAATATTATTTATTTAATATTAAATATTATTTTATACAAATATTTATATTAAAAATAAAAAAATATTTTATACAAGAACGATTAAAAACTTATTTTCCACGAACATATAATTTTTAATTCTAAGATTATGTTTTTAGTGTTTGTGTTTAGGGATTAAGATTTAAGAATATTAATTATAGTTTAACCTTTTTGAAACAATGATTTAAAATTTAGAGTTTAGTGTTTAAAATTTGAGGTTTAGAACTCGAGATCTCTAGAATCACGTTTGTAAAAAAATAATTATCCTCACAGTGAATCAAATACTTATCCTAAAAACAAACTTAACAATAGACACCATGAAATGAAATAAAGAAACGAACACAATTAGAAAATCACTAAAAGATGCTCCCCCCCCCCCCCCCCCCCAAATGCACGTCAATGCCCTGGGCTCCAATGGATACTGGGAACACATAAGGGCTGGGCAACCCACAAGTTCCTCACTCTAACAATAACAATGCACAACGACTCTGTACAACACACCGAGGACCAAGCTACAATGGCAAATTCGACAAGCCAAGGCAGACAAAAACAAACATTTATCACCATAGCTACTCTTGCTCCATCATTGGAGTCAACAACATGATATGAAAAGCAGAAACCTATTCATTCACAGCCGCTCTGGCTTTGTTAATAATGCCTATGGCACAAGCAAAAACAAGCCTACGTCGAATCTATAAATGTATTACATGAAATACATACCGACAGAGTAGGAAACAAGCTCTTAGGCAGTCACTTGAACCACAACCGAAGCTGAAAGCAGATGGTTAAAGTTGCACTGTACTAAACCTTCTCCTGATGAAGGGTGACATTTAAAATGAACAGGAATAATTCGAAACCGTATACTTTCTTTACAACAAGGTCGACTAGACAATGTAAATGGTGCTCTATTGTTCTTTTATTCTGCCAAGGAGTTACCCCCACAAACATCCTTCATCCATAATCCATTTCCTTGATGAAAAAATCATCACTAAAAGAGTACTAAGAGGAGGTCCAGTTGAAACAAATATATGTACCATCACATGCCAACTTTTTTGAGCTGGAATAAAAACAAACTTTTTTCCAAAAATTTTACCTTCATTTACGAGTTCCTTGTCCTCTTTGCAGCGAACAATTGGCGTAGGAAAGCGAATTTCCCCTTTGCTCGAACAGATAACTCAGTTATGGTTCCATCACTTGCTCCTGCTTTCACAGAGGTGTCAGATTCGGGTATTGATGGTGCAGGAGGTGTGAGCGTGAAGAGAAAAGCATTCAGCATACGGACTATCTGACTGAAGCTGGGCCTCATATTAGGGTCCTCAACCCAGCATGACTGTATGATAAATGCCAGATCCGGGGATATATCCTTCGAAAGGTTGGGTCGTTCTTGCTGCACAATCATATAGCATCAACCTAGTTACTTATCTGTCAGTTTAAACACTTATGATGCCTAGTATGTTCACTAAAAGACTTGCACCTTAAAAGCAGCGGCATAAGCAGCCTGCAAATTGGACATGCCTTCAAATGGCATGCGATTGGTCAATAATTCCCATAAGACAATTCCAAAGCTGTAGACGTCAACCTTGTTATTGTAATGCTTTTTCTCTCCCTGGCGCAATGTCACCGTGCTATACAACTACAACCAAAATTACAAATCACTAGTACATGCTAATAAATAAATTAGCTGAAGGATGATTGTCAAGTAATCTCTAAACCAAACTGCAAGAATAGTAATTTTTTGGCATAAAGAGTAGGTCATTCTATCTGTAACCAAGGGTATTCATCATCAATTGAAGTAATAAAATATAAACATATAAACAAACGTGTCTTCATGTCAGCATTAAAACATCTCCTCTTGATTTAGATTAGATGATTTTCATAACTGACGTCACTCAAATAATTAAACAAAAGTAAATGTGTGTATGCTTTAATCTTCGTTACGAATAAAACTTCTCTTTTTTGCATAATTTCACAAACCTCAGGGGCCATCCAGCGATAAGTCCCGGTCTCTGCAGTCATCATCTCAGTCACAGATTCTTCCCTAGCAAGACCAAAATCTGCAAGTTTCACATTCTTCTGGTTTGCTGTAAGCAATAAGTTGTCTGCATTGACAAATTCCCATATATATATTTGCATTTAGCAAAAGGAATCAATAAATACATACTGACCTTTGAACCAAATATTACACCAAAGAGTAAATTGCAAGTCATGCTCAGCTTTCGAGGCTGAGATTCACTCAGATAGGCATAAATCAACCAGTGAAATGCATGCAATTGCACATTCAAGTGTTCCAGTTTTCAAATTTTCATACTAATAAAATCGGGAATAATATTGTTCAAACACAACACAGGAAGCAGTTGCAAAAAAAAAAGACACCACTGAAGCAGCAAAGAGTTAAAAAGGAAAATCATCTAAACCACTGACGCACAGAAATAACAAATACATGCATACATATATGAATTAAAGGAAATGAAATGAACTGTGTCCTAATTAGTATTTAAACTTCAGTTTCAGCACACTTGAGAAATTACTTAATAGTTGTGAAGATTTCATGCTCAGATGCAAATGCATGAGAGGGAAAAAGAAATGTTCCAGATGCTTCCATAAAAGAAATCATTGAAACATTGAATGGCCTTTGAATCATACAAGCCAGCTACAAGCCTTTCCAATAAAGGAGCATTTAACATAACTGATGAAAAATATTCAAGTACCAGGCTTCAGATCTCTATGTATAATCCCGTTGGCGTGCAGACAATCCATGGCACGAGCAATGTCCAGTGCAAAATTCAAAACCACATGAAGGTCTAAAACTTTTGGACGGATGCTAAGTAAATACTTGCGGAGGGACATTCCTGGTAGTAACTCAGTTACTAGAGCCATCAGCGGGTCCTTACAAGCTCCAAAGAACTGTCAAGGTGAGAAACAAACAACAGATTCCACCGATGAAAAGTCTGCATATTGCATTTCAAGTTTTTGAAGAATCACCTTGACAAGATTCTCATGTTTTACTCGAGACATCATGTTAACCTCCCTAGCAAAACGGCTCTCAAGGGCGGTTCTTTCCTCGACAGTTCTCCCCCGGTGGAGGACTTTAATGGCAACAATCCGATCACCATACCTAGAAAAAATATTACACTCACCCTATGTAACTAGGACGGTACGCCTATTGAACAACCAAAACTAGTACAATTTATTCCATCACATTGTTTCACTTGAAAACACTACAAAATAAAATACCATCTCCAGCATTTTGTCTTCTCTCCAAAAAGTTCTTATGGAAACTACAATATTTATCACAAAGGACAGCAATGTTCTCCGTTATTGATTTCTACTGTTACATGACATCCGCATAAGAACATAACATATGTTTCCTATCTTAAACAACAAATTAAGCTAGTTTTTTTTTTTTTTTTTTTTTGTGTGTGTGTGGGGGTAATTATTAATTAACTACGAAAGAGTTCAGATTACAATAAAAACATTTACCACTAAACTACAGTCTACCGAATCATGGTTGTTGTTGTTGTTTTGGCGTCTGAGAAAATAATTCTGAGTAAACTAAAAATAAGTACTATTAATTTACAGAGAAATTGAAACTGACCTTCCTTCGTATACTTTACCATGAGCTCCTTCGCCGATTTTGGAGCCGATAAATAACAATTTAGGGTCAACAAGCAAATTTTGATCGATGGTCAACTCCTGGGCACTCGTTACCAACCCATTTGAAACGGCTACGCTTCTCGTTTCTTCTTCGATGCAACTCATAGTTGCAACTTTTGCAACTCTTTCTTCTTTCTTTCAATTTTAAATTTCTAAAGGGTAATCATTCACGAATTCCTCATTTCAATCAAATTAAAAAAAAATCAATTTCCAATTTCAAACCATCGAATCTCGAAACAATTTTAAATTCCGCCACGATTTCTATCCGTCTCTCTCTATATATATTTGCTTTGAATCTCGCTTCAGCTCCGATTCTCGTCTCTGAAGATACAAAAAGGAAAAAAAAAGATTAAACAAAAGCAGATTACACTCCAATCAAAAACGAACCACTCTGGTGATGAAGCTTAAGCTATCACTTAAAACATAGAATTTCAGTTCATCTAAGGAGTAAATGATTTAAAAAAGAAAGATTTGAACTAAAATTAGTTCGTCTCTCAAGAAACGTATCAATCAATCAAACTATAAGAGTAAGAATCTCTTCCGGTGAAGATAATATTCCCAGAGGGTTTTAATTTATTCTCTTTGTTAATTTTAATAAAGGGGCAAAGGGGAAAAATAATACTAATAAAATGTGGGGAAAAAAGTGAAGTACGTTCTTTCATCAGACTTTTTAAATTTTTATTGAGGTTATTTAAGTTTCATTTCGTTGTGATTTTAAATTTTTTATCATCTTTTATTAAAATATATTGATATTGTTTGTTAATTTGTTTTTTTAAATAAATTATATAAATTGTCTAATAATTAAAATATTTTTATTTTGATTATTAAAATAATCTTATTTTATTTAATTATATAAAATTAAATTGTTTTTTAACTGTATAAGATCACTCATACTTTCATGTAATTAAATAACAACATAATTTTATGTAATTATTTGTAGTCACGTGTAGTTAAATAACAGTGTAATCTCATATAGTTAAATAAAAAATAAGTGATTTCAATAAAAACTTTAAAATTTGAGTGATCAAAATAAAATTTTAAAATTTGAATAATCAAAATAAAAATAATTTAAATATTTAATAACTATTTATACAATTTATCTTAAAAATTAATCGATCCTATCAGTATTTTCTAACAAAGATACTGAGAGAGATCAGAATGAAAATATACTGAAATAAAAGTTTGATTGATCTCACTGCAAATTTAGCAACTCGGTACCTAAAATGAACCTATTCTAACAATTGATGACCATTGGTATAGTTTACCAAAACCTGGTGCAACCGTGTTTTCTGATAAGAGTAAAGCGCGAATGGGATAAATACACGTGGATGGCTGTCTGATCATATCGATTTGGACGTGTTTGCCTCTGATGGGTCTCTCGTACGGAAACAATCTCCACTCAGCTTGGCTGAACTCGGCTTCCTTCTATTCTTGTTCTTTTGTTTTTACTTGTCTAAACAAAATTAATTCCAGGATTTCATATAGTGCACTACCAATTAAATTGGTATTTTTATACAAATATTTCATTTTTAATAATTAGTTAAAAATAATATCCATCCCTTTTATTTAAACTAAACAATTTTAAAAATCGTAGTTTTTATAAGAAATTCAAGACTCGCCTTCTTTTTCCTTGTTCCTAGCTGAGTTTAAGATTCGTATTTGAGGAGATGAGATCAGCACAAATCTTTTGCCGAGTCATCCATGACTTATCGTTTTTTTGTCCGATCAGGGAACCCATTGAGCCTTTGGATCGGGTCCCTACTCCAAAAGGGAACAAAAATCAAACCAGGCAGGCAGGCTCTTATAGGGTCACTGGATAGGAGGATCTATTTCGACACATTTGTCACGTTGGAAGGATGACGTGGCATGAGACAATAGGATGCGTCCACGGTGCTAGGTTTCGAGGGAGTTGTCTGTAATGACTACATGGGTCCGTGCGAATCTGGTTTGAGTTTATTTTATACTTTCAATAGAATCATTATATGTTGATTTTAATGATTTTTTTATTTTAAAATTGAATAATATATAAGAATGAATTAATCATCTTAACATGCACGTGTTGTGGTAAGATACAACCCCACGGAATGACTCACTCCTATAGGCTATAGGCTCTAACCCATAACAAATCTAGTCTAAGTAGCCTACAAAACGGTTCAAAGTAATGACTACATAAAAAGACGAATGTCTTCAAAGAGACTAAAAAATATCACATGGAACAATCAAAGGGTTGTATAAAAAAATGCAAAGATAATCTCTCAAGTTGGAACAGAACAGGTTTGTTTTGTTGTTGTTTAATTCAACAGATTTGTTGAGGAAGGAGTTCAAGGCTGAAAAATCAAATCACATCACATCGTATTGTTCCGGTTCCCTCAAAGAACAAGGGTTATTAGGATCGCACGCGGTGACATATGTCTCATTATACAATTTTCATCATTTTTTTGATTTCATAGCTATCGATTGGTGTGATCATGTACATAAAAGCATTCATTTGAATTAGTGATCAGCTTGTATCGATAGTAATCATTGATCTTGTATTTAGTACAGATATTTTCATTTAGATATGTGCCCTTGAAGACCTATCTTCCTGACGGGGATATCGATTTAACAACCTTCGGTGGCCTAAACTTTGACGAGGTTCTGGCCAATGATGTCCGTTCTGTCCTTGAAAGAGAAGAGCATAACACTGCTTCTGAGTTTGTGGTGAAGGATGTCCAATTCATTCGAGCTGAGGTTTGACTTCAACTGATAGATTTTGCTTAGTCAGATTATTTGTTTTCTGACGCATAAAGGACTAACCTGTTCACATCGGGTTTGTTTTATTCTTTGTTCTTTTTGTTGACATTTACATCTATTCCCAGTTTGAGTTTCCCCATCTTGAGCATTTATGTTAACATTTACACCCCAGCATGATTTACTTTTAACTGTTATGGAACAACCAAAGGAGAGATTTAATTGTGTGAACTAGTACAAAGTTTGTTTTCATCTTTGCCAGTTTTTCCCGCAGTTTAAACATTACTTTGTTGGACTGCGCGTTATTGGATTGAGACATTTCTACTGTTTTTTTTGGATGGGTTAAGAATTTCTATTTTGCGAAAACCCAAAAATAATTTACTAAAGAATTAATGGAAGTAGACATTCCCATAAAAACAAATAAAAGATACATTGGGAGCTTAGTCAATCTGCAGCCCTACCTTGGTCATTGTAACCTTATAGAAAGCACCAGATCACTAAAGTAGCAACAACAAAAAACAAACTGAACTTATCGCTTCAGGGGTAGGTTGTGGAGAGTAGGTGATTCATTTCATTAAACAGATCATTGTGCATTCGTGTCCTTGTCAAAACATGTTGGGTTCTTTTTTTCATGGAAAGGATTCTAATGTATGTTTTCGCTGCCATCCCAGTTTTGATGAGAACGAATATTATATGAGATCATCCCAATGAGTATTATTTGATATGATTTTTGTTGTAATAATTCATTGTTCAGAAATCAATTGTATCATATGTAATTGGCCATCTTAAGATTTGGCTTCTCTGGTGGTAGGTTAAACTTGTAAAGTGTCTAATTCAGAACATTGTGGTGGATATCTCATGCAATCAGTTAGGGGGCTATGTACCTTGTGCTTTCTTGAGAAGGTAGATTGCAATCAAAATTTGGGTGTGAATGAAAGCCGTTTTCTTACAACTTAGTTAATCTGGAAATAGAAAGAAGGATCTGCATCGTTTTGCTGCTAGTATATTTGGAAACATTTTGATTTTTGATGCAGACACGTCTTTATTATATCGTTTTATATGTTTCTGTATATATTTATATTTGTCCCTTTAAATATATGTACTTTAACATCCCTGATAATGTTACAGGTTAATCGTCTTATTGGAAAAGATCATTTATTTAAACGTAGTATTATCCTGATTAAGGCTTGGTACTACACTGAGAGCCGTATTCTTGGGGCTCATCATGGCTTGATTTCTACCTATGTTTTGGAAACTTTGGTGCTCTAGATTTTCAATCTATTCCACTCATCCCTAGAAGGCCCTTTGGCGGTGAGTACTTCAGGATTTTGGCACCGTAAGCTAATTGATCTCACAACGTTAACTAGTTGAATATATTACAGGTATTATACAGTTTTTTGGATTACTTTAGCAAATTTGATTTCAGTTTGAATGGTCCGATCCATTTGTCCTCCCTGCTGGACATCATGGGTAAGAATCAACATTTTGCTATCATGCTAAATCTTGTTTGTTCTACTCTATACATGATTAAGATGACTTGTGTATAAGATTAGTTTCCCCTAATTTTGTAATGGACCCTCTATTTCCCGTGAAAGTAATCTAGTATGGTGATTACCAACAGGGGTCAATACCTTTAACCCGCATACATTTTGCATCATTGGCATCCGCATATGCATCATACATGCACTTAACCATTTTGACATCATCTAACTATGTGCATATTATGACAGTGCATTTTAAAACACTGGACACACCGCATTATAATTTCACATACTATCGAAAGAAAAGAATGGAAGACCGTGTGACCAATCTGGAAAGAGGTCAGAAACACTTAGAGGATCGTCTTGGGGATATTGAACAGAGTATCAGTGCACAGATTGCTCAGTCTCAAGAGTCCATTTTATCCGAGCTTACGACACTACTAGGTAAGAATCGCGGGAAAGAAAAAGTGAGAAATGAAGAGACCTCTAAGCCAAATGAAGATACCTCTCATCATATGGTTCAATTCGTCGCACCAAATGATGCAAACCCTGACAGAGTATCTTCTAAACAACCAGTTCAAGTTCTCGGGAGCCAGCCTATAGATGTTGAAAGGCTTTGTGAGGAAGAGATCCCCGACCTAAATCTGATCGAGAAGATCAGACATGATGTTGAAGAGAAGTGGGAATTGAAGTTCCGCCTGATGGAAGAAAGGTTCAAGACCATTCAGACTCAAAAAGGGACAGGGAACGATGCTAGTGAGCTAAGTCTGGTACCCGATTTGATCCTACCCTCGAAATTCAAAAGTCCAGAATTCAATAAGTATGATGGAACATCGGGCCCTTTCGCACACCTCACAATGTACTGTTGTAAGATGGTTGCTTTCATCAAAGATGAGAAAATTTTAATACATTGCTTTCAGGACAGTCTAACCGGATCCGCAATCCTGGTACGCTCGACTTAGTCGCGAGAACATCAGATCGTGGAAAGACTTATCCAAAGCTTTTTTACAACAGTACAAACATGTAACAGACATGGTACCCAGCCGCATCATGCTTGAAGGTTTGGGGCAAAGGTCCAACGAGAGCCTGCGTCAATACGCTCAACGATGGAGGGAGATGGCTGCTCAGATTCAACCACCTATCCCCGAAAATGAGATCACACCGATATTCATTAATTCGCTGAAAAGAGCTTTGTATGATCGTCTCATCCATCATACTACCCATAATTTTGTCAATCTCATCAGAATCGGTGAATCTCTAGAGATAGCCTTCAAGAGTAGGAGGATCAGCAATGGTGACAAGCCCCAAGGGTACGATAAAAAGAATGAAGGTGAAGTGAATGCTACTGGGACCTTCAATTACCCTCCGACCGGGAGAATGCAAAAAGGAGAAGAAAGCTCTAGAAAGGGGAAGGACAGAGCAACCTTCACTCTTCTTCCAGTTTCATACAACGAGCTCTATTCTCAACTATACGAGATAGGTCTTGTACGGCCTTATATCCATACACCCCTCGAGCCTCCATTCCTTGCATGGTACAATGCTGTTGCACATTGTGAGTATCATAGAGACATTCCAGGTCATTCTATTGAGAATTGTCATTACTTCAAGAAGCTCGTGTAGAATTTAATTGATACCGGTGTTTTAAAGTTTGAAGAATAGAGACTTGATCGAGGTTATGATCTGGGGATTAAAGACCAATCGAGATGAATTTTGGTGGTGGGAGGTTCTGACTCTCCAATTTTATTATTTAATCATTTTGTGAAATAAAGTCCAATTTACTATTTTGAGCCCGGAAGGTAGTAGGAACAATTTGTAAGGGCATGCATTTAAGAATTAAGTTTTTACCAATTAAACGGTTTTACATTCTTTGAAAATTAATTTTTAGGAGTTGCCTTTGCTCTTCTATGTACACAAAATCAAACATTTTTGAACATATATGTATATATCATTACACATTAGATCTTGAATTTTAGATGCGGTAACATCTTTGCTTTAATTTCAAAGACCGACTATAAAGTTTTGCATATTTAGAAGAGATTGAATGTCACATGAATATTGCAAATGAGAGTCTCTACTAGTCTACTTGGGCCAACAGAATAACAATATGAGCGAATAGCAATTGGTAGTTCCCATTTTTAGGAAAACTCATTCTCAGGCACTTGTTGTTTAAGATCCTTGAATCGGGAGTCAACCTTGAATCCTCTATCCCCTGAAGACCTTCTCAGGACTTTCTCGAATGAGATGATGAATGACATTCCTTAAAAGAGATAAGGTCAAACATATTAAGTGTAAAGATCAAGAAACCATTAAAAGAGACAACTAAAAGCAATGACATGGTAAAAAAAAGAGAGAGAGGAGACAAAGACTGAAATGAAATGAAACGAGATGAGAAAATTTTCTTTTAAAAAGCACTCCAATGTTCAGATCCTGGTAATAGGCACATCCGAATAAGAGTGCGGTAATCCTGGGGCACTCCGTTGAAGCTTTAACTTTATGAGTGATGGTAATATTTTCAAATCATGATTATGCCGAGTAATTTGGGGTATTGTTGTTTGCTCCATCATTATCCTCGAAACAAAGGACTGTGATGAATTGATTTCCCCAAAAAAGGTAATGGAAACATTTATACATCGATCATGGATCTAAAATTGGTAAGATCATTCTGATCATTCAAGGACATCCAAACTAAATGAGATTGTCTTCAAACCACACTTCCGCTCAAAGGTTAACCTTGCTTCAAGGAACGTCGAATTCAGAAGTGCCTGATCGACACCCAAATGAGGGAAGGATTGGGCAGGTTGAGAAGGTGAGATAATGAGTGCCATATGAAAAATGGTAGACACTAGGGAAAGGATTATTCCTCTTGAAAGCCCGATAAGTCTAGAAGAGACTACACATTTTCCTATATCCCCGTAATAGTCGAGGATCCTATAAATATGCTCTTCATTAGAGTTGATCTTTGTCAGATTGGGACAAATATGTCATTGCATTTGATATTCAAGAAGACAAATATGTTTTAAATGCTTTTTGCAATAAACTTTCAAATTTCATACATTTTCCAAATTTTTTATTGCATCAGAAATACATACAAATAAAATCATTTTTTAAGAAAAATGAGAGTCAGCCTCCATTGAGGTACCCCGACAAGTATAGAAAAGAAGTCAGGATACAAAAACGTCCGATCAACCATTATACTGATCCAGAAGAGAATATAAAGAATACAAGCGTGGCATCATTGTCCGCGAAATGACAGAATCAAAGCTCGAATCGAATGTGACCAGAGGTGTAATGATTACTGACAAAGTTTAGTTAATAAAGCTTACCTGGTAAACGAAATGAGGACTGGGGCACCAAATTTTTGAAACAAGGTTAACAAAAACTTCATGCGTCAATGCATACCCACAGATTGCACATGCACATCTCGAACATACATCACGAACACATGCATAGTGAAAATGCTCATTCATCATCATTTTTTATAAATATCTTACAATAAAAGACAGATAATGGTCAAGAAGATGGCCGTAACAGAGATTTCGTGCACGTTTGGTCCTTTCAGCAAAAAAGAAGAAAAAAGAAAAAAAGAGATCAAGCCAGAGAGGTCAACATTTCAAATTTGCAGAACAAGACCGACAGAACCAGGACATCATGAAAGAAGAAGAAAAAAAAAGAAAAGAAAAGAAGAAGAAAATGAAAAAATATTCTCGAGACAAAACTTGGCAGACAATGAATGTATCTCCAAAACGAAAGAGGAACCGAGTATAAAGATCAAGACATTGGGGCAATCCAGAAACCCTAGATGTTTTCAAAAAGAAGATTGACAGCTGCTTGGCGTGAGTCCCGATTCGAAGAAGATTGACAGCCTTCCTAGCGTGAGTCCCGAAGAAAAAGATTTTTTGCAACCTTTGTTGGCGTGAATCCCGAAAGATTGAAGATTGGCAGCCTATAAAGGCGTGAGTCTCGATTCAAAAAGAAGATTGAAAGACACTTGACGAGAGTCCCGAAAATGAAAGAAGATTGACAGATGAAGGTTTCATACAAAAGGAGAAACCGACAGCATCAAAGAAGAGAGGTTCTATATAGGAGGGACCTTATCTTCCTTTTTGTTTCTGAGATCGAAGCTTCATGTAGGAGAGGCAAACAAATCGAGACTTCAGAGTGAAAGTTTTCATATAGGAGAAATACTAACTTTGGATCTAGAAGTAAGAGTTATATACTGGAGGGACCTTATTCTACAAGATTTGTTATAGCGCAAAAGGTTTTATATAGGAGAGACCGACAACATGAAAAACCAGGAGTTTCATATAGGAGAAACCCCTATCTTCGTCTTAATCTGAGTAAAAAGCTTCATACAGGAGGGGCACATAACTCGAGCTTTAGAGTGAAGGTTTTATACAGAAGAAACCTTAGCTCGGGATCTAGAGATGAAAGTTCTATATAGGAAGAGCTTTTGTTTTGCAAGATCTGCTCAAGGCGAATGGTCATATATAGGAGTAACCTGCAGCTTCAAAACCATAAGGCAAGCAAGTTCGATACAGAAGGAACTTACGAGCCTGAAGAGTCGATCAAGGAAGGTGAAAAGTTTCAGAAAAACACACAATTCTAAGACCACCGACTGAGGAGTCAGTAAAAAATGAGTATTTTTTTTTATCTTTGCTTAGTTCTCGTTTCACAAGAACAAGCAAAGAGGAGCTGTAATCACTCATTTTTTATTAAATTTTAGTATTTGTTGTATTATTATAATAGTAATATTATTAATAAAAATAGAAAAAAAATGAGAAAAAATGAAAAGAAAAAGGAGAAGAAGAAAGAAAGAAAGAAAGAAAAGGAAAAAAGATGTGGGATTGGAATCCCACATTGGTGGGAAACATGACCTTTCGCTTTCTAAATGCCTATAAAAGGAGGTGAAGGGGAGCCTTTTGAGAAAAAAGAACCAATTGGGTGAGGGTAATACCTTATGATCTTAATTTGAGAGCTTAGCTCTTCCTAAATTTTGGTTGGTTCGATCGGGTCTTATTTTTAAGATTCGATCTAGTTAAAATTTTGTAGGGGTCGTGGTAGATCTTGGTGGGGAGTTCATCGGGGTTAGCCGTTCGTATTTTTAGGTATATTTTTTATCTTTGTATTTTGAATATTTTTAATGAAAATAGTTGTTTTTAATTTGTGTTATATATTAATTTATGTTTATGTTTTAAATTAATATTTATGTATATTTTAATTTATATTTTAGATTAGTATTAAATTTGTTAGATTAATATTTATATTTTATGAATTTATTTTTATGTGATATATTTAATTTATTTGCTTAAGTTGCATGAATTAATATTTAGTTTTGTTAATGCGGACCCCTAAATTCGGTTGTAAGCGAGGCCAGTACCAATAAGGTGGTAGTGGTTTGGACGCTTATCTTCGGGTTTAGGTGCTTTAAAATAAATGCGCACATTTAATGGAAAATTAATTCGATCGTCAAATTAGTCCGGAAAATTTAATATTAGTAAAGCGCTAATTAAACAAAGTATCAATTTTTGGGCGGTGTGGGGTGTTAATCCTTCCTCATCCGTAACCGACTCTCGAACCCCAACTTTTCAAATCTCTGGTTTTATGGTGTCCGGTCTACTAAAACGGCCGGTGGCGACTCCAATTTTACAAAAAATGATTTTTAAAAGAAAACCCCACGTGGAAGACATTCATTTCAAAATGACACATCGAATAATGTTTTCCAACTGAAAAAAGAACTTTTTAGCGATTTTAATTAATCGTGGATTTTTTAGATCGCTACAAGATGAATGTCTTTGATCTCATATTATGCAGTTGAAACGCCTGAAAATGGTGGGAGAGATTGACTGCTTAGCAATGGCTTCCTCAGGGAATGTGTGGAAATATTCTCGGTTCCATCAGGGGGATTTGAGACTAGTTCACGGACATTCCCTCAAAAGCATTTAAACATAGTAGATCCTTTAAGAGAGAACAACAATCTTGGTCGCAGTGTGAGCAAAGGTCAAATTGTTTTTCCATCGACAAATGTCATTATCCTTTTCATTTGAGCTTGGAACTTTCTTTGAGAATAACAGAAATTGTTCCTTAAATATTGTAATAGGGATATGCAAACTATCTTGTTTTAGTAGTGTTTAGTGATTCTTGAAATGACTGAGAGGGATAAAAACTCAATAATGATGTAACTTTTACTGTTCCTCTGTATGGAATTTTTACCGAATAAGAAGTGCTTTCACTTATAGGTCGCGGAAGCTAGGGCAGATTCTTTCTCAGCCGGAAGAAAGCATAGGAAATGAACTTTATAAGTTTTTCTCAAACGCTCTGAATAGGCATAGAAATGGGCAGCGACCTGATGTTCAAGATTCTGCTCCATTGTCTAGATTCATAGTGTTTGGTGTGACACCATCAGTTTCAAGTACAGGTACAGAGTCATGTCAAGAAGATCAGAACTTTTATGAATCAGAATCTTCAAATTCAAGTGTCGCGACTATGAATTATAGATCTGAGAATGAGGGTTCATTGCACAAAGTCGATAATGGAAATGTGTCTGGGAGGGAAATAAATTTTAGTGGAACTTTTAGCGATCAGCAAGGATCTGCATCTTCTGTATGTGTTTCAGAAATTCGTCTCACAGGGGATGCCAAAGAACTGGCAACCTCCAAAATTCAAGGTCTTGTAATTTCAAATGATTCGCATAAATCCCCTCAAAATGCACTGGACAGATTTTCCTTGTCAGGTAGTGTTACCAGGCATGCACCCCATCTCTATTTCTGTAACTCGTCTTTGGATAATGAAGAGATGAAAAATGGAAAAGTGCAACACAAACAGCCCGAAAACTCCAATTCTACTGAAAAGAATGCGAGTTCTGGTATTCTTCCAGCAGGCAGTGAGGACATGGGTGTGAATCAATTGGTTTCTACTCGAGGGGTTCAGTCCTCTGATGGACGGAAAAACCATCCATTGACTTCAAATTTTGCTTGGTCATCTAAGGAGCTATATCCTGGACATACTGGTTATCCAGCTTCCAACAGAAGTGCTAGAAGTGGGGAGGTTTTGAGCTTATTGTCTGGTCTTTGTGGGGATTATGATGCAAACATGCACAGTTTTAGTTATGATCAGCGGTTCTATGATTATTCCTTTAGTTCATCTGTGCCTCCACATTCCTCACCTTTGGTTTCTCAGTTCCAGAGCAAGAACTCATGGGATGTAGTAGTACGCAAGTCGGTGCAGTTTAGGCGAAATGCAATTTCTCCAATGAATGCTAATGGTGTTGTCCCACAACAAACCTACTATCCTGTGTACTCACCAGTTCTACATGGTTTTGGATTTGGAATGGAAGATGTGCCAAAGCCTCGAGGAACAGGGACATACTTCTTCAATCCCAGCACGGTATACTCATTCTAATATTTTGGATTGGGTTTTTAAAACTTGTGATGAGAATATGAAATTCAGTCTGGTGCAATGCACAACATCATGGTGTTATCTTGCCGGTCTTTTTTATTATTATTATTGTTAGTTCTTGTTAAATTCTGGGTTGAGCATTGTTGTTTTAATGTGGTTTTTTATGCTTAAATCACTTTTGCAGAAGTATTACAAGGATAAGTCCTTGACACCAAGGGGAAGTGTCAACACGAAAATATTAGATAATAATATAAATAATATTTAATATATAAATAAATAATAAAAAAATATTAAAAAAATCTGAAAAAATGAAAAGACAGAAACGTGGGCAGTGTCCTGCTTTCATGGGATTTGATTTTGGGGTGTTGAGAGTTTGTAGGAGAGGATTAAGGGGACGGTAGGGTGCCTCACGGTAGAGGGTCCCCATTTTCATTGGGTTGTTTTGCCGGTTGGTTGTGGTCATTTAATCCATCTGTTGCCGATTTTTATAGGGGACGGTTGAATGGTTGCCATGGCTACTGATATGGGCTCCCTTGTTTTGCTCACTCTACTTTTCTCTCTTGCCTGCCTCTCTGCTACACATGGCGGACTTGACCAAGATTACAAAGCTCAACTCCTTAGCTCAGCCCAGCAGAACAAAGATTGGTTGGTTTCCATTAAGAGACAAATCCATGAAAACCCTGAACTTGGCTTTCAAGAACACAACCAGTGCACTTATCCGCCAACACCTGGACTAGCTCGGCTGTGGCCGCCATGGAAGGAGAGAAACCCACGGTTGTTTCGAATGCGGAAGGGCAAGTGAAAAAGACTTTTTGAAAAGTTGGTAGCCTCGTGTGCATGTCCTCACCATTGATGAACACTAATGATCCCTTTATCAACTACCTACCCCCAACGTCCCATATCAAAGCAAACGCTACCCTTTAAATATGATCACAGCCATGGAAACTCACTGCTCAGCTCTGCACCTACTTCATCCTCTCGGCAAAGCTTCTGTTTTTTTAATGACTTTGAAATCCTTCATCCATCTCCACATCACCTCTCCCATATGATACCATGGCAGCACTCCCTTTCACGCTGAAAGTCGCCGTCGATCTCGGCTTGTTAGAGATCATATCCAAAGCCGACACTCTTTCCGGTAAGCTGTCGGCTGCACAGATAGTGTCTCAGCTTCCAACCAAAAACCTAGATGCCGCTTCCAACGTCGATCGAATTCTCAGACTCCTAGCGACGCACTCCATCTTAACATGTGATCAGATCACTTTGAGCCTTTGTGAGAATAAAAAGCTGCGTGAGAAATTTGGTTTTGTTTAGGATGCTAACGTCTAGAACCACTCGAAACAAGGCTAGCGTCTCGTCCTTCGTGGTTGCGCATGTTGCTTTGAGCCGCAGGTTAAAGGTTTAAGTTCATAAAATCTTTAACTTTTCTGTACATGTATCAACCATATGGAAATGAGCACTTGAAGACCCCTGATGATGACACATTTGGTGGCATAATTGTCCTACCATTTTCTTGCATTTCACTTTGTTCGGTGGCAGATTTAAAGATGGAATGTAAGGAAAATTGGTGTTAAAGATCTAACTAATTAACACTGTAACATTTCGTATCGGAGATATTAAACGGAACAAGCAGTAGACATTGCTAATTGCCTGAGAATGACACCACCGAAACCAAGGTTAGAATCCGAAAATGATTCAGACGAGAGTAGCCAAGTGGCTTCCAGCAAATGTCTGCAAGAAGCATCCTCTGATCCGTCAAAGGATAGCACAACAACTACTTCATGCCTCACAAATCCTGTAAAGGCTCAACCGGATTTGGGGTCTGTTTTCCTAGACTTGACTCTCCATTTCAATGCAGGCGATGCCGAGATAAAAGGAACTGGCGAGACTAGTAGCGAGATAGTGACTGATCCTATGTTAGTCACTATCCCGAGGGTTTTCTCTTGTAATTATTGCAAGCGTAAGTTTTATAGTTCTCAGGCACTGGGCGGACACCAAAATGCTCATAACAATGGCGAAACGTGCTATGCGTATGAGGATATTGTCTGATAGGTATACAAGCTTGGCATCTTTGCCTCTTAATGGTTCTGTATTTCGGTCCCTTGGGATCAAAGCTCATTCTGCTTTACACAATGGAAGCATGCTTTGCACTGGTGGTGGTTTTTGTTGTAATCTTTTGCCATTCTAGGGATAGCTTACAGTTTCCTTGCTGCCACCATGGCAATTCAGTGGATTCATGGCAGGTATTTCTTTCTTTATTTTATTTTAAGAAATAATTTATGCTTTATTTAATTTAATAATTTAAGTTATTTAAATGAACATATCAAAGACTAAAAATAGTGCTATAAGGGCTTTGTAATGTTCATTAAATCAACTTACATTTTTGTTTGCATTCATATAGCATTTTTATTAGGATCACTTAATTTACATTTAGCTAATTAAATTAGAGCCTTTTAGGTTTAGTCACTTAAATTAATTAATTTAATTAGGGAGAAAATCTAGTAACATAACATGTGAATCTTATGTCACGGATACACTAAAGAGGTTGGTGTTTTGACGCACTAAGATGCTGACCTAGAGAGTGTACCTTGGCATCGAATTCATGTGTTATTAAAAACTTAGAATTTTGATAAAAACATAGGTTTAGAATAAAAAATGGATAGGTAAGTAACTAGTAAACATTAGTAACTTAGGTTTTAAACTTAAGTAATGGAGCCTATTTTAGGACTAGAACTTAAAATGAACAAGATAAAAAATAATCATGCATTTTACTTTAGCCTTTTGAGGCGGAAGTTACATTCTTTTAAATTTGGGTGAGGTTTCCTATATAGAGGACGTTTCGATCAACTCAAGTTTAAAAGTGTGTAACTTCTAAATCAAAAGGATATCCAAAACTCAAATAATGTTCGTTTAACAATGGAAAATTAAATTAATATCTTTCTTCAAAATGTCAAATGTCACGTAATGTTTTTTAAAGGTACCAATTTTTTGGCGTTTGTAAGGGTCGTCCTTACACGTAACCGACTCCCGAACTCAACTGTTTTTCTCAAAATGAATCTCTTGTTTATTTTTTATGGTGTCTGGCCTATCAAAGTGGCCGGTGGCGACTCCAAGTTAAAATTTTTCAAATTTAATTAAGATTTTTCTAAAATTTGGGATTTTCAAAATTAAATTTGATAATTCTTTTTTTTAAAATTTATCGTCGAACTTTTTCACACCAAAAATCGTGTTTTTTTAAAAAGAGGTCGCGACAGGAAGGAACCCAGCACCAACAAGATCTCCTCGCAACAATGGACGCGCCATTACACCCCCAGAGCCAAATTCACCAGAGAGAAGGAGCTGTGAGCTGGCACTAATACAGACAGTGAATCAGGGTGTTGGAAAACCTGGGCCTTTGGAACTCCGACATTCTTGTTTTGAAAAAGTATTATCCCTTAATGCCAATGGCTCGTTGCATCATCCAGATAGGCTTCTTGTATAATTTGGGTCACTTGGGGTCTTACCTTTGTCACCCGCCTCTGCGAAGAGTAGCAAGCATCATAATCCAGGCTCTCCTGATGCTCAAAACTCTGCTAGTCGGCAACACTTTGGAAATCAAAGGCTAAAATCATCTTCAAGCATAGATGAAGACAGATTTGAGACATCATGGTTTCACTTGAACTTTATAGTCCGCGGGGTCAATGTGTCTGCTATGTTATATTCGATACGAATATAAACCTAAGATCTATACATGTCAAATCATCAAAAACAATAAAATAAATAAACTGAATGCAGAAGCGTACCTGAATTAATTGATGAAGATTTTCCAGAAGCTTTGATCTTCCAAGAAGTTAGGTTTTCTCTTGCGACACAACTCTCAGACGGGGAAAAGAGATATGCAAGTTGACCTAATTCTTGGGGACCATAACCCCTTTATATAGTTGATTTAATAACCAACTAGTAGTTGATTTAATAACCAACTCTGAAGTATTTATAAATCTTCCCCTCATCAAATTATAAATATATCTTATGGTATCTGCACTTTTAATTCCATGATAATTTAATACCTATAACACGTGTAACATAATTGGTCACTTAATTACGTGTTAAATTTTATAATATCAATATACATTATACATATGTGCCCACTATTATTGAATTTTAATCCAACAATCTCCCACTTGGGCAATATATGTTTCTTGACAAATGTATGACCTTATGAGCTCAAAAATTTGCTATCATGTAATAGGTATTCTAAAACAATCTCGTCCATCAATTATATTCATATAGGATCAAAGCAGTCTTCATCATATCAATCATGACTGGACCCATCAATGGTCACGTATAAAAACATAATCAAATGACATAGATCAATCATGGATGCGTAGTATGGAAATTACATGTAAATGTGAACCGAACATGCCTATTTCCAACCGGTCCTCCTAAACTTTAGTGAGATCAAACTTTACTGAATTCAGAGTGTGCATAAGCCAAAATAACTTTATTTCTGCAGAAATTAACCTTAAACTAAAGTAACCGAAATTGTGTCTAAAACGAATGAGCATTTATCAAAATTACAAACTCCCACTAAAACTGAATATAATTAAATAATATTACACCCATATGAGCAGTATGCTCATGAAAGACCTAAGGTGATAGTTTCTCAATAAGCGCACAATTATTGAGTTTGTACCAACATGCTCTATAGACACACAAACACTCTGATTTTTTTAACAACTAGGAACTAAAATTTTAAAGTGTTCCTATTGTTTATAGAATAAATGATGCATATTTATTGTCACAAAATAACTGAAGTGGTCTTTCTATTCAATCTATAATTAGCAGCTCATGTGATTGAGTCTTTTACATCAATATTCTAGTAGAATCGAAGCCTATAAACTTGATGATCTCTAACTTACCAGAACTTCGATATGTGAGCATATAAATTTTGTTCTCTAAAGTCATTTCATAACTCTATTTGCTGCTATCCAACAATTTATATTAGATTTACTTAAATATCTTTCTAACATTCTAATAATGTACGCAATTCTAAATGCATACATACTTAAGCATAAATTAGATTCTTAATAAATTATAGAATCTTTTGTATTTTATAAATTTCAAGGTTACTTGTAGGGCACTAAAAAATATCTTCTTTAGTAATATGAGTGTCACTTGATTTACTCCCACTGAACTTGTAATACATATAATTTTTAACTAAATTTATCTCAAAACCGAATGAGATAATCAATGTAAAATTTATAATTTTATTAATGAGAGTTAAACTTAAGCTCATATATGGATATCTTTAATTTACATATCATTAATTTTGTATTATTAGACACAAATCAATGATTATACCATATAATTAATTTATTCAATGTTGCCATTGAAAAACACAATCTTAACATCCATCTTATGTAGCTCAAGATTAAAAACAATAAGTGTCAATTTATTTTGAAAAAGTCTTTTAGTATAACTTGAGATAGAGTCTTCACAAAATCAATATATTCTTTTAGAGTATATCCTTTAGATACAAGACATGCCTTATACTTGTTCACGTTATCATTTACATCCCTCTTGATTTTAAATATTAATTTACAACCAATGGTTTATACCTTAAGGTAATGCGACAAGTTCTTAAACTTTATTGCCTTGTACAAAATTATACTCTTTTGAATAACATCAATCCACTTTTGAGAGTTAAAACATATATGGTTTGATAAAAGAAACTGCTCAGGTTGTCTTTTATCATTCCATTATTATCTTTATTTTCTTGATGAAATACTAAGTAATAATCCTCAATAGTATTTTTCTTTCCTCTCATGGATATCTTTAAAGACACTTTTTTTAGGTTGTTTTTAGGTTGTTGAGTTTGTTCTTCTAAAAAATAATTACCTTATCTTGAACAAGAGTTGTTCAACATTGTTTTGCTGATGTACTTGATTCACTTTTTATTAATGATAGGTGTGAAAACCTAAACATCGTGAAAAGTGATAGTAGGAATTAAATTAATATCCAATTCCTCCTTAACAACAATATATCTAACCTTATTCTCCCTCCAAACTCAACATCCTAAAAATGTTATAAATCTATCAGTAAAATAATCTTAATTGTGGGATCAAAAAATTTACAGCCTATGGATCACTCAAAATAGCCTAAGTAATTGCTTACTTTTGAAGATTAATTTCTTTACATATATCCTAGCTTATACAAAAGAATCAACATTTTATACCTTATTGTTATTCCTTTGGAGCAGGACCCTTAGCAACTTTATTCTAATATATATTTTTTATTGCCCTTATTCTTAGAGATACTAGCCAAAGAGCACTAACTGATTGAGTATTTTTATAATTATAATGCTTCAACTTTTCTTCCTCTTTAACACAATGAGAAATAATCTCGTTTGAAGTTTATTTCTCCTTTAATAATTGTAACTAATTTTGAATTAGTTAAACTGTATAGGAAGCTATACTAAAATTATAAGAACAAACAATTGTTATAAAGTTTGATCAATGTGCCTTAAGTTTTGAAGCAATATAATATACTCCATCACATTTCCTTGATCCTTATACTTAATAGACATCAAGTAAACCAAAAGTGATGTCATGTTAATCTTAAAAAAATTAATATTATTTTTTTTTATCAAGGAAACCCTTAGTATGAATATTTTTTTTGTAGATTTGTGCTCCTAAATATTTATAAAATATTTATACATTATGATCATTAGACTTGAACGAACTCGCCTCTTAAAATCTTATTTATGGATGCTTACAGCCGTGAGAGGTGCAAGTTGTTCTTCACTTAGTGAAAGTTCTATGTTCATACAACAAAATACTATATATAAGTGTCTTTTCTATTCCTTGAAATTAATTTCACTAAACATAAGTGTAGAATGTATTCAATAGATATTATAACAAAGATAAAATACCTAAAGATAGAACAAAAATAAGTAAATAAACAAGCTCACATAAATATCCATAAGTAAACAATAAATTCAAAATAATGGCTAGTTTCCCTCAAGATACCAAGCACAACATTAATATCAAGTCTTTGGACAATAATATTAACTGTAAGCGGTACTCTTGTTGCAACAATCAAACATTGACAATAAACTATGTCAAACAATAAATTAATCTTTGGACTAACATATTATTCACATAAAATACCATATAATTGTCACACATTTATCACCACAGTTTTCGTTGTAATTCGTCCAAATATTAATTTTCTTTTGGGCCAATTAATAAACGCATGAATTACAAAGACCTATAATTATCTTAATATTTAAAATAAACTAATCTACACAAAAGCGGTCACTTTGGTGACATTATGTTTCAATTAATCTATTAAAATATTAGATATCCGAAGCCAAAATATGAATTTAATTGTTTAAAAATATTTTTTTTAATTTTATCTTTTACTTAAGATAAAAGATAACCAAAATAATAATAAATTTGAATAAAGGTAACATCATCACAAGATATCGAATACTCCAATAATATTTTAAAAAAAATATTAATTTGTAAGTGATACCTTGATGTAGTAATCAAACATTGATAATAAGAATATGTTAAACAAAAATCTTCCTTTGGGCCGACTTATTTTTCACATATAAAACTGAATAATTATCACATGTTTATTACCACAGATGTACATGTAACATTACTAATTATTAATCTTCCTTTGGACCGATTAATATTAGTATAAACTGAATTACATGCACAAAATCTTCTATATTTTAAAATAAAATAATTTCTACAATAAAGATCACTTTGGTGACTTAATGCTTCAATTAATTTATATTAAAATATATAACATAAATATATCAATATTCAAACTTAATATTTATAACAGTCAAAGTTGAAATTTCTGATAACACTTTAGTTTTCAAAATAAACCAAATTAAGGTTGTCTTTAATGGGGCTATCAGAATCCAAATAACCGAAATCTTTGATTGTTCTTCAAAAATTTCTTAAATATGTTTTTACCAAAACTAAATTCGATCTAAAATTTAATCTTTAACTAAAAACAAAATATAAAAATATCATACAAGTGAGTAATTCGTATAATAATTACTTGAAACTTTAATATAATCATAATAATATAATAATCAAAAATAAATTTTTGATCAAACCAAATTGAATATATCAATACCAAATATATATTCTATAATCCAAAATAATATATGATCAAAACTAAATACTGAATATATTAACCAAGTAACTACGTAAAGTAACAATATACTTTAAAAGTAACATGTCAAAAGATCATTTAATCATAACTTAATAAACATAAACCGAATATAAAGCTTTAATAGCTAACCTAAATATAATTTTTTGATTGTGATAAATTTATCATGACAAAGTCGAAATTAATTATATTTTTCTTTATTATTAACGAACAAAACTAAAATTTTGATCTAACCGAATTTAACTTAATATCAATGATCAAAACTAAAATTTTGATATAACCAAATTTAACTTAATACCAATAATCAAAACTAAAATTTTGATCTAACCGAATTTAACTTAATACCAATGATCAAAACTAAAATTTTGATCTAATCGAATTTAACTTAATACCCAATGATCAAAACTAAAATTTTGATCCAACCAAATTAAACATATAATTTAAATAAAATATATTTAAAAATATATATCATAAAAATAAAGTAAATATGTTACTATCGAAGTAATTGGAATCCAAACTTAAAATTTAATTTCCAATTAATAGCAACCCAAAAAAATTAAATAAATTTTCATGCAGACAAAACCTAATCTTCATATAAATCTAGATTGATTTCTATAATTTCTTAATTAATTGATTCAAAATCATGGACATAAAACTAAACTGAATCCACGAAAATAGAAACAATGAATGTTAATTCATTGGAAAAGGAAAAACAACCGACGAAAACCCAAAATAAAATCATAGAAAACAAATAAAATTGATTTGTTCTTAAAATACGACAGATATATAATTTAATTTCATACAATTAATTATAAAACCATGTCGAAGTAAATAATTCATAAAATTATGCATAATTTTAGATCATAACAATAAATTAAAACCAAAAACTTATGATCTTAATGATTCAACATAATTTTGGCATTGATGCCACTTGTTAGAATTAAAATATATTCAATACGAATATAAACCCAAGATCTATATGTCAAATCATCAAGAAAAATAAAATAAATAAACTGAATGTGGAAGCGTACCTGAATTAATTGATGAAGATTTTCCAGAAGGTTTGATCTTTCAAGAAGTTAGGTTTTCTTTTACGGCACAACTCTCAGACGAAAAAAGAGATATGCAAGTTGACCTAATTCTTGGGACCATAACCCCTTTATATAGTTGATTTAATAACCAACTAGTAGTTGATTTAATAACCAACTCTGAAGTATTTATAACTATGTCCCTCATCAAATTATAAGTATGTCCCTCATCAAATTATAAGTATACCTTATGGTATCTACACTTTTAATTCTATGATAATTTAATACCTATAACACGTGTAACATAATTGGTCACTTAATTACGTGTTAAATTTTATAATAACAATATACATTATACATATGTGCCCACTATTATTGAATTTTAATCCAACATGCTATACTCTAACTTAGTTTTTTATTTCCGCAGTATCCTTGTCCCAGTACAATCATTCCATTTAAAAGAAGAAGAGGGTGTTCTTGTATAGGGATTATGTGCATCCAATCCATAGCTAAGAGAGTGTAACTGGTATTGAAGTCATCCTGTGGTTTCAGCTTGTGTGCATCCAATCCATAGCTATTTTCCTTCCCTGTATGTTGAGAGTAGCGATTAATTTGTTTCCCTTTCATCTGTACTTTTATTGAGGTGTTCTTGTATAGGGATTATGGAAGTATTCCTTGGTTTTTCCCCTTTCTTGTTCTGACATCTCAGCCACCGGATTTTGGCACAAAAGAAGAAGAAAAAGATGCTAGACACAGATCTTGTTGATGTAACTTATACTGCAAAAGAGTCTCTTTAAAAACAATACTAATTCTTTCTACATTTACAAGTGTAGTGTTTGAGAAATTTATGACTCTTACACCCAAGAAATTATTACATGAATTCGTATGATCACGTAGAATATGATCTCAAGTCCCAATTAATTAAATTAAGATACATAGTATATTTTTATATTGTATTCACACATAAGAATCATACAAACCATCAACTTTAATAACTTTGATTTAAAAAAAATATATATTATCAAAGATTTTTCATGTTATCTTCTTATTTATTGTTTATTTTTTTTAATTATTTTTATAAACCTAAACCTTAAATCTTAAAATATAACCCCTAAACCCTAAGCTTAAACCCTAAATCCCAACTCTAAACCCCAACTCATAACCCTAAGCACTAACCCCTAATCCTAATCTCTAACCTTAAATCCTAAATCTAAACGTTAAATGTTAAACATAAACCCTAACCCTAAACTCTAAATCATAATCATAAACCCCAAATCTATAAAAAAAATAATTGAGAAAAATTTCAAAAAACAAAGAGAAAGATAATACAAGAAATCTTTAGTAATAATTTTTTTTAAATAAAAACATTAAATTAGATGATTTGGGCGATACTTATGTGTAAATATGATATAGAAAAATATATTATGTGTCTTAATTTAATTGATTGGGGACCATATCTTAGGTGGTGGAATTGGTTCATGTAATAATTTCTCCTTACACCCACTGCTTCATGAATAAAAATCCTCTGCCTCTTTTATGTGATTTCTTTAGTGCCTTCTTTGATTTTTTAAAAAAATCAATTTTAAACCCTAAACTCTAAACCTTACATTTTAAAAAATACACTTTATCCCTAATTCTTTACACCTTAACTAAAATCTCTAACCTAGAACTCTAAATCCTAAACCTCTAATTTGAAGTAGAAGTATAAATAAAAGTATAGGAAAGAGACAGATAATTTTCACACCTGCTTTATGGCCACGTTTGGATAGACATGTTCGCCAACCCCTTACAGTTGTACTTACTGAAATTCAATTGATTAGAAAAAAATCCTTGAGGATAATACAAAAAGTCTTATACTTATTTTTATTAAATCAAATCCCCTCTCTTTCCTTTCATCTCTTCACTCCCCAATCTAAATCCCAATCCCAATCCCAGTCATGTCTCCCACTGGCCACTGAGGTACAAATACAAACCGTTTTATGAACAATGTACCTGTGGAATCGTCTACTAAAATCTTCGATTCTGTTGTATTTCCCTTTTTACTAGTCTAATGGAAACACTATTGATTTGACACTCAATCAATTCTATTATGCAAGATATATCACAAGAAATCCTATGACCAAATCTTCCTGGTGAATGTCTCTCTGAATGCCAGAAATCTGCACAGTTTGCCTGTAAAAACACAGACACAGACACAGACACAGACACAACTCTGGACCAAAACCCTCAACTCGGATGGAAGCAATTGTGAGTGAGATGTGCAGTTCATGGAGGGACTTGCCTAATCAATCATACTCAACACTGCATGTTTTGTTGTTCTGTAGTTGGATTCTGGGTGCCATTTCAAACAAAACTTGGAAATTGACTCATTGGAAAACCAAGAATTTTGTGTTGGAATAATAGGGGATAGCTATTTATTACCAAGGAGACAGAAATCGAGAAAGAAAATCATCTGCAACAAGCACAAAGACAGGAAATGGGGAAAATAGAAATATCCCTAGATTTCATTAGTGTTTAGAGATGAGAATTACTTCAAGTGCACAGGATTCAAATCAAAACAGATTTGCTTGAAAACACTGATGATAACTCCATGGTATTGATCAGAATTCCGGACAGATAACAGGAAAGCAAATCCTCCAACTCATTGGATGTTCTTATGTTATTCTCAACAATCATCTCCACCATGGATTCCATGAAATCCCTCTGAGGATCAAACCAAGACTTCACAACCCAATAACTAGAGCTCGAACTACTTGACGATACCTTGTCCGAGCTAGACCCTGGACTAATTTCCTGCTTCCGATTCTCGGGAATGTGTCTGAAGCCTGACACAGGGAGAAGAACTGAGACTGAATTTTCGAACTCGCTGAACCTGACCAGACTCAGCTCGTTATCAACCCTGGCTACAACTAAGGTAAATTCAGTGTCCTTAAAAAGGACAAGATTTCGAGTCGCAACAAAACAGAAAGCAGCCATGGTACGCACTTGGCCCTGCAAATCATTATCAAGCCTTCTGGGTCTTATCTGGGTTTCACTCTCTGCAGACCAGCTTCTGGTTTTGGTCTAATGGTCCCCTTGAGGGAAAACTGTTCGCTCCTCCAACGTACACATAATGTGATACGTGCATGGAGGGCTAAAATAATACACTTGAGCTAAAAAAGCCGAAATTGTTATTTTTCATTGTCATGAATTCTTGAATAACAAAACTCTTAATTATGGGTCATTTTATCAAACCATCTTCATCTTCAACCTTCACACCATCTTCCATAATTCCATTACTCTATCATAATACCTCCAAACTCTAAACAAGGAATAAAGTCATGCCAGGGTTTATCTTGTTGTTATAAATCCAGAATGTCTTATTGTTTCTGAAGTTTTCCTACAATGTTTTATATTTGTAAACTCGAGTTTCATAAACCATAAAAGAATGATTTTTCCATGGAGATTTTACACAGAAAGATTTTACAAATCTCAATTCAACATTTACAAATGACAGAAAATTTGAAAGAAAAAAAATGGTAATGGTATACAATACAACACAATACAATTATGCAGGCAATATTGTTCTGGAACCGGATGTGTTAGGAACAGTTATTGTCATCATGCTTGAGCTATCCGGAACATTGTTTGTATCAAAATCCAAACCGGCAGCCCATCGACGGAGAATTCGCAGAAGCGTTGCAGACTTACGTCTACCTCTCATGGTTCCAATCCCCATCAATTCCCAGATAATCCTTTCAATCCCAGGTATCGTTGCCAATTCAGCAACCACCTCCGATCCCCCTTTTCGACAGATGGTAACTAAAGTAGCCGCCGCGCTCTCCCTTGCAGTATCCGACCCTTCCCTGAGTATAGCAGCCAGTTTCTTAATTGTATTGAAAGCCGCTGCAATGGCCACCACTCCGCCTCTCCGCACCACTGCTTCAAGTATCGTCACCGTCTCCTCCGGTAGCTCGTCGATGACTCCGTTCACCATCTCTATTACACCTCCTTCAATTAACCTCCCAACGTTCTCCCTATCTCCCGCCAAATTCAAAATTGCCACGAGTGCGTCTCTTTGGGAGTTTGTGGGTCCATCTTTAACTAAATTGATCAATCCCCGGATAACACGTGTCTTCCTCCCTAAACTTTTTCTAAACGCATGTACACCCGATAGGCTAAATATCGTGGCCGCTGCATTTCCTTTGGCCTCCCACGTAGCACCCGAAAGTAACACCTCGATAACGCCGTTTAAAGCTCCGTCAGTCTCCATGATCATCGTTTTGTTTGCTTCTAAGATGGAAAGATTAAGGATTGTAGTGACGGCGTTAACTTGGAGGTTTGGGTGCTTCGAGCCAACACCCGAAGCTAAATATCTGACGAGGTTTGGAATAGCTCCTGCTTCCGCAATGCAGGCTCGACTATCCGAGTCAGTTTTAGACAAAGCACGAAGCTCGTAAATAACGCCGTTAACCGCCTCCATGGACTGAGAACCCGAAAGCTTGTTGACCAAGAATGAAACCGTCATCTTTGTCGCTTCGAAGGCGACTTTCGTAGCTTTAACGCCGTTAAATTTCTCGTTACTTCCGACGGTTTCAAAAGGAATTCCTTGTTCACGGCACCACATGGCTATAAGATTTTTCAAAGCCAGGTTAGGGATGAGATTACTGTGTGCAAGAATCTGACCTGTTTTAGGACACGTGGAGTGTCCAGATTCAATCCAATGGTTAATAGATTCCCGATCATATGTCTGTCCCGTCGCCACGACGACCGGGTCACGCATCAATTCGAGGCTTACCGGACACCGGAAATCCGCCGGAATAGTTAAATCCGAGATTGATTTTCGCCGGCGATGATCTGATTGACGTGCTGTCGAAGATCCAAACAGAACGCAATTAGCGTAACGAACGAGGCCGATCAAAGAAACGATATCCGATTTGGATTTCTCATCGTTTTGGTTCTGGATTTCTTCTTGTAGACTCTCGATTTCTTCTCTGCAACTTGAATTATCGCGTAATCCTAACTCCTCGACGACTTTTTTTAGTTTGAAATGATCGGGGACGATCTCTTTTTCGATCCGATCCAACATGGCTAAAACTTCCAGCCGGATCGATTCGTCTCTGAGATCTACCAAAGGCTTCGATTGGGAACACTGTTTTCTCACCAAAACCACGAGTTCTTCAACGTCTTGACTCAATTCAACTTCTTTGAAAGGGAAAATATCAAGTAGAGTGGATAATTCGAGGGTGAGTTCATGAAAACTGTTTGACAAAACGTTGATTTGCATCAGCAACCACATCTTGCTTCCATTTGAACAATCTTCGATCAGTGTTTTAATCCTCTGCAAAACTATATACATTTCTTCGAAGCATAAGAGGGTCGAAGGGGAGAAGAAATTCGAAACTGGGTTTCCAAGCAGCTCTTGGAATAAGATCGAGAGAAGCTTTGTTTTGTTAACTAGGGAAAGGGAGTTCCGTTTTAGAAGATATTGAAGAGGCTTAAGAGAAGATATTTCTTTCGACAGAGAAAGCAGAGATTGTACCAAGTTCATGTCGGCTAGTTTCGGAGATATGAATGCCCCTGCCGATGGCCGCCGCTTTCTCTGCGGGAAAACAAGAGGAGAAACTACCATGGAAGACAGACTAATAACCCCCAAATTTTGGAATGATTTCTGCAAAGAAGGAGACGACTGACTTGGAATGTTTTTGAAGGAGAAGGAATCTGAGTTGTTGATTAGGAGAAGATAGAGTTTGGTGTACTCCATTTGTGATTACAATACTAATACTAATATTGCAATTACTTTGATTGAGGGCGGGGGTTGGTTTTTGACTAAATTATATGTATTAATAATGTAGCTGTTGGCTTGGCTTGGGTGCGTTGTTTTGGCGGAAAGATAAGGACGGTCGGACTTCGAATTGGGCACGCCGTTTACCAGATATGGATTTCAATGATTGTAGTCCCTTTCGTATAAAACATGATATCCAATCCTATATTGTAACTCTATACTCAACTCTTATAATGTTATTAACATGCCTAAAGTATAATAGATATGTGATCAAATAACAACAAAAATAAAGGTATAATCAATTAAATTTACCTTTAAAATAAATAAATAAACACAAACATATTTTTATTCGTTCAAAAATAAAAATAAAAAAATATTATGGGATCAAATAACAACAAAAATACATTTCACTTGATTGGCAAAAACGAATGGTATAATCAATTTGGATATACTAATATGTAGCAACATTATAAAGGTAAAATGATTTAATTATCTCAATTTTACCAAGGATTGAATCTCAAACAATAGTATCGTAGAGGGGCTAAAATAAAATTCTACCAATATTAGTTGTTAAAGTCCACTTTCCGACCCATCTGCCGGCTCCCTCTTTGATTTTACAGCTCAGCAAATCGATTGATCAGTTATCCATTCTGTCCGTCACTTGAATAAAAAGGTTGAATTATATTTTAGTCATTGAAATATTATTTTATTCTGACTTTGATACTTTTAAAACAATAATTCTTCATTTTTCATTCATTTTCGTTCAAATATTTTACCTAATCCTCTAAGAATGTGTCCTATAACGTATACTATATATTAAATTTAAAAAGCAGCCTACAAAATTAAAACTCTATCACGTTTCGATGAACTCGTCCGATTTTAACTCCCGACCACATGCATGTTCTTGTTTCCTACAGACTCTCCCAATTAGTCTGTTTCTTCCTTTGTTTATGCTACAATCTGTCCCTGTTATACTTGTTCATTGCTACTTGCATCTTCTATCTACTTTTTGTACAGATGGATCGAGTCCAAAGGACCCCTGCGGGCAAGGGCAACCTATAGGTCGTATGCACTTACGAATCTGCAGACTGCAGTGAACATTAGAGATTGAAGATGAAGCGGGGTAATTATAAACTTATATCGATAATTTAGTTGGAGCAAACATTGTGATGGAATAATGCAATACCAACTCTGTTGGATCGAACATAAATAAATATCGAGATTTGAACCATACTATTTCATATTATTAGAGTGGATGTGGACCTGACGCATGCATTGGAATAACTGATGCACTGCTAAGGTAGACTGATAATGCCATCGCATCTGCTTCATGCTCTCAACCACCAGTATTATTGGAGGGGAAGATTGTTTTGATTCTTTAAAAAAATCATTTCTCTACCAAACATGAAAATGGGGTGACTTTTTGTTACTTAAATTTTTTGATTCGGATGTCTAATATAAATTTTTTGATGAAGCATGACTGTGGCATCTTACATAATCTATTATTTATCTTAGAGAATCGAATTGAATTGTTTAAATTTATATTTATTTATTACGGTACTAACTGGTTTTAATTGAAACAATTTTTATAATCATATAAGATATACAAAAATATTTTTTTAGATTTTTTATGTGTAATATACATATATCAGACGAAGTTGAATGACTCAAATCGAAATTAAAAACTGATCAATTAAATATTTTAAATTTTGAGTTATTTGAGTTCTTATTTTATTTAAAAAATTCCAAATTAAATTTATAAAATAATAATTCAAAATTAAACTTTTCGAATTGAGTTGAATTTTATCCACTTGTAACAACAATACATATAAAAGATAATACAATGTTATTAGCAATTTCAAAGCATACGGAGACAGAGTTAATGACTCCATAATGTGCGAGTTAAATAAAGATTAGCGTTGATTAATCATCGTGACAAAGAAGAAGATAAAATAATTATAATTGTATATTTATTTTACCTCATTTATTAATATAAAATGTTTTATTAGTATATTTTTTATGTTCTACTATTATTAACTTTTCATGAAATTTTAAAAGAATTATATAAAACGTGTGGTGTAAAATAATTTAAATTATCAATTTATCTATAAAAATGTGTTTCATAAAGTTATTGATTTTTTTCAAATAACATTTTGATTGAGATACTTTTAAAACATAAATTTGACAACATTACTGAGACAAAAGAATATCAGTTAATTTATTGTACAACTTTTTAATAAAATCTTAATAATAAATATACTTATTTTTAAAAAATTCTAAGTCAAGTATTATTGTAGCCATGGGTTTAAAAAAACTAATATTTAGTTTATTAATGATAAATTATTGTCATTAACATAAAGATGTAAGAATCAATATACATAAATGTTAGAAAATTATATATTTCACCAATTTGTTATGAACATGTTTTTATTATTATTATGTGATAAATTAGTATTGATCTTAATGATAATTACATGTATGATTTTTATACTTAAGATCATCATTATCTCAAAATTGTAAGTTAGATATTTAGATAAAGTTAAACATGTATTATAACTCATTATACTATAAAGACTGATATTAGAGATAAAATAATTTATATATTAAGATATAGTTGATCGATATAGGATTTATCCCTCCTATATAATAACAATAATATCTAAAACCATTTGATTGATTGAGACAAAAAACAAAAGGCTATATTTTTGAATAAATTGATATAAGATATTATACACTATTCATTTATTATAGTTTACTCAAGGTAAGATTGGGAAAAAACTTATTTAACTCAAAAAAATTGATTTTTTGACTCAACGCGAAAAAGCGCGACTTATTTTAATTCGACTCGTAATTTTATAAATTCGACTCGACTCAGAAAACTTTTAAATAAAATTTGAGTTATAAAATAAAATTTTGAATAACTTAAAATTTTTAATAATTAGTTAATCAATTTCAAGTTCGATTTGATTTTTTCATCTACTTATTACGTGTATAACATATAAAAATATTAAAAAATATCATATATAAATATAAAAGATCACTTAATTTTATATAAAAAATTAAAAACTCAACTCGATTTAAATATTTAAATAAAATTCAAATTATAAAATACAATTTAAAAACTTTAACGAGTATTACAAAATGTCCTTTTAATTCTTTAAACGAATTTCACAAACTTTATAAGATCCAGATTACATATATATATATATATATATATATATCATTAAGACTTTTGATAAATTTGTTAAATATAAACATAAAAGGTCAACAACGTTTTTCATTAATCCACTGGATTTTTTTTAGTTTTGTTAATTTTCTAAATTACTTTTGATTCGGTCATTTTATTGTTAAATTAATAATACGGTGATAATGATAATCACGTGTGCATATACAGATTACTTTTTACCTATATGGCAGTCAAAAGTTGTTATCACATTTTTTATTTTTGATATAAAGGAAAAAATATTTTTAACATTTTATTAAATTAATATATTAACGTTTAGGGTTTAGTAATTGACCAATAACATTTTATTTTGGGTCAAAATAATTTTTATACGGATAAAAATTATTAGAAAACTAACGATAAATAATTTAAAATGATTTCACATAATGATAAGTCAATAAGAAAAATTATTTTCTATTTATATGATTTTATAAAATTATTTTTTGATTGATATAATATTTTTTTCAAGTCAATACATTTGTTTATATGATAATATCATGTCGACGTTTATTATTATATAAATTTATCACGTCGTTTTAGGTTATTTATTGTCAAGAATGATAATTTTCATTTGTAGAGTGATTATCTTAACTCTTAATAAAATATTAAAGGGTGAATTGGTCAAAATGATTTTAATTAATCGATAGAGAATTTTTTTTTTACTTTATACCATTTTTTTTATATCTTCTTCTCTTTCAAAGATAAAGTTCTTGTAGTTTTATCGTTATAGCGTTGACACACTGATTTATTTTTTTTCAAAAAACAAAGAATAAATAAATTTTAAGATTATTTTATAATTTTTAAAATAAAAATGCTTAGTTATAATATTGTTAAGTATTTACTTGAGAAATGATTTAAAATAAAGTACTTTTAAAATTTGAAGATAACATTAAATTTACTACACCAAAAATCTATGTTTATTTAAATATATGTGTAAAACTAAATTTGATTTTTGATATAGCAAATATGTTTAAGGACTATTTTGGAATAAATTTTTAAGTCCCTAAGTCAAAGTTTTAATTCTAAGTCAAAATCAAGAACTTTGAAATACCCTTACAAGTAGTTTTCATACAAGGGTATCGATACCATAAGGACATGTATCAATACACCTGGGATTTTTCAAGCTTTGTTCTTGAGATCAAGAACAGGTATCGAAACAGGGTTCGATACCAAAACTTACTATCAACCCATGTTTCGAAACAAGTATCGAAACAACTTGGTTAATTTTTAATTAATTTTAAATTTTTAAAATATGACTCTAGGTATAGATACAAGTATCGATACACCCTTAATCCCCAATGGCTATTTTTCAAATATTAAATGAGTCGACCGTTGGTGACAATTAAAATTTGATTGATGGTTAGCCTGTATCGAAACAAGGTTCGATACCAAACTTCACAGTTACTTTTGGTATCGAAACAGGTATCGATACACCCTTTATTAAATGCACAACAACTCTTTCTATTCTTGGCATGTTTCGAAACAGGTACCCCGTGTTTCGATACCACCTGCTGCAGAGTGCATTTATGATGGAAAGATGAAGCTCCAACGTCCCTATTTACATTTCCAACAACTACAACGGTTAGAAATCAATTAGAAGGTATAAAAAGAAGCTTTTTCAACAGCATTAAGGACTATTGAACCCCAAGCAACATCTAAGCAAATTAAATCCAACTCCAAGCACTTATTGTATATCCTAGCCTCCCAACTTGTGATCTTAAATTTATTTCTTGTATTTTTAAGTTTGGGGAGAGTTAAATTGTATTTGGAGCATTTATTTCTTGTGAGAGAATTTCTTTTAGCCCTACTTAATCTCTTGTAACATCTTGTGAGTTTCAAATCAATTTTGGGTAGAAAATTGATTTGCTTGTAAAGGTTATCCCTTGAACCTAAAAAAAGGTTGAATTCAATAGTGAATTGGTTTCAAAATCCTTAGTGGGAGCTAAGGTAGTGGATGTAGAGCTTGTTCGAAGCTTGAACCACTATAAATTCTTTGTTCTTCATTTCTAGCAATTTTTACCGAAAATTTACCCCACAAATTTTAAATTGCCAATTCACCCCCTCTTGGTCATCTTTCAAAGTTTGATCAACTCAACAATTGGTATTAGAGCCTAATCTTTGAAGAGATTCACATCTACCAAAGAAGATCCAAGGCGTTTTGATCAAATCTACAAGTCAAGGTCAATGGCCTCCACCTCCGGTTCATAGAATGAATCACACTCCATCACCAAGCCACCTTTCTTCAATGGGGATAACTACCGTTATTGGAAGAATAGGATGAGGTTATTCATCAACTCAAATGATTATGTCCTTTGGGATATAATCGAAGATGGACCCTCAATCCCAATGAAGCAAGAAGGAGATCGACAAGTACCAAAGAGAAGAAACGAGATGACCGATGAAGAAAAAATGAGGATGTTCACAAATGATAAAGCTCTCCACATCTTCTTTTGTGCATTAGGGCCCGACATCTACTCCAAGATGTCTTCATGTACAAGTGCCAAAGAAGTTTGAGACTCTTTGGAGACTACCTATGAGGGCACCAATGACGTAAAGGAAACTAAGATTGGTCTACTCAATTTAAGTTATGAGAACTTCAAGATGGAGCCGGATGAAGACATCACCAAGATGTTCGATAGATTCTCGGTGATTGTCAATGGTATCAAGGGTTTCGGTAAGATCATTCCGGAAGAGAAGCTCGTTCGAAAGCTTATCTATTCTCTTCCCGAGTCTTGGGATAGCAAGAGGACGACTATCATTAAAGCCAAGGATTTCAAGACTCTTAAAATTGATGCTCTTGTGGGATCTCTTCTCACCCATGAGATCATGAAGAAAGGAAGAGAAGAGAAGAAGAAGAAGAAGAAGAAGAAGAAGGAAGAGGTAAAGATTGAAAAGAGGGAAGTTGAGAAAAAGAAGCAAGGGATTGCTCTTAAAGCTTCATGTTCACAAGAAGAAGTGGATATAAGTGAAGAAGAAGAGCTAGAGGAATTGGCCATGGTTGCCAAAAGATTCACTAGGCTTATGAGAGTAAATAGGAATATAAGATTCTAACGAAAGAGGGATTTCAAAGCAAAGAGCAAGGAAGAGGAGAAAGATCAAATCATTTGCTATGAATACAAGAAGCCCGGTCACATTAAGACCGATTTCCCTCTATACAAAAGGAAGGGTTTTGAGAAGAAGAAGAAGAAATAAAAGGCTCACGTTGCAACTTGGAGTGATGAGGAGTCATCATTCGATGAGGAAAATGAGGTGGCCAACTTGTATCTCATGGCTCTTGATGAGCCTAAGGTAACCCTCCAACCATCTTGTAATGATTTATCTTATGATGAATTCTATGATGCCTATGATGAATTACAAGATGTGTATGATGAGTTGGTTTTAAAGTTCAAAGAATCAATTTTCAAAAGCAAGAAAATCATTTCCGATTTAGAAATGAAAAATGATTCTTTGACAAAAATAATTTTGGATTTAGAAGAAAAGGTTCTTGATTTAAATGATGAGTTAAAATTTTTTCAAAAGGAAAATGTTGACTTGAACAACCTTATTTCTAGCTTGAGTGAGAATCACCACAAGGTGGTGAATGAGCTTAAGGAACAAATAAAAGTGGTTGAGAGTTCAACTTTTGAAAAAGGAAGCTCTTCAAAACTCAACCATGTGAAAATGAATTTTTATGATCACAAACAAAGAAATTTTCAAAGGTATTTTAGACATAGAAAGATTAGGAGTGTTTAAGTTCCCAAGGAACTCATTGTTTCTAATAATTTAAATGTCATTGCTTCTTGGATTCCCAAGGGAACCAAGATTTTAGGGACTAACACTCATGGACCCAAAATGGTTTGGGTACCAAAAATCAAACACTAAATCTTTGTTTGTAGGTTGAGTATTGCTTCAAGGCCAAAGCTTCAAGTCAAATCATGTGGTACCTTGATAGTGGATGCTCAAAGCATATGACCGGAGACAAGAGACGATTTAAGGAGTTAGAGCTCAAAAAGGGTGGAGTAGTGACTTTTGGTGACAACTCTAAAGGCTAAATTAAGAGCATTGGCTCTATTGGTAATCACTCCTTCATTCTTAATGAAAATGTCTTGCTTGTTGATGGTCTTAAGCATAATTTGTTGAGCATTAGTCAATTGTGTGATAAGGATTTCTATGTTTCTTTTGATAAAAGTGGTTGTAAAATAATTGACATAGAATCCAATAGAATAATGCTCATAGGTCATCGCATAGAAAATATTTACATGGTTCATCTAGATGACATAAAATTTTCTCATGCATGCTTAGTTGCTAATGATGAAAATGATGCATAATTATGGCATAGAAAATTAGGGCAAGCTAGCATAAGTGTTCTAGAGAAACTAGCCTCCAAAAATCTAGTTAGAGGTTTACCTAAGCTCAAGTTTTCCCTAGATAAAATTTTTGATGCATGTGATAAGGGTAAACAAAAGAGAGTTTCTTTTAAGTCCATTAATGATGTCTCAACAAGTAGAGTATTACAATTGATCCATATGGATCTTTTTGGACCTATTAGGACTACTAGCTTGGGTGAAAAATCATATGCTTTTGTCATTGTTGATGATTAATCTAGATACACTTTGGTTCTATTTTTGAGTACTAAAGATGAAGCCTTAGAAAAATTCATCATATTTTCAAATATTTCTCAAAATAACCTTGATCAAAGAATTTTTCATATTAGAAGTGATCATGGAACGGAATTTCAAAATCTAGGTTTTGAGAATTTTTGTAATGAAAATGAAATTAGCCATAATTTTTCGTCTCCTCGTACTCCTCAACAAAATAGGGTAGTTGAGAGAAAAAATAGAACTTTAGAAGAAATGGCTAGAACCATGCTTTGTGAAAATAATTTACCTAAGTATTTTTTGGCGGAAGCCACAAACACTTCTTGTTATATTATAAATCGAGTAATGATTAGGCCTATTTTAAAGAAAACTCCTTATGAGATTTTAAAATCTAAAAAGCCTAACATTAGTTATTTTCATCCTTTTAGGTGTAAGTGTTTTGTTTTAAATAATGAAAAAGACAATTCAGGTAAATTTGATGCAAAAAATGATGAAGCTATTTTTCTTGGATATTCTACAAATTCTAAGGTTTATAGAATTTTTAACAAAAGAATCTTAGTTGTAGAAGAGTCGATACATGTGATTTTCGATGATAACCTCCTTCCTAGGAAGGATTCTTGTGATGATGATGATGTAGGAATCATTAAAACCATTGATGATGGACAAGCATCAAAGGTGGATGGGGTTCCAAGCAATGAGGAAGCACAAAATCCTCCAATAGAGGCTTTAGGAAATGTAAAGCTTGGAGAAAAGGAAGTGAGCTACCCAAGGGAGTTCAACTATGTCAAAAGTGGTGAAATCTTGGGTGATCCATCCAAGGAGGCAACTACCAGTTCTTCTCTTAGATTAATGAATCATTTTGCATTTATCTCATGCATAGATCCTAAAAATATCAATGAAGCCTTAGATGATAATTATTGGATTTTGGCTATACAAGAAGAGTTAAATCAATTTGAGAGATGTATGAACATTAGTTGATAGGCCTAGTACTAAATCTATTATAGGGACTAAATGGGTCTTTAAAAACAAACTAGATGAGAGTGGTAACATAGTGAGAAACAAAGCTAGATTAGTTGCTCAAGGTTACACTCAAGAGGAAGGAAAAGATTTTGATGAAACTTATGTACCCGTAGCTAGAATGGAATCCATTAGGATACTACTTACTTGCATTTGCATGTTATCATGATTTCAAGTTTTTTCAAATGGATGTCAAAAGTGCCTTCTTAAATGGTTTTATAAATGAAGAAGTGTATGTTGAACAACCACCTAGTTTTGAAAATCCAAAATTTCCAAACCATGATTTTAAATTAACAAAAGCTTTATATGGTTTAAAACAAGCTCCTAGAGCTTGGTATGAAAGGCTTTCAAACTTTTTGATAGAAAAGGTTTTTGCAAAGGGAAAGGTGGACGCTACACTTTTTATAAAAAGATTTAAAAATGACATCTTAGTAGTTCAAATTTATGTTGATGATATAATATTTGGATCTACTAATGAATGTTATTGTTAAGAATTTTCTAAGCTTATGCAAGGTGAATTCGAGATGAGCATAATAGGAGAACTCTCATTCTTTTTGGGACTCCAACTCAAGCAAAAGAAGGATGACACCTTCATCAATCAAGTCAAGTACATCAAGGATATGCTCAAGAAGTTTGGCTTGGAGCATGTGAAACCTCAAGCCACTCCTATGAGCTCATCTACTAAGCTTGACAAGGATAAAGAAGATAAGTGTGTTGATTCTAAATTATATAAATTCATGATAGGTTCTTTGCTTTACCTTACTGCAAGTAGACCGGATATCATGTTTAGTGTTTGCTTGTGTGCTAGGTTTTAAGCTAGTCCTAGAGAATCACACATTGTAGCCATTAAGAGAACTTTTAGGTACCTTAGAGATACACCTTGTTTAGGTCTTTGGTATCCTAAAGCTTCTTCTTTTGATCTTCATGCCTATTCAGATACGGATTATGGAGGTTGTAAGATAGATAGGAAAAGTACTTCCGGAACTTGTTAATTCTTAGGTAGTATGCTCATATCTTGATTCTCTAAGAAACAAAATAGTGTAGCTCTATCTACCACCGAAGCGGAGTACATATCCTTAGGGAGTTGTTGTGCACAAGTTTTATGGATGAAGCAACATCTCTTAGATTATGGCATTAAGGTAGAAACCATACCCCTTAAATGTGATAATACTAGTGCCATATGTCTTACCAAGAACCCCATTCAACACTCTAGAACCAAACACATAGAAATTAGACACCACTTTATTAGAGATCATGTGTCTAAAAATGATATTGTTTTAGAGTTTGTTGACACCTTGAATCAATTAGTGAACATCTTTATGAAACCTTTGGATAAGGAGCGTTTTTGGACCCTTAGGAGAGAGTTAGGTCCAACTAGCCTACCTTGACTTCCTAAGTGTCATCTTTATGCATATCTTGCTTGAATCTTGATTAAAATCTTGCTTATGTTGTTTTTGTATCTTGATGTTTCTATGCATGTTGCTAGGGGGAGTATGATCTTGTTCATGCATAATAAACATGTCATTATATCATATGCATGCTTCTAGGGACTTTAGAGACTCATTTCTAGTACTTTTAGTAGCCTAAATGCAAAACAAAGGTTGAAGGTATCGATACAGCTAACTCCTGTTTAGATACCTGTTTATCAGCCAATCTGGGTCTTTGTTTGGGAAGAACAGGTATCGATCCCAGTTTCGATACCTATAGTTCGATACTAGCATCGAAACAGGGTGTTTCGATACCGGTATCGATACTCGAAGATGGAGGTTGTTTTAAAACACTTTAAACTTAATTTTAATACCCTTAAAACACTTCCCAAATAAATCCTTCAAACCCTAGTCGGTCTCCCTTTATAAATCCTCTCAAATTTGTTGTTCTTAACTCAATTTCTCAATGTTTTCTTTGAGGGATTTCAATCCAAACATCAAAGCTTACACTATATCATCAATTCGTGCTTCACAATCAATCGATTCATCCTAATCTACACTCAAGGTATATTTTTGAAAAACCTTATTTTCGTTTGGATTTAGATTGTTAAAATTTAGATTTTGAACATATTTTAAATGTCTATCGAATATAAGTCCTTTTTCGTATAACTTTTCAAAGGTTTTTCAAAGTTTTTGTTAAAATTCTCAAATACCTTGAATTGTTAGATTACTACATAGGATTAAATTTGATTATATAAGCGTACATGTTTTATTAAACTAATTCAAAATTCTTGTTTCTATCCTAGATCATGGCACCAAAGAAACGATCTCGTACCGAAGCTGGATCTTCATCATCATCTCGTGTTGCACGAGTTGATTTTAAGAAAATCTTCGCTAAAAGCTTGGACACCAATCGTAAGATGGACAACTACAATCTCTTCTGCAACTATCCTCTCAAAAAGGAACGATGTGTGGACGTTCAATTCATCACCTCACACAAATTTTCTTTCAGATATTATGATAAACTCATCGAATGGAAATTCTTGAGGTTTCTCACCCACACCGGCAAGTTCTTTCCAACTTTTGTCCTTATTTTTTACTCCAATGCCAAATGTATTTTATCTTCGGACAAGAGTAAAGTAGTGGCAATTGAGTCCTAACTCATGGGAAAGTCCTTTACTATTAATGCCTTTACCTTTGTTGATGTTTTTGGTCTTGAGGATAAGGGTGTCGAGGATGAAGATTCTCTTGATCCTTTCACCGGCTCGATCATATCTCTTGATGCGCACGATCGCTTTCTCCATCTTATCATCTCTTGGTGGATTCGTCCATCAAATGGTAGGTATTTTCGAATCCGTCAAGTTGATAGTTTTTTGATCAAGTGCTTCCATGAGGGTATTCAACCCAACCTTGCTCAGATCGTCTTCTCGAACATCGTTTGGTATGTCCAAAACCGTGCTACCCTACTTGTTCAATCTTTTCCATATACATGTATTCTCAGCACCATATTCTTGCATTTGGAAATAGATTTTTCCTTTGACAAGGTGGGATCCTTGAAAGAACTCATATGTGAGACATCTCTCAACCGTGCTCATTTTGTTTATGTTACAAATGGTGAGTGGGTTCGAGGTGCTCCTCCTTCTCCTCCTCGTGGTCCCATTGATCCGGAACCTCTTCATCAAGTTGACATGATGACTTTTCTTACTACGAGGTTCGACTCTTTAAACGCTCGCTTGAATTCCATGGATGGAAAACTTGACGTCCTACCCAGTTAATTCCAATCGGGTTTTGATGCATTCAACACAAGGATGACGAGCCTAGAGACTCAAGGACACTCCTTGAGAGTATCTCTTGAAGCTCTTCGTTAAAGCCAAATACTCAACAATCATGATGGTAATCAAGATCAAGAAGAAAAATAAGACGATGATGATGATGATGATGATGGACTTGATGGTGATGACATGGCCGATGATTGATCATTGATCTTTCTTATGCTTAGCTATTGGCTTTTAGGACTAGATATGTTGCATTCATATTAGAACTTATGCACTTTATTATCTACCTATGCTTTGGTTTTATTTTGTTGGATTTGGTATTAAGTTTTTATTTTATGCTTTGGACTATGTTATAAACATATTCTCCTTAATGTTATGTTTGCTTTATTTATTGCCTTGGCTATCATTGATTTTGATCTAAAAAAAAGGGGATAAACGTTTTGTGTTTTTAAGTTTAAGAAACCATCCATCACTTGTGTCAATTTTATTTTTAAAGTGCACATATTAAGGGGGAGTCTTCAAAAATCTTGTTTTAAACTTAAAAATTTTCAATGGTTTTGTTATATCAAAAAGGGGGAGATTGTAAAACTAAATTTGATTTTGATATAGCAAATATGTTTAAGGACTATTTTGGAATAAATTTTTAAGTCCCTAAGTCAAAGTTTTAATTCTAAGTCAAAATCAAGAACTTTGAAATACCTTTACAAGTAGTTTTCATACGAGGGTATCGATACCATAAGGACATGTATCGATACACCTGAGATTTTTCAAGCTTTGTTCTTGAGATCAAGAACAGGTATCGAAACAGGGTTCGATACCAAAACTTACTGTCAACCCATGTTTCGAAACAGGTATCGAAACAACTTGATTAATTTTTAATTAATTTTAAATTTTTAAAATATGACTCTAGGTATCGATACAAGTATCGATACACCTTTAATCCCCAACGGCTATTTTTCAAACATTAAATGAGTCGACCTTTGGTGACAATTAAAATTTGATTGATGGTTAGCCTGTATCGAAACAAGGTTCGATACCAAACTTCACAGTTACTTTTGGTATCGAAACATGTATCGATACACCCTTTATTAAATGCACAACAGCTCTTTCTATTCTTGGCATGTTTCGAAACAGGTACCCCGTGTTTCGATACCACCTGCTGCAGAATGCATTTATGATGGAAAGATGAAGCTCCAACGTCCCTATTTACATTTCCAACAACTACAACGGTTAGAAATCAATGAGAATGTATAAAAAGAAGCTTTTTCAACAGCATTAAGAATTATTGAACCTCAAGCAACATCCAAGCAAATTAAATCTAACTCCAAGCACTTATTGCATATTCTAGCCTCCCAACTTGTGATTTTAAATTTGTTTCTTGTATTTTTAAGTTTGGGGAGAGTTAAATTGTATTTGGAGCATTTATTTCTTGTGAGAGAATTTCTTTTAGCCCTACTTAATCTCTTGTAACATCTTGTGAGTTTCAAATCAATTTTGGGTAGAAAATTGATTTGCTTATAAAGGTTATCCCTTGAACCTAGAAAAAGGTTGAATTCAATAGTGAATTGGTTTCAAAATCCTTAGTGGGAGCTAAGGTAGTGGATGTAGAGCTTGTTCGAAGCTTGAACCACTATAAATTCTTTGTTCTTCATTTCTAGCAACTTTTACCGAAAATTTACCCCACAAATTTTAAATTGCCAATTCACCCCCCTCTTGGTCATCTTCCAAAGTTTGATCAACTCAACAATTGGTATCAGAGCCTAATCTTTGAAGAGATTCACATCTACCAAAGAAGATCCAAGGCGTTTTGATCAAATCTACAAGTCAAGGTCAATGGCCTCCACCTCCGGTTCATGGAACGAATCACACTCCATCACCAAGCAACCTTTCTTCAATGGGGATAACTACCGCTATTGGAAGAATAGGATGAGGTTATTCATCAACTTAAATGATTATGTCCTTTGGGATATAATCAAAGATGGACCCTCAATCCCAGTGAAGATGCAAAATGACTCCGAAGAATAGAACCATATTTATTTACTATAATTTATTAATTTAAATAAATATTATGTTTTTAATACAATTTCTTTTATTTACTTGAATAGTATTGTTATTGTTTGTAGCAAGTTATTTAATACTCAATGAGTATTCTTGATAAAAAAAAAATTATTTAGGTTATTTAAGTTTAATCAATTTCGTTCATAAAATATATTTCAAATAAAAAAATATAATTTTACTTCACATTTTTATTAAATTATATACTTTCGTTTGTAATTTTTTCTTCTGAATTTTATTATATTTACATATAAATTCGACTATTTTAACTGTTGCTTAAAATAAATAAATAAAAAAGAATGGCTAAGTTTGAGTTTTTACACTTTTTAATTATCATTAGGTGAAGAAATTTTAAAAACTAATTTAACTTGTTATTAAGTTAACCGTGTCACATAGCAAACTACGATGTTTTCCCGCGAAAGTAACTATTCCACGTGGATGGCTCCAACCAAGACGACAGTTGATTCAATACAAAAATAATTACTAAGAAAAATTCTCGGCTGGACTGGAAATCTTAGGACAAGAGAGCTTCTTTAAATTGCTTCCCTTTCCCCTCCAAAATCCCAACTCTCCATTTCTCTCCTCAAGAATCGAAAGTATCCACCTTTTTGTGGTCACTGAATCATCATTTAGATTTTTTGTCGGATTCTGACAATGCCGGAGATCAGTGATAGCTCGGACAATGAGTTGTCGGATGTTTCGTCGGAGAAAGTACGAGGTGGAAAAACTGTTGGGGAGCGAGGCGTTTGCAAAAGTTTATCAAGCTCGCAATGTGAAGACCGGGGAGACCGTTGCAATCAAAGCAATTGAGCAAACGGAAAGTTGTCCGAGGAAAGCCGATGGCGCAGGTCAAAAGGGAGATCGCTATCATGCGAAGGCTGAACCACCCCAACATTGTCAAGCTCATCCAAGTTAAGGACGTTGGCATCGCCTCACGTTGCCATGAAACAAATGTGTTAACTTGTTATTAAGTTTTTACACGATCATAATGAAATTTTCTGACTAGTATCTTTCATGTATTGTTTCAGATTTGTCGTCCAATTTTCTTAATGAATGGACTCATTTTTCTTCCAGGTTCAAGTTGAATAGATCCAAGTGGTTTAGTGCATAGAACTAAAATATATTCGTCACTTAAAATGAAAACCAAGAGAGAAACCAGAAATGTATTTCAGTTGACATAGTTATACAAACATATCAAGAACACACACAAGTCTTAACTTTATTATACCAATAACCGAATGTAGAAAATAGTAAGGAAGATGGTTTGAAAATACCAAAGTGATTTAACAAGGTGATCATCAACTCGGGGTCGAAGCAGCATGGAATTGTTGCGACTCTTGATGCTCAGTAGTAGGCGGCAGTGATTGTTGCAGTGGCGGCTCCCCTTGCCAGGCCCAAACAATGTCGCTCAATGCTGGTCGTAGATCCTGTTTCATTACCTTTTGATACTCCAATGTGTCTCCATTGCTCTTTTTTACCTCGACCAGATGGAAAAATGGAGTAATTTCAAAGATTTCGGCATCGATCTCCAATGTACCTTTCCTGCCTTCTTTTGAGCCTTCTATCTTCAACAATCCCTCATCTTTCTTCTTTATTTTCATCTTTAGACGCTTGGCAATGTCTTCAAGTTTTGAAATGATGGTCGAAGCTGCCTTGTTCGATGTAAATCGAACTTCTTTCTTTTGTTCTTTTTCCTCGAATAAACCAGATAAATCAAAGCCTGCAGACAAGGAGATGATATCAAAGGCATTCAAGTTACTACAAGGAGTTCGGGTTTGAGGCATGATGGCTAGTTCTTTAACTTCAGTGTCGACAATTTCGGGACTGCAGTCCAACCCTTTTCGGAACCATGGATGTTCCTTTATTTTCTCAATGGAGATCCTTGTACTTGGATTCGGATCCAAGATTTTAAACAGCAACTTGCGTACCTCGGGGGTAAACCACTTCGGAAATTTGAACTCCCCTTTGCCGATCTTCCGGTACATTACCATCAGATTCGAATCCTGGAATGGTAGATAGCCAGCCAGGAGAACGTATAAGATTACCCCACAGGACCAGATATCAGTTTTGCATCCATCATACCCTCGCCTGTTGATAACTTCAGGTGCAACATAAGCAGGCGTCCCGCAAGTTGTGTGGAGCAATCCATCTTCATGTTTCGTTTCAGCAAGAGTGCTCAACCCGAAATCTGTAACCTTAAGGTTACCATGCTCATCCAACAACAAATTTTCCGGTTTCAGATCCCGATGACACACGCCTCGACTATGACAGAAATCAACAGCACTGATTAGCTGTTGAAAGTACCTTCTCGCAGCATCCTCTTTCAACTTCCCTTTCACAACCTTGTTGAACAATTCACCCCCTTTACAATATTCCATCACAATATAAATCTTTGTCTTGGTGGCCATTACCTCGTAAAGCTCTACCACATTCGGATGTCTTACCAATCTCATGATCGAAATTTCTCGCTTGATTTGATCCATCATCCCAACCTTCAATACCCTCTCCTTGTCAACTATCTTAATGGCCACACTCATACCGGTTTCGAGATTCCTTGCATGATGAACCTTGGCAAAGGTTCCCTGCCCTAGTAACCTCCCTAATTCATACTTTCCCATCAACACAGGATCTTTCCGTTCCATCCCGAATATAGTTCTTTGGCAAAAACAGCAGAATCTACCTTAACAACTAGCACTATATATCTGATCTAGGTTACTGATATATGAATACACAACCATAAACAGACCTGGAAACCCAGAAAAGCTCAACCATCTTCACAAACATCATGCATCGACATAACATGTTCCCTTAAATTTATAGTCACAATAGCCATCAGAGCATGGAAACACAGTTGACTGTAACATGTTAAATGCTGATTATCGTTTGGTATAGAAAATGAGATCGGTTCGACTGGAGCATCAACTTCATTAACCTCAAACAAATAGTGCTCAGCTTTTAAGCTCATTTTTCTGCATTCCCTGGATTCCTTGTGAAACAAGAAAGAAAACACAATAAAAAGATACTAGAGAAACCAGTCCGAAATCGACGAACCAGGTTAGACCAGAGCAGACCAGTCCGGACCGGACCTAAGTTTCAAAATTGCCTAGAAATAGACGATTTTTCACCTGATAAAGGATTTCAAAACAAAATCAGAATCATCAACAGTACAAATTTACAGAGATTATAGAAGTATAAAAAAATACAAATTTATCAAATTGGAGCCTAAGAAATGCTCGTACTCAATCTAATAAAAGATCACATGTCTTATGAAACACACAATTAAAGGAATTGTTTTTAAAAATCTAATGGGGGAACGTTTAATTTGGAAGTGAAATTTAGGCAAAAGGAAGCATACCCTTCAATAAAAATGAAATCTTTAATAAAGAAACTCCCTTATTTTGCTTTGAACTTCAGCATCAAAAAATCATTTGTTTACAATAAAATAAAAATCTGCGATCGAACAATTTCTTTTTAAATCCAGAGAAGCCTACCTAGCACCATGAAACCACAACCCCTGGGTTGTAATCCTAAAAAAACAAACTTTCCAGACAAAAAAAAAAAAAAAGTGAACAGATTTGAAGATTTGAAGGCAAACTATTGACACCCAAAGTAATGAAATCCTAAAATCAATCTAACAAAAATGAATCTGGAAATTTTAAGATTGAAAGTTGGTACCTTGAAACGCGTAAGGATGACTTTTCCCTTTATTTTTCCGAGGAAACAAACAGAAACATAAGAACAATGAGAGCGAGTCTAGAGCAGCTATGACCAAGGGAATTCTTTTTTGTTTTGAAAGTTTGATGAGTAATATTTTATATTAACTAAAACCGAGGTGGTCGCCAGTAGCCTACCAAACATGACTATTTTATTATGGAAATTCTATTCATTTTGTTCTCTGCGTCCACTTGAATTTACCTAGTGATTATGATAAATACCCGCCGTTAATTTTAATTAAATTACTAATCTATCAGTCAGAGTGACGTGTTACAATCAATATATGGAAAGAAGCATATTCAAATATTATCTAAATAGATGCTTTAAGTCCAATTATACATTATATTTTTTAATATTTTAATATAATCTCTATTTTTTTAAAAATAAAAATTGTATATATTAATCTAATGAGAACACGTAAAATCTCAACCCTTATGCATATAAATCTTCCTATGGAAAGAACTCTATACCAATTAATCAGTCTTAGATTGAATTTCTTATACATCTATGGGAAATGGCAATGGCAGTCCAACAACCATGTGAAGATTCATGTGACAACAAGGAATCATCAGCGTCCAACCATTACACGCCACGTTGCAATAGAAATGCCGTTCTGGGTACATGGAGCCTAGGTGACACCTTCCTCGGGCAACTGTTGAAAGGGACGAGCTGTCATTTATGATTTGTCCGACAAGCGTCAAAGGCCACTCAGTAACTTACACGTGGAAGTAAATAATTTAACTATGATATGTTTATTCTAGGTGGTGGGATTTTAGTTCTCGAGGGGACCACGAGTTTCTAGACATGTCTGAGTCATTCAAACCATTTTGTGGTTTTAAGAATATGATTTTCAGTTTAATTTCTTAAGTTTATTAAGATCAATATTTCTTTCGTCCCACGTCTATGAGTCCATTGTGTCATATTTATTGCGTTTACTTATTTATTTAAAAAATATCTGTTTTTTATTTTATTAAATTAATTGACAATCCACTATAAAAATGTCTATTAATATAAAAAAAACATCTATTTTATTTTTTATTGTAGTTTCATATAATTTTCAATGATTACTTCTTATATTAAAAAGAATGAGTCTTACAAAATATCTATCCAGTGAAGGTGATATCAGGAAAAAGAGAAAATTAATATATGATTTTCTTTTATTTTAAAAATAAGAATCAAATACGAAAATTAAAATAATAAATAAATAATTATCCCTACCTAATCCAACACTTCAGCGAATCTTAACTCTAAAAAATTAAATAATATTTCTATGTATTACTAATCACATGCTTTATTGTAAGATCCCCTAGGCAGCTCTAGAAGGAGCTAGTTTTAACTCTAAAGTTCACAAGTTTTTAGTATTTTTTTTCCTCATTTTTAATTAACTAGGGTTTTTAAGGAATGCCTGGATTTTCCTATCAAAACTTTAATTTATTGGCAGAACCCAGTTGTCTCTGTGTATTCTTTTATTAAATTTGCCCTTTGTTGATACTTTTAAAGAGAAAAGATGTGTCAAAGATGTACTTTTCAAATCATGTTAATTCCTACCTATAACTTGTGTTTCTTGCGGGACAAGGGAATCATGGAGCTGCAAGCAATCAAATTCAGTAAATATCTTATGCACACAATTGCAAACCAACAAGTTTATACATATATATGACAACAGCAGATCCTGGTGGGGTTAGAATACAGGATTCAAACACTAAGAATCTGCCACGAAAGCTTGCTTTCCACCATCACAAGCATGAAGGATGCTGCAGACATCAGTTGTTTCAAGAAAATGCTCGGCATTTGCAAGGATCAGAGGCCCGTACTCGAAAACCATACGCTTACACTGACAACAAACAAAAATGCATGATCATATGTTCAGAGTTAAAAATGTCCATGGGAAAACAGGAACAGAACCGATAAACTGATTTTACAGATGCGTAAAAAATTCTTTAATTACACTCACCTTTTGCACGTAGTTCTGCACTGAGTTACAACCCTTCAAAAGGAGCTGAATTATATCCAACTGGCACCATCGAACAAAAGGAGACAAGAATAAATTTATCATTCAACCAAGCTATAATTTATATTTCAAGTGTATATTTTCTGTATAAACTTTAGATGCAAACTTTTTCGATAAAAATATGCATGAATGTGTGAGTGAATTAGTCCCAAGCAAGCCACACATCTATGTCTATATACGGGAGTAAAGCAAACCTTTGTCTCGGGATCTTGCAGCTTATTTAGTACTTCAGAAACAGCATGGTGGCACATGCCGCAGTTGTCTTCGCGGATTCGTGAAGATATAAGTGCAACTTTTTGACAAAGGTTGAACTTTGTACAAAACTCTTGAGGTTGAATTGAAGATATTTCCAAGAAGAAGAGAGAAGAATAGTAGTCCACGAGTGTAATGCACTGTGCGGTATAAATCAGATAGTGATTTATTATTTTTGAACTTGGGAAAAAGATAACACATATCGATTGAAAAATAATTTCAAACATTTATGCTTTTACCTTCTTCTTAAAACTCGGTATACGGGAGCAACTCTTGTGAAGTATTTCCACTATCTCCGTCTGTGACTTATTCTGTGAAAGGTATTCAACGGCCTCAGTAGTAAATTCCTCACACAAGGTGCACACTTTGTCGTTCTGAGAAACCTTTTCTATTACGCCCTCAGCTGGTCCATGGTTTATCTGCACAACTGAATCAGGCATTCCAAGTCATTGCACTTTTATTATTTTCTCACTTCCATAGAACAATCTTTGTTTAAAAAGTTGAATAATTTGCAAATTGGTTTCAATGGAGAAAGGAATCAGGCACCACATCAAGCATCTCAATAGTTATTTCAAATTTAAGGTGCAAAACTTGAGCCAACCCTAATGACTTGGACACTTTAGGTGAACAATATCTTCACGAAACCAAAAGGCCAGCAGAACTTCTAATCCGAATTAATCCCAAAAATTACCAAAATCTAAGCCCAAGTCGACATTTAAAAGGACAAAAAACAAAAAGTGTTCAGAACTTGGTTCAGCATAACCACATCCATCCGATTGCACACTCCATCTCAAACACCTTACCAAGTTCGGAATTCAGCATCGAATTATTAATCATTGATTGGATTCAAACACTTCTGCAAGCAACTTAAGGACCTTAGAACATATGCATAAAGAGACTTGGTTCAGCTTCGGCAATTATTAGTTTATTACCCTATAACTACATCTAAATATCAATCGTTAACAGTGTATTTCTTGAATCATCTTTCAATTCATACCAATAAACAATCAAAACCCCACAGCATAAAAATCCACACCCTCTCTTGCCAATCGGAAAAGAAAAGTCAAGTGAATTACCTGATGCATCAGAGATTACTACCTCAACAACTTCTAGATGTCTAGCATTACATGCCCAGCTAACACCCAACGCAAAGAGGAGCAAGAGCCCGAATCTCGCATCCATAATGCCTAGAATTATTCATTAAATAGCATGAGAATCCCATAAACCCACAAGGAAGCTTGCTAAAGGCAAAAGTCAATATCTTTAGATCAACATAACCAAAGAGCTTAATGCTTAAACCACCACACAACTCACTTAAGAAGACAGCCTTGGCCATGATTGAAACTATACAAAAGTAAATTGTTCCAACATCAAGAGTTAACTTTTATAGTCCCATATTCATATTATCCAATATTTCAAAACTAAACACCGATATAAAATAAAACTATTTCAAAAGTTGATTCTTTCAACACCAATACATACAAAGCTTATAATATATCCATATTCCGAGAGTCTTCCAATGAATAAATCAAACCACAACACGATGAACAACAACACCAAAAACGAAGAAACCCCATCATAAAATTAACAAAAAAATAAAGAGAAGTTGCTTGTAAAACAAACCCAGATTAACCTAGTGCAAGATGTATGAAAATTGAATAGAAACGAAGATAATTAAAGTAAGAAAAGGGTTTTCGTTACCTGGTGGAAAGAAGGTCAAATCGGAGAGAGGGAGATACAGAAGCTTGAGTGTCGGGTTGGGCAAGGCATGGGATTGGACGTTGGCCTTTCTTTTAAAACACATTCTCTAGGTTTTGTTACCCTGCGGTCGATCTTTCTTTGTTTCTTGTGGTTGAAATCTTTTCTCAAGATTGTCTCGTTACCGTTCGATTAAAATTTTATCTAGTAAAGATTATTTAGAAACTATATCCGGTTTCGATCATTTATATAATAACAACAACAAAAACTACCTAACACATCCAGTCATTTGTATTTTATAGATTTAATATTAATTAAAAAATAATACATTTAAATCATTATAAGATTGAAAGACAAATTCTATGTCAGAAAAATAACTAAATTTATTGGTTCGAGGTTTAATTAAGTGCGATAAAAATTAAGGAGTTTAATTTTTTTAAACCCCAGGGGCTTAAAGCACCTTAAGCCTAATGGCTAATATTATACAAGATGATCATTTAAAGTCGTGAATACCATATATGTGGCAATACTGTTTCTTCTTTCGTGTTTTGGTATATCGTTGCATGTTTATCACTGTTGTTTAAAAGTATTGTTTTAGATCTTCAAGAGAACGGTGAGCTTGGGTCTCCTCGATCTGTTGACAACATCAAAGCAATCATCTTGGTCGGTTCTATGGTTTTCCATTTGTTGCATAGTGATTGAGTAAAGCTTACACTATGACTCCAGTGTTCACTTTAAGGACATGTTCAGTGCTGGGAGTATCGATAACAATTGACTGGACGATGTTGGAACTGCTGAAGAAACCCAGAATTATGGAGAAGGCAAAGAGCAGAGGAAATGTGGATGAAGCAGGCATTCGTGAACTAAAGTTCCTAAAAGCTGTTATCAAAGAATCACTAAGGCTGCATCCTGCCGTGCCTTCAGTACTAAGAGAATGCCGAGAGGGCTGTCAGCTTGACGGTTACGATATAACCATCAAGTGTAAAGTCCTTATTAATGCAGGAGCAACTGGAAGAGACCCCAAGCATTGGAATGATGCTGATATGTTTTATCCAGAGAGGTTCCTTGAAAATTCAATTGATTTCAAGGGAATAGATTTCAGATGCATCCCTTCGGTTCAGGAAGGAGAATATGACCAGGTATTTCATCTGCTCTTGGTAAAAGCGAGTTGCCAATTGCACAACTGTTGTTTCACTTTGATTGGAAGCTTCTTAATGGAATGAAACCCAAAGATCTGGACATGGCAGAGGCGATTGGTTTGTCGATAAGAAGAAAACAAGAGTTGTTTGCTGTCCCCATTGCTTATCATTCTCTTGTAGAATAAGTACATGATGTTAGTTAACTTGATCAAATGCCATTGAATCATTGAGCTATATTGCTTGTAATTTGATCAAGGATCTTCATGGTTTTGGAATAAAAACATAGTTGATTGCTTTGCACAAAAACCAGAATAAAACTCAAAGCTTAACTCGGTCAGTCGATTTATACAGTATTCATGACATCAAACATCAAACATGTAATAGATGATATTCAAACATGCATAGAGAAAGATAGGGATATAAATATTCCTAGCATCTTTACAAGCACCATAGAGATAAGAGATGAAACGAGCTTAACAAACATAACATAAAGCAGGAAGCTTGAAGAGATATGTGGCCAACAATACTAATCACAACACTACCTCAAGTTGAGAGTTGGCTTCTTCTTTTTCTTATTCTGTTTCGCCAAAAGCAGAGAAAACCGAGCAAATCCAAACTTCTTCCTCTTTCCCAAGAACTGCTTGTGACCATTTTCTCTCTCGGTCTTCTGAGAGTCGGTGATCAAATCGACGTTTTGTTTGCCAAGCATTTGACCTAATGAAACCTTTCTTCTCATAGTACCTTTCTCTGCTAACATCTCATTCTCAAAGTCTTCAGGCAGAAGCAGCTTTTGGCTAAGTATTTGCCCTATTGAAAGGGTTTGCTTCAAAACTGGGGTTGGATCATTGCTAACCAGGTTCAATCCATTGACATCAAATAAACGAGGATCTTTACGATTGTGAGATGGGTATGAATTCTTGAACTTGGTTGAGTTGTGTACAGAACGCCGTTTCTGACCCTCGGATCTCCACTTTCGGAGAGCCTCCTCAACAGCCAGTTTGCCCTTGTTTGCAGCCTCTACTCTGTTCAATGCTTCCTCCAATGCCTTCTTATTAGTTTTGATTTCCTCTGTGGCCATCTCTACTTTCTTCAAGATTTCCATTTTAGAAACATTGGCTTCATCAACTTGGAGAATAGCATCCATCACTTTCTTATTAGAAAGTTCCTCGGCATTTTGAGCCTTGCACACTAAGGCATTGTACTCCTCGAATGAAATAGTCACCCCTTCCTCCTTTTTCTCAGGAAGTCCCGCCGAACTCTCCTTGTGTGAAAGAGTTTTGATCTCAGCAAGAGCCACAGCTTCTGCAGCTCTAGCAGCTTCCTTCATTTTCTTGGCAGCGAATAGCCTCATCTCAGACGTTTTTATTCTCATTTTAGTCTGTTCAATCTCAGATACAGCTCTCGAAACCTCTGATCTTGCTGCTTGTCCTAACTTCTTGAATTTCTCAGCCTCGGAACTCAGTCTTTGGAGTTCCCTTGATATATCCAAAGGATTATCAGCACAGCTTTTGATTTCAGCATCTTTCACTACTTGAAGTTTAAGTCTCGTTTGACTTAACTCTTCTTCAAGGGATGTTATCTTTGAGGAATTCTGACTTAGCCTCTCTCGAGTTTTCTCAAGAGAAATTCTTTCCTTCTCTAATTTCTTGTTTAACGAGTCCACCGAACCTCGAATGCCTGCAAGATCATTAGTTGTCCTGGAAAGGTTAAGTTTCGCCTGCTTCAACTCCATTAAGATTAAACCGGGAGCTGGCTGTGGATGTGGGGTCAAACTTCCTACCACGTTTGGATGGCCAACTTGATTATTTTCTTTCTCAGCTTCTTTCATTTCATCTGTGTTCTTCTCAAGGGCCACGTTTACTTCGGAAGCTTCTTTCTGCAACTTTAATTTTAGTTCTTCAACAGTTAGTTTCGTCGTTTCGAGTTCTTTTAGCACATCCAAAGTTTCTCTTTCCTTAACATTGAGATCTTTCTCCAATTGTTCCGCTTGCTCCTCCAATTTGGCAATGTCAACCACTTCCACATCATGCTGCGAAACATTAAGATCTAATAAGAAGACATAAATCAGAACTTCATAGCAAGACTGTAAGATTGAAACGAGAGACTATCTAGATGATTATTATCGGAAAACCTTATCAAACAGAAAGATAAATGACACATGAATCCCTGTAAACAACGATGCATAACATATTTCTAGTACACCATATGTGAATCTCTTCTGGAAATCTCAGCTTATATTACACACTGGTTTCCCTTCAAGCAAACATATATGCAGACATACATATATGAGTGTATGTATCTATGAGTTAGCATAAGATAGCTAAGTCGATGCAAAATCAACACTAAAAGCCTAAAGCCAGCCCATTGAGCATCTTACCGTCATTACTATATGCATACATGTATATATAAATTTTAATATTATTTTGCAGAAATATCCAAAAAAAACATGAATTTTACATTCAAATACAACAATCATGCCAAACCTAATGCTGATTTCAATTCATTCTTCTTCTTTTTTTATTACATTGCATTTTTCCCTTACAAGCAAGAAAAACACATGGAACCCAGACACATTTCCTTAAAAGGAATAAAAATCAAACATCATCCTATATGTGCTTTGAGGGTAGAAATTAAACCTCGGTTTCAGATACGAGCTTATGCTGAGAAGGTTTCCAGAAACCGATTCCACCGAATCGAGAAGCAGCCTCCTTCACTGACTCAAACGGCGCCGAAGTATCGATCTCAGCTCTAACACCACCGTTTTTGGTTCCCGAATCACCAAAACCACAGCTCCCCACTTCCATTCCAGAAAACAAAGCGAAATCCAGAAGCCTAAGCAAAAGAAACAAGCAAAAAAACCTTGTATTTTCGAAGAGGTTAATAATGGCAGCTCGGTTTGCCGATGTGTGAAAAACTCTTGTGAGTGAAAAACACTGAAAGCGACATTGCTATAAAAGAGGAAGTCTGCAAAAATTTTGAGTTTGTTCTCTTATTGACGAAAATGTCCTTGCATTTGGAGAAATTTTCTCTGCATTAAGTGGAGTTGGGGGGTAAATAAAAGGTGGAAACCTTTGAAGGATAAAAGGAAATTTAAAGCTTGTGGGGGCACTGCCTCAACGGCATGAAATCTTAACGGGCTTAAAAGGGACAAAAAGCCTTATGTTGAGGTTTGGACGGGTGAGGGGTTTTTTAGTCTTTTTATAATAATATTTTTAATTGTCTTTAATCTCTCCTAAAATATATAGAAGGGTTCATTCCCTTAAACATTTCAAACTATTACTTTGGTTATAAATTGGTCTCTAATTTTAAAATATTAATGTATCAATAGATCTTTGTCTGCTTCGTCTTCAATTCAGACAATAATAGTTAGTTTGAATTTAACGTATTAAAAAATATAGTATTAATCAGGACAGAGCTAAAAGGTACGTGGTGACCTGATCCCTCCTAAAATACAATATTTGTTTTGTAATCCTTAAAAAAATATAGAGTTATAAATTAATCCAATAAAAATATATTTTCCCCAAATATTTATAAATTAAATTATACTCATATTTGGCAATTAAAAAATTAAATTAAGGAAGAACATGATTCATATAATACAAATATTTATTTTTAGTTATGAATCATAGTTTAGAGTATAAGCCTTGTTTGAAATATGAATCATAGTTTGAGGAGCACAATAAGTAACCATAAAAGCCCATTAAATAATAAATCTATGATTAAAGTAAGAAAATTATGGTACTTAATCAGTTGGTCGCTCTAAAATTTCAAATGCAATCAATATGATCTTTTTAGTTATTTGGTTTTCCTTTCCCTTTTGAGAAGAAAATTCAAAATTGCATGCATATAAAGAGTTTATGATTATTTTTTATTAATTAATATTATAATAATATTTTAAGGTTAATATTTAGGTTTGAACTCATAAAGAAAGAAATCAATTAAATATCTATGATCACTAAATAGATTAATGGTTCTCTAATGATTTGTTTTTTTATATATCTATTGTAATACAATCTATTAATTGATAATTTTTTTATTTTAATTTATATTATTTATAATGTTAGAATTTAAACGTGTGACCTTGTTTAAAATATTTAACACATCATTTTAATGGACTGATATGCTAATTTTTTATATAATTATTAATTAATATTTGATAATAAACTTTTGTTTCTACTGTTATAGCGTTGAAATTAAAGTTTTAATATATAGTGTGATCACCCAATAATATATATTTATCTTTTTTTAGTCCTTTGATACGCTTACATATAAATTATTTAAATTTAATTTTAGTACTTTTTATTGAAATGATTCAAATTTTTAGTTTCAAGTGTTGCCTGCGTTTGTGTTTGTTTTTACTTTGTAGCATCCCCAGGGCCAGATTACTTCTTCCCGTAGGCTGTACCGTTACATTTTCTGTCTACCCAATTAAAGTAGACAGTCAAAGGTAGAAAAGGTGTTATCAAATCATGGGTCCATTCAAATGTTCATGCCTGTATGAAAACCATTTCAACGGACAGTCAAATATTCAACAGTCAGTCGCCGTGAGTTTTGTTAGTCGTGCAGGACCAGGTAAATAGAATATATTAACTCTTTATTTATATAAATTTAAAATTTTTGGAGAACCATGATTCATCCCGAGTCTTTTTGTAGATCGTAGTTTTCAGGAAAGGAACAGTGACGAATTGTTTGGCCTTAATGGCAACAGAAACCAATACGAGTTCATTTCAGTGTACCACGGCTAAGAAAAATTTAACGGAAAAATATATTCAACAGAAACCAATCCGATATTTTAGATTTAACGATCGAATAATTAAAATAATACTATAATTTTAATATTATAATTAAATTTAGGGACAAATGTAAGACTTTAAGTTAAAGGTGATCTTACAAAAATTAAAAAAAATAATTTTTAATGTAAACTATATAGATTTTTTTTTAAAAAAATTAAATCATATAAAATTTTTAAATTCACCCTCCTCAATCCATCTTTATTAAAAACAAAATGATACTTAAAAGCTAATACTAACAAATAGTATGATCTAGCTTAATATTTATTACGACATGAGTGTAATAAGCCCAATGTGTTTGACGGGGTATTGAAGTCAAAACCATGAGATAAGAATGAAAAATTGTTAAATGGATCTAACTTCAGGGATAGAGCCATGTTGATGGTGGGAGTGACTCTTGTTCCTCTCAAATTTTTTTGATATTATTACAATTAAAGTCTTTTTAAATTTAAATAATAATAAAATAAGATTTGTATCTCTCTCAAATCTTAGATTTTAAGGTTTAATATATCTTTATCTAGGGCTATAAACGAACCGAACGTTCGATGAACCGTTCGGCGGGAAGTTCGTTTATGTTCGTTTATTTATTAAACAAACGAACATGAACAAAAAAAATTTTCATTTAATTAAATGAACGAACATGAACAAAGGGCGCGTTTGTTTATTTATATTCGTGAACGTTCGGTAATTTGTTCGTTTATGTTTTTTCATTTATGTTTGTTCGTATATGTTCGTTCATTTATGTTCATTTAAATTTATTCACATATATCTGAGGGTGAGCATTAGATCTAGTAAGTCAAGTCAAAAAAATTTTGAGTTACTCAAGTTGATAAGTCTTATTTTATGACTCATTAAAAAACTTCCTTGTTATAGGCTAGGATGTTTATTGTTCTGTTAAATCAAGTTAATGAATCGAATCAAAACAAAATTAGTTAATCAGTTAAATTTTAGGGTTTATCTAATAATTAAGAGTTTTTTAAAATTTTAATTATCGACTAATTCGGCTTAAAATCAGTTGATTAACTGAATTAATCAAATTAATCCAAAATATTAAATACTTAGCATATTATGTGTTATTTATGTTCGTTCGTTTATGTTCATTTATGTTCGTTTATCATTTAAACGAACGAACATAAACGGACATGAACAACCTACAATCTTTAACGAACGAACACGAACAAGAAAATTTGTGTTCGTTTATGTTCGGTTAAAGTTAAACGAACGAACATGAACACACCCTCATTCGTGTTCGTTTACAGCCTTATCTTTATCTCTTTCAATATTCGATCATGTCTCTGTCTAACTCACTATATTATTTATGGTTTCAATCAATAAAACCGTTCTTTTCATTTAAAATTCTTAACTAATTATCAATTTTTATTCACATATAATAAAATAATAAAAATTTACCTTAGTAAATAGATAGATAAACTTTATTAATTGAAACCTCAAATAATGTAATAAATTAGATACATATAATAATTTTTTTATAAAAATAAATAGTAAAAACGTGAATGTAACAACCTGTTAACGTAAGTGGTAGAATGATACTTTAAAAAAATTATCAATTTTTATATGATTTATATATATTTTTTAAAAATAATATTCATTTATAAACAATTAATATTCTTTAGATATAATTAAAAAAAATCCTTAAATAATTTTCTGTCCCGTCTGGGTCAGCATCCATCACGCTGCTGGCTTTTTTGTCCTATCATCGTCGCGCGGTCCACAGTGTATGGAGCCATTTTCAAGTCTTCAATGGGTGAAGAAGATGCCCAACGCCACGGAAACTATAAGAGGACTCACACCAGAGAATCAAGACACTAAAAATAATAAATATCTTGACGAAAATAGTTGAAAGAAAAAAAATGTGTTTCATGAGAAACCTTGAATTAAAGAAAAGAAAAAATTTACGAATGCAAGTATATACATTTTAAAATGTAAATGTTTATTCAGAATGTAATATTTTTAAAATTTAAAATAGACATATTGTGTAAAATAAATTTTACACTATGCATGTAAAGATAACTTAATTTATTGAGCTAATACAAAAATTTGATCTATTTTGTTTTACTAATTTTGTGTATATACGCACTCAATAAATGTCATGACAAGATTTAATTATATTATTTAATTAGAATAATTGTTCAATTTTCATAAATTATTAATTGAATCGAAACATTTAAAATATAAAAATCATATTGATTTTACTCGATAAATACGACGTGTTATTCTTTTATATTATAAAACCTGTATTAAACACTACAACCTAAACCCTCCCTCTTCTAGTTCTTGGATTCTCTCCAGTGTCTCTTCATTATCCTCACTGAATCCCCAACACAACATGCTTGAGCTTCACACAACAAGCACTGAACTTCGTCTTCCCCAGAAGGAGGGTATGGAAATCAAGGAAGATGACAAGTTCTTTTCCAGGCTTTTATCAAAGGAAAAAAATTCAGTCGGAAACCCTTCTCTCAGGGTCTACTATGGTGGAGTCTCGGGATCTATTCCTTTCATATGGGAGTCTCAGCCCGGTACACCGAAACATGAATTCTCCGCCACATCTTTAATCCCTCCCCTAACTCCTCCGCCTTCTTACTATTCCAATTCCAACCCCAAATCCATCAAGAAACGCTCCAGATCCAGTCTTCTGCAAGCCTTGTTTAGGAAAATGACGAGTTTGAACTCCAACGAGATGGACAATGTTGTGCCTTCCTCACCTTCTTCTTTCTCCTCGGTGGCCTCGGCCTCATGCTCTTTGAGTTCAAGGAAGTATCGTCGGAGGAGTCGGTTTTCGACACCGAGTTCGTCATTCGATTCTAGAGCATACGATGAAGGAATGGCGGACGTTGGACCATCATCACCGGTTTCGGCTCCATGGTTTTCTCTTTGCCGCCTTTGGTAGTGGGAGTATCGGCCAGTATGGTGTCTGCTATAGGTGCCGCTGGGGGTAATATTACTACATTATATACAGCCACAGGGTTGTGTGAATCAATAATCCAACGTTGAGTTTGCTTTGTCATCATCGATCTACTTATATCCTAGTTGTTCTTATGGTACTTAAACTGTGAAATGCTCCCAAAACTTTTAGATTATCTAGTTTAACGTTCGTAATAGCAAAGTAAATAATAAGTCCATAAAGTTTGCAAATTTCAATTGCATCTTTCAAGTGGTCGCACGATCCATATACCATGGCTTACCCAACACACTAGCAACATGGCTAAAACCTTGCGGAGAATGAGAAAATAATAATTTTTGATACTTGACAACTAATAATAAGATTGATTATCGATCACCAAGCAAGAAAATGAATGTAAAAAACAAAATCGCTTGCGGCATCAGTTGAGAGAGAAGTTTAGGTTTTAGTTTGCTATGAGTTTTCATCTTCAATAAACTCAATCTGCGGTTGATTCTGTTTCCTTTCCTCCTTCTCTCTCCTACTTTATGTGTGTCTTTACTCCCTTGAAGCAAGACAGATAGAAGTTCCCATCTTGGTATTTACTTTTGGTTTCCCCACTCAATGATTTTTTGGAATCTCTCCTACCAAACCATACAAATGTTGAGGCACACCCCAGGCCCCATGCATTGTAGGAGCACATAAATGCCACACCGACTTCAGTGCTTAGGTATAGTTTAGATCCATTGCCAGTTCCAAAACAAGTACAAATTGCTCCAAAATTTTCTAAGTAATCAATCTTTGCAGAAACAGTTGGTTGTCGACAGCAGATCCATCCCGGTGAGTTGAGAGAGGATGAGCCAATTTCAGTTTGTATACATTAAAAAATGAACTGCTTTTACTCAGCTAGATGCCTCATATTTCTGGAACCCGACCATTTTTCGTACTGGACATGGTCTCAAAATAAGACAAATCTTATCGCATGATGAAGATGGGTCAATATTTATTGTACCTATCCAATATCATTCACGTCCCTAAGAAACTTAGATATAGCAACAAGGAACACTCAAAGTATATATGTTACTCTTTATAAAAAATGTTATTCGAGTTTAAAGATAAATATTGATATGAATACGTGGCCGATATTAATATTTTCAGAATTATTCCGTATTTTTTTATTCGGCGAAATGATTTACTAATAGGATAATACACCGGAAAGAAACATAAACCAATGCCTAACATTGGCCACTCACCAAACAAATTATTCCATACTCTTATTCGAAAATAAGTTGAACTACAGGTGCTGGATGCAAGATGCTGAAACTAAGTTTAGTTTGTATACATAATTACTATTATTATATAAATTGAACTAGGGTTTTAGATTGTAAAATAAAAGATGCTACACTGAATCTGCAACTGATGATCAAAGGAATCCACGAACAGATCATACATTCGTATCCGAAACATGGTGCTCTTTCATCAATAATGTGGTGAACTGGGAACATCGTCGTTAAACGCCACTAGAACCCGAATCTTTCGCCGGCGGAAACAGGGAAAATCCTAGTCCTGCTGACTATTTTCATCCCATTTCCTGATAGCCTGCATCATTGCTTGCCTTACCATTTGAGCATCAATACCTTCGGCATTATCTTCATTCTGAAACACTTGTAATATATCAGAAATAATGCATTATTGTTGGAAACAATGTCTCAAATTTAAAACCGACCAAATTCAAGATCTATAAAAAATCTGACTCAAATCGAAACAGCGTAATAAGGAAAAGAGTGATCAAGAAAATATTATTACTAAATCGAGAAACATATTTCTTACAACATATAATCAAACGGAAGCATAACAAATTTTTGTAAATTAATATCAAAATGTCTCAAAACAGCAACCAACACAAACCCAAAGAGAATCATATTCCATTATTTCAACATTTAACCAATGAAAGAAACATACTTCCAAAAATTAATGTGTGGTTCATAATCATCATGCTGTACAATTGTTGCATGTGAGATTTCTTCTCCCTTTTTCTCCTTTCTTTTTATAAGCAACACAAAGTACTACATGAGATGCTTCTTTGTTCCGAATAAGGAAACAGTGAGTCTATAAGCTTTTCAAATTCGGGTATTACCTATTCGAATGATTAGAGTCCGTTTCTTTTGATACGGATTCGGGTTACAGAGAAAACTACGAAACACAAGAAATCAAAGTAGGGTTCATATACAATATACACACAGAGATAGACTTACTTCTCCTCCAATGGCTTCTAGCCTGAAACTTTCTTCACAAGAAACCCTAGCTTCCAGCACGTCAAGCCCAAGCACTTCGAAGGTTTCCAATACGGAAACAAGCAAACCAGGGCAGTTCTTTTCTAGCAACACATTAATAAGGAAACCCTTCTCTAGGGTTTCCACAGTAACCTAATGAAGAAAAAAACAACCCAACTGAGAGACAGTAAAAAGTCTTCAAAAATCAATATATGCATATATATATGTGTGTGTGTATGTATTTACCATTGGGAGAGGATTCTGGGAAGTGGTTCCAGTTTCTTGACTCAGTCTATCCACTTTGTCTTTCAACTCACCTATATATCTCGAAGCATCTACAATGATTGAAGTCTTGTTTACCTGCAAAAAAACATATACTTCAACACAAATTCAAAATATTTACATCTTTCAACTTGTCTTTGAAAAGAACATGAAAATAAACGGAAATGGTTTGAAGATTTTATGTCCAATTAATATTTACGGCAGTAGAGTTGGTAACGGAGCGGAGCCGGTGAAGTTTGTGATAAACAGATGATTTCTTTGGAGCTGTAGAAGAAGCCATGAGTCGTTTAGGCTGTAAATGTTTTAGAAAAGGTTTGGCCTTTTGTTCAGTGGGATGACTTCTCAAAGGGTTTATTTAAAGGATGAGCTTTCACTCATCAATTAGATACACACAGAATTTTGTTGTTTGTTTCCTGCATGAGAGGGCCGCCTTTTCCCCACTTGAAATTATTATTATTATTATTATTATTATTATTATTATTATCCATTTCCACTCAATTTACAAAAATGACCTTGTTAATTTACCAAGATTTTTAATCTATACATACTGAAGTCTAGCCTTAAAACTCTAAATTTTTTTTATATTATTTAAAATTTAAACTCTAAACCCTATAATATAAACATATCATCTATTGGCGAAGTATTAAATATATACAATTAATTGTAAGTATATAGAAATATATTTATATTATCATAAACACACGAAAATAGATAGATAAAAATATGATATAAAAATAACATGAATAAATATAAATACAAAAACGAACAAAATAAAAAAAATATTAATCTATATTAATAAAATATATGAATTCATATCTTTTGAATATTATTATTTTTTTCTTAAAATTTTTAATAAAACATATATCTTGTAGGATGAATATATATATTTTTATTAGAATCACTTATATTATATATATCTGATTTCAAATCTAGATAAACTTACGTACAGTCATGCACTAAGCAGCTTTACCTCAACTCACTTGGGTAAAACACCCCACTCTTTACTATTTGGATGATTCTTTGAGTTCAACGTTATCACTTAATTTAAATGACATATATTAAATAATGAATTGGTTTTGTATGTTGGATACAAATATATTGCATGCATTAAAAGAATTCAGACATGGATGATGTTGCATGCATGGATTCTTTACAAATCACAAATATTACATCCTATAAAAATCCAAAATGAATCCATACATACATTCCCTATGGATGAAGAAAGGTAATGTCTGGAAAACGCGTCAATACTTGACGTTAAGTAACAACAAGAGCATGAAATATACTCATGTAATAATATTCTGGAACGGAAAGGTGATCGAATTTTTGCTATAAGTATTTATACCCTTTGAAAGAAAGCCAACAAAATAAAAGCTAAGAAGTAGGGTTTTGATAATTGGACCCCCGTGAGAAGGATTTGGAGGGATTCACAGCTAAACAAAACCTTTGACGTTTCTGTCTTGTATCGATGCTTTTTATGTATAGATGTGTTTGTGTCTCTGTTTGTGTCTGTGTCCGTGGTGGTGTTGGCTTTCTTGCTCCCATCACGAGCAGATTCCTTGACATGAAACGCGTTCTGGGATCCCCACAATTGCCCCCACACTCTTTTGTACCTGCATCAGCCACAATACTTATATTCTTCTCTTCTTTCAGATAAAGGCTGAGATATATGGGTGTCATACTAGTCACATGGAACTTGATAAAATCGAAAACTAAGAACGAAACTAGAATAAAACGTTGAGATGGATCAAATTGTTTAACTACAGAAGAATAAAAAACTATGAAGTTGTTAAACCTAAAAATCCGAACTAGGGTCTTGTTCATGTTCGAAGTCGAGATACGTCGCACCCCTAACCGGAGGCAAAACTTTGTTTTTAACTGTGTTGTATATAAATGAAATGCACTAATGCCTTGAATCAAACATAAAAAAGCTTATATTGATCAAACAAATCATTTTAATTTTTATTAATATTTAATTTTAGTTTCAATAAATTATTCTTAAGTTTAATAGTTATATTCACTATTTGACATAGATAGCTCAATCACTCTGATAACATCGTTGGTGCTTGAACCCATGATCTCTAGAAACATCAACTGTTTCTTTAACCACTTGAGCTAGAGGACTCATGCAAATAAAAAGGTTGTTTCATTAGTGAAACTTGCCCTTTCCAATAACTTTGAGGTGTTTTGGTTTCACAGAGTTCCTAGTTAATTTGCTTATAATGTTTTGAGGAGTTTATCTGGTGGTTTACATATTCAGATTTGATACTCCATGTCAGGTTTTGGCTAATAAAACATATAGGCTGAGGATGGAATTATGAATTTGGAATAATGTTCTGAACTGGATTAGTATTTAAATTACCATCACAATCTTGAGATTAACACTTAAATCCTTGAAATAAAATTAGATGTTTGAATCATGATATTATAAATAAAACAAATTAAGATGATCATTTTTATAATAAACTTCTACAATACTTTAAAATTTATTTAAAATTTTGACTCTTGATTATTTAAAATTTATTATTGATAAAAATATGAAAAAATATATTTTAAAAACTTTTAATGAAGTAGATTTTAGATATATAATTTATAAAATTTAATTATTTAAAATATTTAATATAATTATAGTCAAAGTTTAAAAAATTTAACTTTCAAAAAGTTAATAAAGGACATTATTTTTAAGACGAATGAAATATAATTTAATAAAATAATCATAAGAAAAAACAAATACTTATTTTTTTATTTAACTTGTTTTGTCTTCCTTGGAAGCAAATTCCAAAAACACTTGAAATACTACCCCATAGTGTTTGATAATTGGACAGCTTTGTGTCTGAAAAGGTGATTTGGTGCTTATCTATATGATCATTTCACTACATATATGATCCGGAACCAAGGAAAAAATGGATTAAGGAGGTCCACAGAATAAAGAATGAGGCAAAATAAAATCTGTACACAATAATGGCATCAATTTTAGTTCTATGTTTTTTTAATTTTAATCTTAACTCAAATAATATATATAACAAAATTAGGTTATATAATTCGATGTATCCAAAATAATTTTAAAAATTAAAATATAGATTATTTTTTTAACATATTTAGAATGAGTCATTGTTGAATTAAATCTTGTCCCTCTGCCAAGCCTGATCTGTTGATTACTCTCCAAATCCCATGGCAATCAGACAAATCGAATAATTGTGTGAATAGTACGAAATTTGGAAAAGGGTCTCGTGACACAACACCTGTTGTTCTAACAGATCAGATTTTAGGTCTACTAGTTTTAATTAAATACGATACCTAATAAACCCAGTCACTTTACTTGTAAGTCTAGCAGATGTTATAGAATATTTTGTCCTTCAATAGTTGTACCATGTTTGTATTGACAAAGTGTTGTTTGTCAGTCCAACTTTTTCCCTCTCTCCATTCCGTTTCACGGGGAAAAGTTTCCAACTTCGAAACAACCACAGCCTTCACCCTGACTGCTCTTGTAATAAAAACGTGTCCTTGTCTCCATCTCCTCACATGTAAACATGTTGAAGTGAAAGGATGATGGACATAGCCAAGGACATGGGAAACCAATAAGTTATATCCCACCTACTAGTACCTAGGACAAACACTACAACTCAGGAGGATTGATGGGAATTTAGGGTTGAAACACCCCAACAAAACAGGAGGAGTTCGTTGTCTCGCTTCATCAAACTCCCTCGCGAGTTGCGACTAGGAGTGTAAACGAGCCGAGTCAAATTCGAGTAGTGTTAAGTCCGGTTCGGTTCGATTCAATAAGATTTTAAGTCGAGTTCAAACTTGAATAATTTTAAACGAGTCTGAAATATATAAGCTCGATTTGTTTAAAACCCGAGTCAAATTCGAGCTTTATTTAAAATAATCGAATTAATTATTGACTGTATTCAAATTTAATAAATAATAAATTTGAAATACTAAATAAAGATACGCCATGAATATAAAAAATTGGGCCTGAAACCCGTGGTTATAGCCTCCCATTCATCTCAGCGTGGCTATGGGCCTGGGGGGCGCTCCCACATTACAATACATTATTATACTTCGATATAAAATAGAAAATTCAGTTTAAATACAATTGTTTTCTAATTATATTATTTTTTTCATAAGAGAATTCTACTTAAATTTTAAATCTTTTTAATTATCCGATCATATATTTACTGTTATCTATATAATAGTATATAAATCCATCATCGGAAATGATGTTTTTTTCTTAGTATATAAATTCTGAATAAGATATATATATTTTCATAAATTCTGAATCTAATCTCAGAACAAAAGTGCTCTTAGTCAGTCTAAAATTCATGACTTACAAAAATAAGATGAATAGTTTGGACAACCTGTGAAAGGTGCTTGCTCAAATAGGATATTTGTCCATAAGCTGAGAGAACAGATTTTGACACTTTTTGTGCTGGTGTCTGAATTAGGCGTTTTCTTTTTCCATTGACTTTTGATGCCTGCTTTCTTTGACTTTGTCCTAATAACTCATGTCAGACATGGAACACAGAAGAGAATCCCATGATGGTTTTGGGATGGAAGAGGCTTAAAAAATTGCTGTACCGGCAACGCAACTCTTTCTATATATGAACATCATGCCAAAATCCTATAATGCTTCGACAATGCCGAGGCATATGCGGAACATAAGTACTTCACGGAACAACTGGCAACAAATCAAACAATCCTCTATCAGACACATACTCGTGTTGTATCAAATCTGCATAACATGGTCGAAACCAACCAAATCTGTGCTTCCTTGACCTTTGTTAACAGGAAATGAATTACACTAGGGCATTGAACTGTGTTGTCAAGTATTATTGTCAGTAGCTGATGTGTTGTTTCTTCTTTTATGAATGAAATAGTAAGCAAGGCCTCCAAGAACCAATATGATTATCAAACCATCTACCACTCCCACAACAATCAAGACCCAGTTTTTCACACTAGGCTTGTTTTCATGGTACCCGATCCCTTTCGGAACCTTAACCATGTAACTCGATTGCAACCCTCTTTCAACCTGTTTGATGCCTGCAACGAGACGATAAAGGGAGCATTCTTCGAAGCTCGAGTCCCCATAATTTCCATATGAATGGAATGCAGCAACACATTTGCAGTCATTCAAGCACAAATCTGCACATGTTGTCTTGGTAACATTAACCCTTTTGGGAGCATCTTGGAGTACACTAATGACACCGTCTAATTCGAGCATCTTGACTTGAGTTCTGCCACAGAAATGGCTCAGAATATTCCTCTCGTTACAATCAGAGACCCTTTCGTTTGCTTTCGTTAAAAGTCGTATGCAGGAACAAGCATGGGAGAATGTACATATGCCATAAGGCTTACAAGCTAAAGGAAGGTCACAAGTGGAGTTGAGTGCTTGGAACGAGGCTTCAAATTTCTGTGTGGTTGGTGAGTAAAAGTAAATTCCTAAGTTCCCAGTCTTATTCCCCAGTGCTAAAAACCTCATCGGCTGAACCTTCCACGACGCAATCTGCGCGATTTTTTTATGTTTATCATTGAATAACTCTAACCCTCTAGTACCCAATTCAACAAATGTGATGTTTCTGTTCTTGGAAGGACTAAATTCCCAGTAAGAATACTTCAACTTACCCGAATTGAGATAAAGAGCAACCTTATCGTGTCGGAATTCAAATGTGTAGAACGAAGTCGAATTCCTCGGGAACGAAGTTAACCAAGTGGACACATCTAGTCTTTGTCCCCATAATATTACATCAGTTGGGAAATTGAAACTCTGCCATTTTATCTGGTTCAAAACATCCACAAGCACCAGATTACCAGTCCTAAGTATCTGCAATCTCTGCAAACACAATACAAAAAAAAAAAAAAAATCACTTGGAGCAATGTATAGAACTAGTATACATCGAGCAATGAGTCAAGCAAGTACTTTTACCTCGACGCCTTGTCTGGAAGTTCCTGTCCGCCATCCGACTCGATCTTTTCGGCCCTTGAGCTGTAAATCTCCATCTTGAGTAAGCTCAAGGACGCATACATCAAATGTGTAGAACTTGGAGTGGTGACCAGAATTCCATACCTTCACATCACCTAGAAAAACCTCCAAGGAACATGAATATTTGCCATTGTCAGCTTCAGCACTCAACGCAACTCGGAAACTCGGCTCCATTCTATCAGCATAGTCCATCAGAAAAGCTCTCCCAATGAACCCATCACTGTATTCCAATGGGATTGCAAGGCTAACCCTGTGACCAACTCGAATAGCTGAGTCACAGATTCCATGGCAGACCAAAACCAAAACCAAAATACTAGAAATTAGTTTTGTAGGCATGAGCTTTCTGGGAACTCTTGTTCTGTGTGTTTTCAAGTAATTCAAGGGGAGTTCCAAAGAAAAGAGCAGAGGTTTGAATTTCTTTTTAGGACAGAAATGGATTTGTGGGGTTACTGATGGCATTAAGGTGGGATTGTTTCATTTACCAAAGGGTTTGGTTTTATGTGATTAAATGTTTGGAACCAAAAGGGTAAAGGAGCAGAAGGTTGTTGTGCACAGCCTGGCTGCCCCATGTGAAGCAATTCAAGAACACCAAAACTAATGTAATTAAAGCTTCAAGCAGTATAAGTAATACAAATTCAAATAATTTAATTTATACTCGAATATAAATATTATTTTATATTTGAATATAATGATACAAAGTATGAATAAAATACCAATAAAGTAAAATAGGAGACATAATTATCCACTGAAAACTAATCCTAGTAGGGCAGCATTGGTGGAGTGCAATGAGTGGAAGTCTCACTGTCTCACAGTTGATAAACAAGATATTAGGATGGAACCCACTTATCTCTAATTAAAATTTTATGTGCAATTAAAGAATTATTTTGATTATGAAAATATTTGTCTCTTATGATTATTGAATTGGAAAAAATATATAAAATATTTTATTAAATTAAATATGTACTATTTTGAGAATTTTTTTCATGTAGTGGGTTGAGTGTGCGCGTGACATGATGCAGGCTTTGGAGTAAAATCATGAGAAAGGAAAGGAGTTCGGCTTGGGTGGACACCAAGTGTAATAGAGATTATGTTCCACGTGGAAAGATGCTATTGTGCTGACTCTGTTCTTACGTTCTGGTGACGTGTTTCAATTCCCAGGTCAGCCAAGCTGTGATATGCAACGTGGAGATTTCCGAAGTGGAAAATGGATGGTAGTTTTATCTTGGAAGGAAAAAAATCCTTTGAGAAACTTACTTGGAACTTCTCTCTCACTTGATTTTCTTACCGATGCTGTTCGTGTGAAGATTGGAGATCACAATGTCCACGATTGTCTGAAAGGAAAAAAAAGGAGACATCAAAGGGTGGTGTAACACTATTCGTCTACCCTTTTTAACTAGTAACGGAGAGAAAGAAGCTTTGAACTTTTTCAGATACGAGAAAAAATCTTCAAAAACACGTCAATGCCACGTTCTGAGTGTCTGAAAAACATGAAGTCTTTCGGGGAAAAATACTCTGTGATTCCTACTTTGAAATCTACAAGCAACAATACTATCTTCTGTTACCCTTTCTACGTGTCGATCCTTCGTCAGATGCATTACTAGTGTCTATCTCTCTCTGAATATAGATGTAACATCATAGAAGAAGATACCTTACGAAGGACTAAACTGGTATACCAGACCAGGCAATGAAAACGCAGGATTGGATGTCGAAACGATGGTCTCTGTCATGACAATGATCACTCAGGGTCTGTCTCGCACAAGGTTTGGTTTCCAGTAACCTTGTACTCCCAACAAAACATCATACGCATTTTATTGTAAATATGGAAGTTTAAGTTTAAAATAGGAACCAATTGTGCATGTTCTATGTAACTTTGATGTCAATGATGGTGCTGCTTGTAATCATGCTGAGCCAATTATGTGGGTCCAAATTTATGTCACAATTGGTATTTGCGTTAAAGAATTAAGTAGGAGGCTGTTATAATGGAAGGTAGGAAGTGTGGAAATCCCACACCACAAAGTTGTGTTGTCTGGAACCTAATGAGATGGATGTGGACTTCCAAATCGTCATGCCCTAAATTCTAAACAATTAGTCACACGAATCATTGACTGCCTCACCAACAAGGAAGAACAACCATGTACACAATTTTTCAATAGCAAACGAATATAGAGGCATATATATGGCTTTAGAATATGATTTATTAATGTTTAAAGTTTAAACTACAATTTATTAATTTGTTGAAATTCGATTAAACCGACATATATAAAGTAAAAGAAAAAAAATAGTATTCGTTTATAAAATATATTTAATTTTTTAATAAGATATATATACTTCACAGATAAAGCAATTAAATTCAAGTTTTTTAAGATGAATATCATTTTTTTTAATGTTTCAATCCAATTTATTTGTTAAAATCTGATTAAACCAATATATATAAAGTGAAAGGATAAAATAGTATTTATTTATAGATATTTTTAATTTTTTAAATAAGACATACATACTTTACGGATAAAATAATTAAATTAAGATTTTTTAAGATAAACATCATTTTTTTAATGTTCTAATCTTAATTTATTTGTTGAAATCTGATTAAACCGACATAAATAAGACAAAAAGATAAAATAATATTTGTTTATAGATATTTTTAATTTTTTAATAAAATATACATACTTTACGGAACAAATAAAGCGATTAAATTCATATTTTTTAATACGAGCCTCATCCATTTTTCTGTTAAAACAATTTGTTGCATTCGATCACGGTTGAAATTTAAAACTTTTTTTTATATACAAATTACATATTTCACATGTCTCAATAAAGACATATTTCCTTTTATTTATCCTTTCTAATTTCCCTTCAAGACAAATTTTCTTTTTAAAAGCAAATTTATCATTTAAATTTTTTATACTACGTGTCTTATATAATATTTTCTTTTAAAAATTTCATAAAAAGTCGACATGAAAACTATAACAGAGGGAGTAAGATTTCTGTTGCCCTAATGATTAGAATTTTTTTTTTATTTTTTTCATTGATATATTTATTGGTTTGAAATGTGTGATTTTTATTTAAATTTATATTTGACTTTGAGATAAGATTAAGTTATACAGTATAAAACGTTTGTTTGGATCGATGGATGATCCGTTTCGATCTTCTAATAATCTAAAAAACACATAAAACTTAGAAAGTTTTACACGTAACTTGATCTTATCCCTTTGACTTAAGTCATAGACTTCTATGTTTATCAAAGATTTAGAAACTTGTAGTGTTACAGTTCCTTACATCATTCTAAATATGAAAAGTTTTGGTATTGTGAATTAAACTTCATATGTCAGCATGAGCATGGCTAATCAATAAGTATGTTTATCAGAGTGGAGTTCATCATGCCGTAAACCCAGATACATACCGAAGTGTCTTTGGTTATGAAGGAGAGAAGTATGCGAAAGATGTCCAAGACCTTATCCAGTTTGGAACTTCTGGCAGCATTGCTGGTTTCATATCTATACAGGCATCACTGATATCCACCATCACCTTCAATTTTCATTTCCTCTTATCATCTCTGTATGGTTTATGTTGCTCTAATTCTTTTGCTTGAAGTGCACGTATCCACCACTTATTTTAACATACCTATGTGGGACACATCCAGTACCCAACACTCACATTCGATTCCAAGTAAAATACTCATGATGTCCTAGTGAAGATCTTTAGCATCACCTTATATTCCTTTTATGTTTCCATTGACGGGGAATTGTGGAATTATAGAACTGGCCCCAGGTTACTTCTTGCATGCTGCTTATAGGACTATAAAAAAAGCAGGCGGCCTTTGCATTGCAGATGACGTTCAGGCAGGGTTTGCACGCACAGGGAGCCATTTCCGGGGATTTGAGAACCATGGAGTCGTTCCTGACAGAAGCCCTCTTGTCTTGGCAGAGAAGTTGCTGTAGCCTGTAGGTATGTGGTGGTTATCTCATTTATGTTTTATATGTTAAGATATTCCAAAAGAGGTCCAGTGTTGAGCTTCATAGAATTTTTAAGATGCATGTTTCTGTGCATAAACATAAAAACAATTATGTTCTTTGTTGATGCAAAACCTTAGAGCAACTTGCAATTATCTTCTCGATGTAGAATTCTCTCAGCCTCAGAAACCATTAGAACCTATTTGATGTTTTTCAAACACGATGGTGTCTTCACATTGCTTTCTTTCCTGATTGGGGGTGAGTGCCCCCTGAATTATGGTCGTGCATTAATGTTGATGCTTTGTTTGTCTTGGCAGCTCTGGCACATGTTGGATTTGGGAATAAGCACCACCTCAAATCATTTGCTGCTGCATATTGAAACCTCAGCCCAATTCCTTGTGGAATTCATTGTCTTCGGTGGCTAATATAAAGGGCACAGGAGAATATAGTTTCATCCCAGATAGATCCTTTAACTTCCATAGTTAAGGATGGAAGGGTATCAACCAGCAGTCCTCTTACTAATGCTGTAATCATGCATGTCTAATGAGTCATCTCATCATTCTGAAACAACGAACATAAGCATACCTTAGCTCGTGTTCATTTATAGGCCTGCCCAAGTTCCTAAATGGTGGGTTTAGTAAGAATGAAAACCATGGCATGGTGCGACTACCAATTTTGAAGGTGAAAGTGGCAGAGGCTATTAAGCAAACAAGAAGAAACTATACTAATATGACAACAATAATATTGAATAACAAATCAAATCTAAAACACAAAATCCAAGGCACGTCAATCTGAAAAAGACAAACCCCATGTCTAACACACGGATTTACACCAGAGATTTCACATGGACATCCTATGCATACAGTTGAACCTGAAACAATAATTTCTTCACTTCCTCCCACCAACCATACTTTGTGTATTATTACCTGACAGGTTGGGTGATGTACTGCTGCTCGTTGTCATCTTATGCCTTCCATCGGCATTTCCGAGCACATTCAAATCTTCAAACAACCGGTATGATGGGATAAAGGGCTTTTGCCCTGTAGCAGGAGCGGTGTTCCTAGAACCAGTATTTGTCCAAGCATCTCCATTCATTGGTGCTCCTCCGTTGGTTCCCCTAGCGGCGAATGAATTATGTTGCAAGGGTATGGTAGTTGTGGCAGAATTTGATGTGACAGCATTTGCTCCGGGAGTAGAAAACATGTTTGCAGCAGGACGATGATTTTGGCTGCTGAAATAACCAGGAGTAGCAGCCCATGGTGGAGGGGGATACCCATATTGAGGCTGAAAATATGGTTGATATTGAGGTTGTCCATACGACTGGTTTTGAGTTGCAGATTGTACCTGGGGTAGATGATGAGTTTGCTGTTGTGCTTGGAGCAGAGACTGGGACTGGGGTGGGGATTGTGCCTGGGGTTGATGATGAGTTTGCTGTTGTGCTTGGAGCAGAGACTGGGACTGGGGTGGGGGTTGTGGCTGGAATTGAGATGGTGAATTCGACTGGTTTTGAGTTTGACTTTGACGTTCTGCTTGGAACTGGGTCTGGGATTGGGATTGTGGGTCCATTTGAGGTGATGCTTGTATGTTGTGTTGGGAATGATATTGTGGCTGGACTTGAGGCTGGGACGGTTTCTGAGGTGGTGTCTGAGGCTGAGCCCAAGGAACCACATAACTATTGTATGCCGCTGCTCCCTGACTTCCAAGGTAGGTTTGGGAAGCATAAGGATATCCCTGGCTGCTGCTAGGAGTAACAGGTCCTTGATGCATATTTTGGTGAGATGTGGATGTCGTAGGAGGGGTATGGGGAGTGGAAGCAGATGTCGTTGACAACGTGAGGCTTAGAAGATCAATCAAGTCTTGCTCTTTCGAAGTCCTAACTGGTGCAGGTGGATCTGGTAAAGCTAAAGCATTGCTCGGAATCGAGGTTGAGTCAGTTGACGCAGACGAAGTTGCCGCAGTGGCATTGCTGATTGGCACAATGGCTCCACCTGTTCCAGCAGATGCACTCTGAGAAGACGGGAACTGTGCTCTGGAATGCCTGCACTCGAACAAGTGAACCAGTCAAAAACACAAATAGTTAACAAGGATTGGGACAGGTCCGATATCCGATAAATTGTAGCAAGGAGCCTTTCTTAATGCATTTTCAATAAAAGAAATAAAGAATAGACTAACACAGGATGTTATTACTGCCTGATTCAATCTAGGAGGATTTTGCCTAACTACAAGTCTACAAGAGTACGCACACCAATACACAATTGGTTATTCTAGGACTGCAACATGTAAAACAAGATGAATTAGGAGTTAGCGTATGGAACCTTCTAGCTAGCTGTGCGAAATCATCTTCCTCTTCTTCCTCTTCATCAATATGGCTTCTTGTCACAGTAGCAACAGGTCCCGGTGGAGTGATATTAGGTGCCGGGCTCTTCACTTCAGTTGATTTGTTGGAGCTACTAGCTTCAGTAAGCTTGGGACTTGAACCAGCAGCCTCAATTGGCAAGGGGGAACCTACAGCTATGGCGTCATGTTTTGCAAGTAAGCTTTGCAGACCATCATTCAATTCAAGACCTTGAGCTAAAAGTTCCTCATCCCTGCCACATAGACAATAGGAACTTTAGATGCACGCACATAGGCCATGTACAAAAGAAAGAATTTCCTATTTTAAGAAAGCCAAATATAAGTAAGAAAAGGACAATGAAGATTATGATGATTTTTGAGAAAACAGGATCTGAACTTGTAAGTTCCAAGTCATTGATGCCATCTAAAGAAAAATAAATTTGGAGACAACTAACCCAATAGTTGTAAGCATTTGCATCAGCTTTTTTTGGTTGGAACGACATCGATTGACAAGATCAATTATCACTTCATCTTTCACTGCCTGCCAATACAATAAAAAAACAAATACAGTTATAAAAGATTCCGCCGTCAATTCAATTAAAGAAAAGATTTTATTACTGTTGTTCTTACCGCACTGTCACTGGGGTTTACAGTTTGCAGCATGTCACTTAAGAGCTCCATAACATCCCTCATAGAGTCTAAGCTAGACAAACTAAGATTATCAAGGAAAATTTCAGCCCGAAAAAAGGAGTGAGACAAAAACACCTGTTGATGAACACAAAAAATTTATAAAACAAAACTTAAAAGTGATTTTAGACCTTAAACTTTCATTCTCTGTAGCCATTGTTTCGTCAAGCCTTCTAGAAGAATTGCTTGGCATTCCATAACCAGGATTCATGGTTGGGTGTGTAGCAGGTGGTGTGAAGATTGGAGCTGCATTTGATGAACGCTTGGGAAATTCTACTCCTGAACGCTGTCATTTGTAGAGTTACAAAATTTTAGAATCACTAGAGTAGTCGAAGAAAATGAGAGCAGTTGATCTTAGAAGTGGAAATTCTTGGATATCATGTCCTTGATGCCAGTCAGCTGTGACACACAAGTACTTAAGATGCTGTGCTTACCCTTAGATCATCATATGCCCAGTAGTACTGAGGATATTTACCCCCGGGACCACCAAATGCCTCTTGCCAAGAATCCAACAGTGTCAAAATTTTATCTCTCACTAGCATATCCGCCTGCAGAATTCAGGAATCCAGGTTCATTAAAACCAACAAACAAACTTAAGGTTTTAAATAGAAAGAGATGAAAGGTGAAGAAAAAAAAAATACAACAACAAGATTGAAACAGATAGAAATCAGATGCTAATCCCCCGCACAAAAAGGAAACACTACATTTCAGCAGACCAATGACTTGGCAAAAGAAGTCCCCTCAAAAGAAAAATACCAGACAACCACTAGCATTAACATTCATGACTAGCTCAACGGTTTTTAGCACCCATCACTTGTTTGTTAGAACCAGTCATCCCGTCTCTCTAGAACACAACTCATGTCCTCCCAGCTAACAGCGACCCGAAAATAAATTTCAATATGCATATCCGCTAGTGCGTAGTATAACTAATATCCATCATGATTGAAGGGATTTATGGTATAGCTTTTGTTTCCACCAACATATTCATACCCCATACACAAATCATTCCACAACTATATTCGCCGTGCTACATACTTTTTATGCAGCTTTTGCTCCACGACTATCGACAATCTGTGAAACACAATAGCTCTAAGCTAGTAGAATGCATTCCAAAGGAAATTACCTTCTTCCTCACAATTTTGACCATCTCCCCCAATACATTCCTCTCAGCAATCTGAAAGTGGACATAATCACCACAATTCTTCACCATTGTTTCCAGAAGCTACAAAGGGAAAATAACACGTGGTTAATTCACAAATACATCTATCATGAAATCCCAAGCAACAGAGACAGGAACAAGAGAAATTATTTTCCGACAAAAATTACCGTCAAAGCTAGTAATTGAACTTTAGAACTCTTGTGCTGCAACCTTCTCTTCACAGCTTTTACAACATCCTTTGCTTGCCTGACAAGTTCACATCCAAAGAAAAAATTACATCAATTTCCTAACAGTAAAAGAAAAACCCTGAACAATAAACAGAACAAGTAATCGAAATCGAGCACTAGGTGATTTTGACAAAGACATTAAAGAGAAACATGCACCAAATATTTTTTTCACAGAAAGCCTAAGTATTTATTCCCTATCATCAATCTTTTACTCATAAATACTTCTGCAGTGATGGTTTCAACTATCTTCATATAATTCAACCTAAAAAGTAATCTTAATTAAATCCTTTTACAAGAATCAGATTCTTTTTTCACATAAAACCCAAAAATATTCAACAAACTCCATCCATAAAAAAAATAAAAACAAAACATTGAATACTTGAGGCAAAGGGAAACAAGAGCAGATGAGAAATTAATGAACTAAATATTAAAACATACAAACATGCACGTAAAACTCAAGAAATTTAAGCTAACAAAGAAACAAAATCAAAGTCTTCACCTTTAGAAAAACAAGAACAATAAAACGAAAAATTAATAAATAAAGATTAGAACTTTTTACCAATGATTAGAATTAACAGAATCACAAATATCGATGTTCATAGTCCAATCAGGACCGATTAGAAGATCGCTCGTCGCCTTGTCTACAGCTACTGCTGCTGCTGACGATGAAGCTGATGACATCATCATCATGTTTCTTTTACTCTTCGCTACCCCTTTTCCGCTTACAACAACTTCTGCTTGTTTCCCGAGAAAATTCCACCAAAGGAACGATGAACAACTACAAAGACAACCTCAACCTTTCACCTTCAAAAAAAAAAACCACCACCTTTACCTTACCATGTGTTTGAATCCTAAGAAAAAAATGAAACCCCTAGAGAAAATTATAAAAGGGAAACTCTTTCTCTGCTTTCCTTTTTATAAAGATTAAAAGAGCTTTTAAGCAAGAAAATTCATTTTCTACGAAAATTCGTTTCTTTTGTGGGAGAATTTCAATATAAGGCCGCCCACTCGAAATTATTTGAAGTCAACTGTTGCATTCAAAAATATTTATTGAAAAAGGGAGAAGACGAATGCCACCCTTATCTTCAAGTTCTTGCAATGACTATTATGCCCTTTATTGAAAGATTCTATTTTCTAATTTTTTTCTTGATAAATGGTACGGAGAAAATATGGACTAAATTAGGTGTAAATTAAATTTTTTAATAACAAAAAATTTTAAGCCCTATATTATAAAGATAAAAGTATATTAATGGTAGCTAAATTTTTTTATAAATATATATTTTAATCATTTTCAATTAAATAATTTTTAAATAGACTATATTTTATAAAATTTAATTAATCAAAATATTTTAAAAAAATATAATTAAAAATAGTATATATGACGATTTATTTATTTATGTAAATTGAAGGTGAAATTACTGTGATCTATGACAAAATTTTCATCGAATTTTACGGATGATGCCATTTATTGTAAAATATATGCTTATTATCATACAATATGCTTTTGGGCTGTCATTTTCCCATAAAGTCAGAAATTCCAATTCCCCTTTCATTTAGTACTATTAGGAGTATTTTATTCAACCCATTTGGTCTAATCTTTTAATTTTTTTCCTAATAGTAATTAATATTTAAAAAACAAAACTAATTTAACTTTAATTCAGTGAAAAACAATAAAAATAAAAGTATTTATAATATTTAAAATTTTAAAAGAATTATAGTATTTTTTTCATCGAAAATTCGTCTATTTGTATAATCTCGTTTTTTCCGACCGAAGGAATTTGGTACAGTTAGTGTGTGAATATTGCATTAATAATATTATAAACGAGATTAAAAAAATTATAAGTCTTTGTTTTTTTATTTAGAATCTAATTTTTATATTTTTATTTAGAAAGTACTGACTTAGTAATTATGTAACAAAAAATGGCGTTACGATGAACTTAATTTTTTTAAAAAATCAATAATATTAATAATTTAGCTTAAAATTTTAAATATAAAAATAAAAGAGAAATTAAATTCTTGAAAAAAAAACACATAAAGACTAAATTTTATATATGAGGAGTATATGAATTTGAAGTATATTTTAACAATTCATTCGTTTTAATGGGAAAATAAAATGATTGTGACATTGAATTTTATATTGGGTGGAGGCGTAAATCTTTGACTTAAGCAATAATTATTATTATCTTTTGAGTTAATTGTATTATAATCTTTAAACTATAATTTTTTTAAAATTGATTTTAGATTTTTAAATATTTAATTTTATCCTCAAGCTATAACACTCATTTTAATCAATTCTTAAAATTTTGAAAGTTCATGTTTCATCCCAAACTATAACTCATACTAAATTGATCTCTAAATTTTTGAACATTTTAATTTTATTCTCAAATTATCAGTATATATTAATCATATTTCCAAACAATAATTTGATGATAAAATTAAAATGTCTAAAAATTTGAGGATTGAATTAAAATAAAAATATTTAAAAATAAAATAAAATAAAATAATTTAAAAATTTTAAGTATCAATTAAAATATAAAAATTTAAAAATTAATTTAAAACGAATGACCTATTTCTAAAATTTGTAATGCACTTACCTCCTATCTATTACTTAACTTTGAGTGGTCCTCATCCTACTTAATCTATCCAACTAGGTATTTATTTTGTACTACGAGAATAAACAAGTGTAAGATCATAAGTATCAGTATTTTTGGGTACATCCTATGTAATATAGACATATCGAAGTGTAGTAGATCTATTTCAACAAATATATTCTTCTTCTTCTTCTTCTTTCTGTATCTATTCACCGGAACTCACTCCATACTTAATTATTGTTGTTTCTCGTGGTCCTTATAAGCCCAAGCCAGTCCCAACTCTGCCATCCTTCCTTGTGCGCTGGGCAATATGATTTCAGGTATTCCATGGGATTTACACTCCATCTCCATTCAAAAACAAGAGTCCTTTTTCATCATCATCCATCCATTGATAATTGTAAAGTTTGAATCCCCATGACCCAACAGGGTTTGGATCCTGGTCAGTCCGAACCACTATGCGACAAGTGAACCTTGTAAGAAAAAGCGGGTGTTGACGACACGAGGATACTCAGGCTGTACACACAGAAACCCACCGGAAAGACAAATGAAAGCGATGTTCAAGTACAAACATCTCGGATGGCCTGGAAACTGGGATCCTTAACATGGGCAAACTGGGTACTTGCTTGGGATCCAAATTCAAATCCAAACCAGTCGTGTCTTGAAAACATGGAGATTCAAACAGTAATATACGAACCTAGATTTGTGTTCGAACAGTACAATTATAAGTTTTAATGGCAACCCTTTATTTCTGAGGTACGTACGAATATTTATTTGAACAAGATGATGATAAACACCGTCCTACGTGGTATGATCTTTTCATACAATGTGGAATAACCACAAAATGACCATAGTTTATCATTAGAAGGGTCTCTTGGAATAATCCGAAGGTCTCCAGAATTTGTCGTGTGGTACGTGACATGATCTATCAATACAACTATTGTTCCGGAAATATCAACTAGGATGTCAAGTGGGAAGGAGGGTGTGAACGATATGATTTGATGTATATTTACGTTAAGACTTAAGAATTTGTATCTATATCTTCGTCTCATAATATATTATGAATATAAATTAATCTAAAATCATCTTTATTTCAGAATTTATAAAATTAAAATCATCCTCGTTCTATCATCCAAATGAATTATAAGACCCACGTAATCTTTCTTTACCCGCCTTATAAATCTTTTGTATAACATATTTATAAATATTAATTAAAGAATATAAGTTAAATTTTTTAAAAAATAATCAGTCATTCAGACTCCCACCCTCAAATTAAAAATAATTATATACAAAATTAAATTTTGTACAATAAAAAAACTTTAGACAAAAAGATATGTCTATTATAAATGATCGAAAATATTACAAATAATATATAAAATAATGTTTTAATTGTCGTATTTAATAAACAATATAGACATAATTAAAAAGAAAAAAAAATAAGAATAAAAACTTTTAAAAAATAAGAATAAATACTAATAAAATCTAAATAACATACAATATTAGAAAAAAAAATAAAAAAAAGAGCAACTTAACTATAATGAGGATTGAGGAGAAGAAAACAAACCTTAAAAAGAATGCTTAAAGACACAACGGTAGAGAATAAATTAATAAACATAAATATTTTAAGATAAGTAATTAATATAAATTATCTTAAATTTGATTCGAATTCAAACTGATATTTTAAGAGATATTTATATATTTAATAGGATCATATTCAATTTTAATCTGAATCTCAAACTCAATTATGTATAGGCATAAAGATAATTTTCACCCTTAACGTTTGTAGTTTTTGTCATTTTGGCTCCTATTTTTTGGGGATAAATTTAGCCCTTGACCTATGTCTTTTTAACAAATAACTCATTTTTAACTACCATGATAACTGAACCGTTAAAAATTTAATAATGATGACATATTATATATATAATAATATATTTTAAATGATTTAATATCTAATATATCAAATACATATACGCGAAATATATTTTTATTCCAATCTAAAAATATAAAATAATTAAAATTCAAATAAAATATTAAAAATTATTTTTTTATTTATTAAAAATTAATTAAATCTAAAACAAAAGGCTACTAAACATTCTCAACTTTAATTATAGTAAAATCAAAATTTTATCTAAAAAGGTATGAACATAATCTGAAAAGAAAGGGTTTTGTATAACTTGTTACTAGTGAATCAAAGATGAAGGATTTTGATAATAATCAATTAGATTTTTATTATTTTAATTTAAAATTTAAGTATTTTAGTTTTAATCTAAATTAGAGTTTTAGGGTTTTATAAAGATATTTTAGTTAGGGTTGAGAATATTTAGTAAATTTTTATTTTAGATTTAATTAATTTTTAATATTTTATTTAAATTTTAATTATTTTATATTTTATACTAAAATAAAATTATATTCTATATATATATGTATATATTTAATAGGTTAGACTATATGTCATTTAAAACATATTATCACATATATATGATATGCTATTATTATTATTATTAAATTTTTAACGGTTCAGTTATCATGATAGTTAAAAAATGAGTTATTTGTTAAAAAGACATAGATCAAAGGTTAAATTTATCCAAAAAAAGAATAAGGACCAAAATGACAAAAATTATAAACGTTGAGGGTGAAAATTATCTTTATACCTTATATATACTAAAATTTTTATTAATATCTCAAAACGAGTCAATATAAATTATCTTTTTTTTAACTAAGATTTAAAATAATATTATATTTTAAATAATATTTATAATATATTGTTATAAAATTTAATGAAATAGGTGTATATGATACAAGAAAGGTACATATAAAATGAATACAATAATATATTTACTATTTTTTTCACCTACTATACTAAACTTAATTTTTATCTTTATTACCATTTTAAACCCCATAAAATTTATAATTATCAATACCCAATTAAATACGAAACAGAGCAAATTCTCCGTGAAGCCCACTCATAACATCCCTAATACCAACCAGTAACAACTTTGATAGTTTCACATGAATATTCTAAAGCAGACGAATATAGAACTCATCAATGATGACATTCTAGAAAATGTAAAGTCTTTTTAATAGTCATTAAATTTTAATTAATTATTTAATTTAATAATTAAAATTTTAATTAGTTCAATAGTATTAAAATTTAATAATAATATTAAAATAATTGAAATTTTATATACTAAATTAAATAATTAATTAAGTTTTAATAATCATTCGTAAACTTCACCCTCGTTCCGTAATAGTCCACCTAAAATCGGCCATACCGACCACCCTAACAACTTTGATAATTTCACATGATAGAATACTAATATTCGAAGGCAAAAGAATATTGACTCATCAATGATATCAGTCTAGAAAATGTCAAATTTGGTTGGTTTGTTTTTTCCATAATTGATTTTCCTCACTATAAGATGACCAAATATGTGCAAGTTTTGTCACATTCAATTTCTTCACTCCTTTGAATTCTCTTGGAAGCAACAACAATGGCGGGTGTGGAATCGGTGAGGAACAAGCAGGTGGTTCTCAAGAACTATGTGGATGCAGGTTTACCCAAAGAATCAGACATGGAGATAAAAGAATCCAGCATTCCATCGAAAGTACCAGAGGGTACTAAAGATGCGATTTTGGTCAAGAATCTGTACTTGTCTTGTGACCCTTACCTGAGAAATCGCTTGAAGAACATACAAGGTTCATATGTGGCATCTTTCCAGATTGGCTCGGTGAGTTGAAGGATCGCAACTTTAAAAAATCCCCCTTTTCCGTCTTTTTAAAGAATTTTGATCTGTGTTTTTAGTTAGGATCTTTGCATGCATGTTTTGATGGTGTGTTTTCTGATAATTATTGGGTCGATTTGAAGTTTGGTGATTATAAGGCTGAGTTAATGTATAGAGTCGTAGGTAAGGTGTTCGTAAAAATGTTCATAATATTATGAATCATTTCATTGCTGGATATTTCTCTAGTCTTTCAAATTGTGTTCATTGACTGTTAAATATCTGTCTCGCGGGATGAGACATGGATTCGAATCTTGGTTGTGAATGGAGAAAAGTGGGTTTGGAGAGTAGTCTCGACTCTGCAGACTCCGATCTGTATTAGTCGGTCAACGGGTAGTATATCACTGGTTAAACCAAAATAAGTCGTAATCTGGAATCATAGATGATGGAGTAGAGGTGCAACAACAGTGCATTAGTGAATTATCTTGCATGTTCAAGATTCAAGAACAATGCTTAGAGATAATTCTATTTATATTTTCAGTGACAGTGAAGAATAAACCATAGTTCATTCAATTCATGGGTAATAGTTAGTTTCCATGGGCGAGTTGCAGCTGTTTAGGACTAAATGAAGAATAAACCATAGTTCATTCAATTCATGGGTAATAGTTAGTTTCCATGGACGAGTTGCAGCTGTTTAGGACTAAACCCATAGCAACAGTACTTAATGACTGAGCTCTTTCATATATTCAAAATTTTAAAAGTTTTCTCATAAATTTGTAACATGTGTCTGGTAAAGTAAATTAGGCCTGTTCTGAGTACAAATTCTGTAATTGAAACCGAGTTCTTATTCAATTTCGAATAATTGGAACAAGAGAAAATGAAAAAACAGAACATACCTGGTTTTCTGAAACTGCTCATATTTGCTTTACCTTTGAATGTTGACTTTGTGCAGCCAATAAACGGTTATGGAGTGGCCAAAGTTGTGGATTCTACTCATTCGGGGTACAAAAAGGGTGATCTCATTTGGGGGATTACTGGTTGGGAAGAGTATACTCTCATAACAGCACCCAATACTTTTTTCAAAATTCAACACACAGATGTTCCTCTTACATACTATACAGGACTTCTTGGTAAGTTGATTTCTAATTTGTCAAAATGACATCAAATTTATACAAAAAGGAATGACAATTACTAGGCGATCACTTATTGGATATGTAGTCGTTTGTTGGATTCAAGTCTGCATGTCGGATACGAGTTTTGTATCCAACTCAGTTATTTTCGTTTTTATAAGTTTTTCATGTGTTTGAAGGATCAGATCCCCATACCCTTGTTCAACAATGTGTCTGGCACGAGTACTTGAAGAAAAACAAAGTCAGAACAACATTTATGTATCCACTGCATTATCCTTGGAGGTTAAATTTCTAAATAAACAACATACACAAGTAATCTGTCTGAAGTCGATGAAGAAATTATGAATCATATCTAAGCAAATTAATGCTAACTTTTTCTTGTCACTGAAAACTATTAGTTATAGGGTGCTGTGAGAGGGATAGAAACATCAAGGATACATGTCAAAGAACATGAATATGAGATACTGCACAAAATCGAGTCGCATAGTTTAGTGTCTTTATTATCTGGGTTATATCCTATTAGTAATCCAGATTTAGTTGTTAGCCCAAAATTATGTCGATATCAATTTAGCAAAACCTGTTTAATGAGGATGTCTATTCAGTTTAGGACTTAATTTTTTTTGCTCCATACTGTTCCTCTCCATCATTATTGTGCGGTGGCCTTGTTCTCATCAAAGTGCTCTTCATTTTGGCACTGTAGGTATGGCTGGTATGACTGCTTATGCTGGTTTTTATGAGATTTGCTCCCCTAAGAAGGGAGAGTATGTCTATGTATCGGCTGCATCTGGAGCAGTTGGTCAGCTTGTTGGGCAATTTGCAAAACTGTTAGGCTGCTATGTTGTTGGAAGTGCTGGAAGCAAAGAGAAAGTAAGTTTTTGGTTGTCATTGCTACCTTCGTTTCTTTTTTCGCCTTCTCATTCTAAGTATCTTTATTGTGTCTGTATCAAAGATTGATTTGCTGAAGAATAAGTTTGGGTTTGATGCGGCATTCAACTACAAGGAAGAACCAGACATGGATGCTGCTTTAAAAAGGTCAGTAGTATAGTTATATTTTTGTAAATTTTGGATAACTAGGCTAACATATCTTCACTCAATAATGCTATACAAAGTTTTCATCAATAGTTGCTAAAACAGACCGACTCAATTCCAGAATCACATGATCAGTGACCCGACTGCTGGGCCGGTCTGGTTCTATGGTATCTAATATAGTCGTGGTACATTTTACCAACCTTAGCAACAACGGTTCCTCCAATGCTGTATCATTTTGGCAGGTTCTTTCCTGAAGGCATTGATATTTACTTTGAAAACGTCGGGGGAAAGATGCTCGATGCAGTTCTGGCCAACATGAGGGTCCATGGTCGTATTGCTGCATGTGGAATGATTTCACAGTACAACAAGGAGCAGCTTGATGCAGTGCACAACTTGATCTACATCATACCAAAGCGGATTAGGATGCAAGGGTTTATCGTCACTGATTTCTATCACCTTTATCCCAAGTATCTAGAAACAATCCTACCCCACATCAAAGAAGGGAAGATAACGTATGTTGAAGACAAAGCTGAAGGCCTTGAGAGTGCTCCGGCAGCTCTCATTGGCCTCTTCACCGGTCGCAATGTTGGGAAACAGTTAGTTGTAGTCTCCCATGATTGATGCTATTGCTACCATACTGCACAACTCTTGAGAGGTAATCCGTGTGTATGCGGCGTTTCTTTATTATTGACTGTTAAACTTAAATAAGATGCGTTGGCTTTGTGTTAGACATGTCCAAGTCATCGTGTTTAGTTGTGATCACGATTCATGCATCATGTTTGGCAATCACCATGCCTTCTGTTGTGGTTGAATAAAAAGATTTAGAATTTCAACTCCTACTTTATTATACTTAATTTTTTAAAATAAAAATAGAATATTTTAATGGTTTGAAGACATGTACTTCATAATATTAAATATGCATAAAGTACACATAAATTCTCATGTTATATAAGATTACAAATATGATGGACGACAGTTGATTCAGTAGATGATTCATCAGTACCAGGGACGACAGTTGTGATACAAGAGAGCCCCTCGACTTCTGCATGTCCAACACCCAAACTCTGAGGAGAAAAAGATGATTCAGTAGATGAGAAATCCCTAAAAACAGAGTAGGAGAGATACCAGAAACATTGACAACAAACACACCTGAAGATTATAGCCTCTTCTAGAGAAAACGCCTGTAACAAGGTTTACAACTCCCGGAGTGTCATTAACAAGCATGGATAAAGTATGAGATGGATGTCCACTTGTCTAGGACATAGTAGCACCAACGGCATTGGTTTTAGGTTAAAAATACGAGATACCACAAAGATGCATTTTAAATAAGGGCAAGAATGGTAAGAAAAGCTGAAAATCGCCAAAATGGGGCCATTTTTTTCCCTTCTAATAGGAGATAGTGCATGATCCTATGAAATAACAGAGTTGAAGTGATAAATGCAGTGGATTGCTGGAAGGCCAACTAGAACGATTCATGTAGTGTCTAGGAAATCTCATCCGTTTTCAGTCTTTATTTCATTTTCCGATGCATCTACCATTAAAGACTTGTACCCTTGTTTTGTTTCTTTGTAACTTACCCAATCCCAATCCCAATCCCACTAGCAACACTCAATAAAGAGTGACGGGCTGAAGTGTTGATTAGGGATTAGGAATTCCACAAGTTATCTTCCCTGTGGGAGTTTCTTTCTCCAACTCCATTATTGATGGTCCCATTGGCAACATTTCCACTTGGCACATGGTGATGGTGTACGAACAGAGTTGGAGATCTGTCTGAGTCTAAATTTGAATCAGTCAAAGGAAGGCTGAAAACAAATAACTGGTACAACGACGGAGGATCAATATCAAAGTCTAAAGTTACTTGAGTAGTAGTTAAGGGATAGATTAATTTTTAATAATTCTAAAATCATTAAAAAAGCATATATTCATGTGTATTTTTAATATTTTAATAATATATACATATTTTTCAGATAAAATGATTTGGATTCAAATCTAATCAATATTTAAATTTTGATGTATTTAATTACATAATACATAAAGTGATTTGAATAAATATATTTAAAACATACAATCTTGAATTCAAATCTTTATTCACCTTGTCCTCATTATATAAGGCCAAATGGTTGAAGTGACTATTGAAAACTATATCCAATTTAAGGTGGGGTAAACGAAAACTTTATTTTATTACTACTATCTCATAACAATATTGTAAATATTTATAGAGTAATCTTTATAATTATTATTGTGTTAATCTTTTAAATTATGTATATTGTTACATCTAAAAGACATGTAATAAATCTTATATGAAATATATAAAAATAATATTATACATTTTATCAAATATATATTTTTTATAAAAAATAACTCATGATAATATATTTTATCTATATCATAATTATATCATTTATGTTTGTCATATTTTTATCGGTCGGGATTAATTAAGTTATTTTTAAGGAATTTTTTGGAATAAACTTGGGTTGAACGACAGTTTAACTTTAGGTACCAAATGGAAAAAAAAGTCTATTTTGAGGGTAACTTGAATATTCTACCTTGTAATTGTATTATCACGAACGCCATTTTTTGTGATTTTCAGTTGAAACATAGAATGAAATACTTAGCCAAAGGGAAAAGGCAAAGCTTGATTGTCTAAAAAAAACAAATTTCCCTCCTTTTTCTCTTTCTCCATGCGATTCCTTCGGATCTGAAATCATCTTCTTCCCCTCAACATCTATTCCTTCACTTGTTCATCGTCATAATATCATTTAACCTTCCTCTGTTTACATTATCGAGAGCCCACGAGCTTAACTTTTTCTTCCCCATTTTGGCTCTCGGAGCCAAAAGTACTGAAGAATATTTTGCGCTTGGGGTTTTCTTGGATTATATGTGACACACCATTCCCCTTGTGGTTTTCCAATATTGTTCAGTTGATTTCCGGATTTCCCTTTTCTTATACCGCAAGAGAAAACAAAGATGACGATGGACAACTTAGCATCACAGCTGAAACGGGGGATCTCCCGGCAATTCTCGACGGGGTCGTTGAAACGGACTCTGAGCCGTCAATTCACGCGGCAATCGTCGCTTGACCCGAGGAGGAACAACAGACGGTTCAGCTTCGGCAGGCAATCGTCGTTGGACCCCATTCGGAGAAAAAGCATCGGGGATGAGATGACAGTGCCAGACCACCTCGACTCGACCATGCAGCTTCTGTTCATGGCGTGTCGAGGGGATGTTAAAGGAGTGGAGGATTTGTTAAATGAAGGGATTGATGTTAACAGTATCGATCTCGATGGACGTACAGCTTTGCATATCGCTGCTTGTGAAGGTCATGTCGAGGTTGTTAAGCTTCTTCTTAAACGGAAGGCTAATATCGATGCCCGTGATCGTTGGGGTAGCACGGTATATTTCTTCTTCATATATTATATATTCCTTTTGAAGGAAAAGTTGGACTTTTTGTTGGTTTTGTTGGATTGAGATAAACCATTGTTCTATAGTATTGATTTTGAGCAAGGAGAACATGAAAAAAAATAGATTTTTCTTTTTAAAATCTAGTTGTTCTTTACATGGCCAGGCAGCTGCTGATGCGAAGTACTATGGCAATGTAGAAGTGTATGAGATTTTGAAGGCCAGAGGAGCCAAAATTCCTGTAAGATAGAAATTATCTTCCTTTTCTTCCATCTATTTGTCATTTTTGTTTGTGACCAATGATTTATGTAATTAGGCCTGTCTGAACTATGAAGATTGTTATTTACATATCTGCCTTGATATTAGAAAACCAGGAAAACACCAATGTCAGTTGCTAACCCTCAAGAGGTGCCAGAGTACGAACTTAACCCATTGGAGCTTCAAACTCGGAAGTCCGACGGTATAGCGAAGGTATGGTCCAATCTGAAAGACAAGTCCATTGATTTGCAGATAATACTCTGCATTTCATTCACTATGCTGTGAAATGATTAGGATTCTGCATATGGTCTGAAGCGCAATGGATTTATATATTATATTCTTCATGTGTTTGCAAGAGTAGAATACCTATACGATGGTTTCCCTTCGTTTTTATTGTATTCTGTGCTTTTTATAGAGGGAATGTTAATGTTTCATAAATCACTTGCCAGGGTTCATATCAAGTGGCAAAGTGGAATGGCACTAGGGTTTCTGTGAAGATATTATTAGATAAGGACAGCTATGCAGACCCTGAGAGCATGTATGGACTCACCCTGTTTTGTTTTAGATATATGTTCACTCATGTGAATAACAATATATATATATGTCCTTTCTTTTCTGATGTCAGTTATTTATATGTTGGTTTGTATGCTTTCTGGGAATTCAGAGTGTCCATCATTCTGGTTTCCAGAGCAGTTGCATGCTATTCGCGATGTATTATTGTCCATCATTCTTTTAATCAGCATATGTGAGCTCTACAGTCTAAATTCCAAAGAAGAAATGATATTATTGACTATTGAGAGCATAAATGGTTAAATATAACTCTACCCTGGATAAGATTCTGTAAAAAGGTTATGTAAAGTGACTTTCTAAGTAGCATCGTACTGATACGTATAAGTCTCATTTATTTATACCCGTATTCTCTGAGTTCCTTCAATAATTTCTTTTCTGGTATGATGGCACCAGATGTATTAATTGTGAATTATGACATTTCATGGCTAAGTAGATTGTTTATTTTTTTTCTCTAAAGTGTCTCAGAGTGCAGGTGCAGTACAATTTTATTTAGTTAATAAACATTTCTTGTTTTATGAGGGATATATGTTTTTACAATTATACTTTAAGGGATAATATGAGTTCTTTTATTTCCCAGCTGTTGCAGAGCCTGATACTGAACTATTTTCGTATCTCTTCTCTTAACAGAAATGCTTTCAAGTATGAGCTAACTTTACTTGAAAAAGTTCGGCATCCTAATGTGATTCAATTTGTTGGAGCTGTCACGCAAAATGTTCCCATGATGATTGTTTTAGAGTATCATCCAAATGTAAGAATGTGTTTTTGTTCTGTTGATTTGTCCATTTTATTTGGCAATATACATGCTTCTGTGTTCAACTATGATAGAAGATTAACACTCTATTTGTCCATTTAGAGAGAAGAAAAATGAGACGACTAGACAACGAAAATTTCATTGTGTGCCTAAAAATGTTCTCTCATATAGTTTAGGTGGTTCCAAAATATAAATGCTTGTGCGGAACTGATATTAGGATACATGTGAATTTTGACACTGAGACTGCTTTGTTTTAAATGTTTGGGGAAATAACATATTGAATAAAGACTTACTGATTGTTCGGAGTTCTTAATAAATGGACTGAACCTCACAACCATCTTCGGTCAATTATGGATACAAAATTCATTTTCTTCATCTTGCATGTCTGTATTAGAGGTCCTGATATTTCAAATTTATTGTACATAGTTTCATTCAGTTTGATTTTGCATATTCTGGAGATGGTATGTTATGTTCAACACCAAAGAATAGTTTTAGCAGCAAAAATCATTTTGTGTAGAGAAAGTCACCACCTAAACATTACTAAGGTGATGATCCTCATTTCAGGGTGACTTGGGAAGCTACCTTCAAAAGAAAGGACGTTTATCACCATCCAAAGTTTTAAGATTTGCTGTCGACATCGCCAGGTTAGTTTTTTTGGGGGGGAATATATCATATTTCAAGAATATATTGCTGTATTATCATTTTTTAATCACCATTAGTCCTATTTTTCACCTATGCATGGCTCATACGTTAATGTTCTGATTATGCTTGTTCTTCTATCCTATGTTATTGTATGCTAGTCATTTATTTCTCCTTGTTCTTCACTTTATGACTTTATGTTTTCTTGATTTCAGAGGAATGAATTACCTTCATGAATGTAAACCAGATCCAATCATCCACTGCAGTTTACAGCCAAAGTAAGGGAACCACTATAGAAGTTAATATAATGCCTGCAGGATTGCGTGTTGAATTTTTTAATGTACTTGTTGTGATGAACTGTCCTTTAATATTTGAAATTTTAAGGTGCCAGAAATATTTTGCTGGATAGTGGTGGTAAGCTGAAGATAGCCGGATTTGGTTTGCTGAGATTGTCCAAATTATCAGCCGACAAGGCAAAATTAGCACGTCCAGATGAGCAACTCGATCCATCAAGTATGTGACCAAAAAGTTTCCTTCTTGATTTTAAATGCTTTCAATACAAGTCAATACACGTAGTCTTTGGATAATGGTTGGAATGCTAACTATTCGGTATTTAAATTGTAGATATATATATGGCACCTGAAATTCGAAAAGGTATGATATTTGATCGAAGTGTTGATGCTTATTCTTTCGGTGTTATGCTATATGAGGTACGTGGTCGCTCAAAAGTTCCCCCATTGTGATTACTGATTACTTATTCTGTAGTTCTATCTATGAGTTGAAAGAGAGTTAATGCGAGGATTTTCCGGGCTACTGACTGTTTTCCCTGTTTTGTTCCTGTATGAGTTCAGATGATTGAAGGAGGAGTGCCTTTTCATCCTAAGCCTGCCGAAGAGGCGGTGCAATTGATGTGTTTTGAGCAGACGAGACCACCACTCAAGGCAAAATCGAAAAGTTATCCACCAGAATTAAGAGAGTAAGTCTAGGATTCAAGATTCAGAATAGGCTTTCGTAGAGAAAAGATTGTCTCTCTTCTTACCAGGAAAAGAAATGAAATTATCTTGTATGGGATTATATATACTTGCAAATATTCTAAGGTTGACATACATTGCTGTATGAGAAGCCTTATTGCAGAATGCTGGGATCCAGAACCTCTTGTAAGACCAACTTTTTCGGAAATCATTGTACGATTAGACAAAATTGTTGCCAGTGGCACAAAACAAGGGTGGTGGAAAGACACATTCAAGTTTCCTTGGTATGCTTCTATCACCGAACTTTTTGTTAACCAGTAGTTTGTATATATTACTTGTGAATCGAATTGGAGTACCTTGACATATCATGAACTCAAATTTTCCCTAGGCTTTCTTTTTTCCTTTCAAATATTTTTATAATCTATGTTCCTCAGACTTGGGTTTGGGGTGATGGTGGTACACTTGGATTAGTCTAGGAGACACAAATCTGAATCTGCCAAAGACCTCAACTGCTCTTACCCTTCCGAGTTCTCACCACCAGAGTAAGACAACTGAGAACATTGTATTTTACCTGTGATTCTTTGCAGGAAATAAGGGGAAGGTTTAGTTAATTCGAGAAGAGGAAACCAGATGAAGATTTTGAGGGAGGTTCCGAGTTTGAGCTCGAGTTTATGAAGCTTCATCTTCAACAATGCATGTTATAGTACTACTTTGAATTGAAAAAAAAGTACAAAATCATGTTGGCGTTGAAAGAAAAAAGAAAAAAGATGAATTCCCCTCCCTATTTCTACACTCCCGGTCCCTTTCATTATGTTTGATGTGTAAAAGAGCTTACAAACGTGACGAACATAATATAAATCCAATGATATTTATGTCTTTTTATCATATGAGAACCACTTTCTACTACTTGAAACTAATTTGTTTCTCTATTTCATCCTTAATTTATAACCAGTTTAGAACAGTTTAAACTTTATATATGATGACTTGCAATTTGCAAAGCTATGGTTCGAGTTCGGGTCGAGAAACATGGTCCTTGGCAGTGAGTTCGGCTATGAATTCAGTTATGTTGTTGTCTGAGCTTCCACCGTCACTGACTGCCTCCATTGTTAGCTTCTTCCACTTCATTGCATTTCTCTTGATATCTTCACTTCGATCTCCTTCCATTATTTCCCTTATACACCTCTCTACCTCTTCTCTTCTAATGATTCCGCTTCCCTCCACCTCGGCTCTGATCCCCACCTGCCATACATCCGCAATGAATTTAGCATTCGTCGGTTGATCCGACAATTGTGGCACTGCCACCATCGGCACCCCCAAGCTCAATGCTTCCATGGTTGAGTTCCACCCGCAATGACTCATAAAACAGCCTACTGCCTCATGAGCGAGCACTTGCAGTTGAGGACTCCATGCAACCACAAGTCCTCTCTCTGAAGTTTCTTTTATGAAGTTTGTCGGAATCTTTTTCTGTTCGGTTTCTCTGACGACCCATAAGAAGTTCCTTTCGCTTCTCTTTAAACCTAATGCTATGTTCTCCATTTGGTCTTCTCCTAAGTTTGCCAAGCTTCCAAATGACACGTAAACAACTGAAGCAGGTTGCTTGGAGTTCAACCATTTAACACAAATGTCAGTCTCAGGCTTGAACAAATGAAAACCATAATCGCTGTCCTCCTCCACTCGTTTGTCTAAGAACATGGATGGAATCGTGGGTCCAATGGTCTTGATTGGTCTCTGGCTTGACATCCAGGTTATAACCTATTACAGAAAATTATAACAAATTTAATCGTTAACTGAACCAGACATTATTCAAAAATATACGAGGATTTTTTTTAACTGCACCGAACATTATTCAAAAATAATACTCTACCTCAAATTTTTAAACTCTAAATCTAAATAATTCCAAGTTTAAACTTTTAATGTGAATAGTAACACAAAAATATATAAATATTTAAAAATCGGATGAATATGCAAATTACCTCATTCTCCAAGCTTGTGAAGGTATTAAATAAAACCCAGTCAGCTTTCTTGAAGCTGGAGAACTGATCAATCAAGACTTGCGTTAATGTGGGATAAGCTTTTATGTCATAAACGAAAGATGGCAACTCACGAGCTTGAAGCAAAGGCAAGCCTGCCATTGACAAACAAGGCTCCTCAATCGGAAGCTTAAGCAACCCTTCATGAACATTGTAGAGCACTGTACTCACTGCACAAGATGTAGTGAAGAACTCAGCTCCATACACCCCCTGTTGTTTAGCTATATCCAGGGCCCATGGTATCACCGAGTCATAAACGAGGCAACTCGCTGGGTTTTCAGACTTTGACATGCTTAGTTTCGCCATGATTTGTGGTACTCTTAAGGTCCCAACAGCTTTGAACCGCTCGAGGTACTCCTTGACGTTTTTTTGTAGTAAATTATCGTCTCCGAGGTCGTCGAAAACAGGCTCGATCTTGACGGAACTGTAGTCTTGGACTGCCATAGGCTTGTTACCACAGAAGGTGACTAATGAGACGTTGATTCCTTTGGAAACGAGGCGTTTTGCGAACTGAAACATCGGGTTAATGTGTCCTTGAGCGGGGGCAGGCAATACCAGAACCTGTGTTGGGCTAACAGTTTCTTGACTCATTTCTGTTTTTTGACGAGTGCTATGGAGTTGAGTCCACTTTTACTCTGTAGTATTGGTTAGACGGGTGGACTATATAGTGCCAAGTGCCGACATTTTGTCTTTGGAAACTGTCGGTAAGAATAATTATATTTTAAAGATATTAATTCGTGTTACAACCAAAACATTATTTAATCAAGGAAGAAAAACAGACAAAGAGTCTAAGATAAATTATTAAATGAATCATGTTTATTATATTATTTATAAAATAAATTATATATAAATAATTATTTAATTATAAAATTAAATTTAGTTTAATAATATTTTTTATTATGTCAATATAATTTTTTAAATGATATCAATTAATTGATTATCAAATCAATTTTTAAATATTTATAATTTCGTTCTTCGTAAATTTATAAATACAACTTATAATATTTATATATATTTTTATTTTTCGATATTTTAATATCTATAAAACATCTGATATAATTAATCACTTAATTCTATATCATATCATATAATAACATTTTATATTTTATATATATTAGAGACTTAAACAACATATCTTTCTTGATAAATATAAAATCTTATGAGCTTAGAATTTACTATAATATAAAAGGTAGCTAATAATAATCTTTATCATCAATTATATCCACATAAGATTAAAAAAATCTTTACTATATTAATTGTATGATTAAATCCATCAATAGTCACATGTACAAATATAATCAAATTAAAATAAGTAATCCGAACATGTTTATTTCTAGGGTTAAGTATGGTTAACTGTAAAATCAAAAATTAAATCAAACCGGGGTATTATAGTTTATATATTTACGAACCGTAGTTAATCGAATTAGACCGAATTTAATTTTTTAATTAATTTTTAATTATTTTTATAAGGTAAAAATATATATTTTATACTTAAAATATTATAGAGGTGTTTTTATTTTTTTATTTAAAATAAGTTTTTAATAAATATTTATGAAAAATATCTTAAATTTTTTACCTTTTAATGTTTAAAAGTCATAAAATAAAGTTATTTTGTCAACATAAAATACAATTTTTAAAAAACTAACGTCAATATGGAAAAACTGAAAACAAAGTTAACTGAATTGAAAATCGATGGTTACTAAAATATTTATCAAATTAAACTGAAATCGAACCGAATGCACCCCTACTTATTTTACGATCGGTCCTCCATTCAAATTGATGACCGCTATGGAGTTGAGTCCTCTTTTACTATTAATAGGAGACATAAATGAATTGAACTTAAACGGATAAGTTGCGTTCATGTTCAATTGTTTATTTTTGAAGGTATTCATATTTGATTCATCTTCATTTAAATTTTTAAAATTATGTATGTTTGTTTATTTTTTTTATGGTGTTCGGGTTTGGTTTATTTAGTATTTTCGAACATGTTGGTTTATTTGTTTGTCAATATATTCATTCAGTGTTCTTAATCATGTTCGTGGAAGAAAAATAGTAAAATTACACCACTAATTCTTAAGTTTCTTAACTTTCATAATTTAAACTCCAGAGTTCATTTATACCTTCAATTTAGTCCCGACAAAGAGTGATGAATTCCCCTCCTTATTTCTTCTCTCTCGGTCTCTGTACTTATGTTGTGTGTCTCGTTAAAAAACTCTCTAATTTAATCCGGAAGTATATAGTATAACACAAATATGGATAAAACTAACCAAGAACAAACCCAACACGCCACAAAACATACAATGCAAATAAAGCATACGCTTCCCATGAAACAAAGTCACCTTAAAGCAAAAAATGCCACAACGCCATATAGTTCTCAACCTGCCACCTTCTACTATTTTGTTTCTTTGTTTCATCCTTTATTTATACCCAGTCTAGAACAATTTAAACTGTAGATATTAGCTCTAAGAATGACTTGGAAAGCTATGGTTTGAGTTCGGGTTGAGACACATAGTCCTTGGAAGTGAGTTGAGTTATGAATTCAGTTATGTTGTTGTCTGAGCTTCCACCTTCACTGACTGCCTCCATTGTTAGCTTCTTCCACTTCACTGCATTCCTTTTGATATCTTCACTTCGATCTCCTTCCATGATTTCCCTTATACACCTCTCTACCTCTTCTTTTCGGATGATTCCTGCTTCATCCATCTCAGCCCTGATTCCCACCTGCCATACATCGGCAATGAATTTAGCATTCGTAGGCTGATCCGTCCAATGTGGTACTGCTACCATCGGCACCCCTAAGCTCAATGCTTCCATCGTTGAGTTCCAACCGCAATGACTCATAAAACAACCTACTGCCTCATGAGCGAGCACTTGCAGTTGAGGACTCCATGTAACCACAAGCCCTTCCTCTGAAGTTTCTTCTATGAAGTTGGTCGGAATCTTTTTCTGTTCGGTTTCTCTGACGACCCATAAGAAGTTTCTTCCACTTCTCTTTAAACCCAACGCTAAGTTCTCCATTTGATCCTCTCCTAAGTTTGCCAAGCTTCCAAATGACACGTAAACAACTGAAGCGGGTTGCTTGGAGTTCAACCATTTAACACAAATGTCAATCTCAGGCTTGAACAATTGAATACCATAATCACTATCCTCCTCCACTCGTTTATCCAAGTACTTGGATGGAATCGTGGGTCCAATGGTCTTGATTGGTCTCTGGCTTGACATCCAGATTATGTCAGGGTTCCAATCTATTTTGCTGTTATTTTTCTGTTATTTCTTTCTGTTTCTTTTATTTTGGTTTGTTTGCTGAACTGGCTTGTTAGCCGTTATTTTGTTTCATTTTTGTTAGGGAGAAACGCTACCGTTTGAGAGCTGCAGACATCTATTAAAATAGGGCTATCCACCCTATTTCCTTTCATCGAATATCTTAATGAAAATTCTCATCTTTTTCTCCAATTTCTTCTCCTATTAACCCCAATTTCTCTGTCTGATCTTCTCCTTATTTTAATTCTGAGAATCCGAGTCTTACAAAGGTATCAGAGCCTCTTCGATCCTTCACCATGGTTGACGGCGTTCGCACTCGTAACCAGACCAACCAGTTGGTAATGGCAGCGCAACAAGCTCAGGCTACGATAAATGTTGATGATGTTAATCCGACTCCTGCATGGCAACAGGAAACGAATCGACTACAAACCGAGTTATCGGCGGTTCGGGTGGATATTGCTTAGATGGATGCTCGAATGGACACCAAAATCAGCGATATGCGCACTTCTATTTTGTCTGAAATTCAGAAGTTGATCACGATTACACTCGGGAAAAACCCGGATTCTGATGTCTCTGCCGAGTTGGGTTCACAAGGCTTGGTCGGGGTTCCAATTCCAACAACAGGTGTTCTGGGTTCAGCGCCTCCAAGGGTGGCGTCCAGCAGCAATCTGACTCCTAATCTGGGTTCAATCCCTACTATTCCGGTTGCTCCTTCTCTTGTGCCGACTTCCACGATTCAGTCACAACCTGTTAATCTTGCCTATCGTCTGTTATGCCCAAAATTTGATGGCACTGATTTTCGGGGGTGGATTTCCAAACTTGAACAATTCTTTGAAGCTGAAAGTGTGCCGGAGCAAACGAGGATCCGATTGGTCATGCTTCATCTCGAGAGAAAAGCTCTCCAATGGCATCAACTTGTCTCTCGCACCAACGCATCGTTTACTCAATTGACTTGGGGTCAATATCTTCAGCTTCTTCGCGATCGGTTTGCACCACAGGGATTTGAGGATCCTTTTGCCGAGCTTGTTGATCTTCAACAGACTGGCACAGTGGATCAATTCTATGAGGATTTTGTCATGTTACTAAATCAAGTCAGATTACCCGATGATTATGCTCTAAGTTTGTTTAAAAATCATCTGAGATTAGAGATCAGCAATTTCTTGAAGTTATTAAAACCTATCTCTCTTACTGAGGCTTTTCACATGGCCAAGCACTTGGAATCAATTTTCTGCCCTGTTAAGAAATTCAGTACTCCTACTCGATCGTTAGCTCCTTCAGCGATCTCTATTCCTCCCAGGGCGAATATTGTGGTGAAGACTACTGGTATTGCTTCTCCGTTTGTATCTCATAGCCCTTCTCCTGGAGTCACAAGCCCTATTTCTGGAAAGCTTTCGAGTTCGGGTCCTTCGAAGGTTCCCAATAGATCTTTATCACAAGCTGAGATTGAGGATCGTCGGCGGAAGGGTCTGTGTTTTTGGTGCGCGGCAAAATATGTGTCTGGTCACAAGTGTGCTCGGTCCTAGGTGTTTCAGATTAGCATCGAAGGCATGGAGGAAGAGGGAGAACCTGAGGAATTCTTGGATTGCGAGGAACATTCCGAGCATTCCAAAGCCGAAGTGCATATGATATCCCTCCAGGCTCGTTAGGGCCTTTCTTCTTGGGAAACTATGAGACTTCGCATATCTATGGGAGAACAAGATTTTATTGCTCTAGTGGATTCTGGCAACACTCACAATTTTGTGAGTCTGTCCACTATGAAGAAGCTGGATTTGAAGGCGGACAAGGGGAATAGTCTGAAGGTAGCAGTCGCAGATGGGGGTATCTTGAACACATTGGGTTTTTGTTCCCAATTACAGTGGTTGACTCAGGGTGAAGAATTTACAACAGATTTCTTAGTTTTGCCTTTGAAATCCAGTGACCTTGTATTAGGAATCCAATGGTTAACCACTTTGGGGCCAGTTCAGTGGGATTTTGCGGCACTCACTATGGATTTCCAGCATAAGGGCAACAAGGTACGATTGAAGGGGATTCATCCGGACCCGGTAACTTGGGTGACTCCAAAGGTGTGTTCGAAATTATTGAGAACTGGTGCTAATCCCTTTACTGCTGCACTTTGGCTATTGAGCACTGAGTTGGTAGGAGGTAAGAGCAATACAACATTACCAAGGTATCTACAACAGCTTTTACATGACTTCAGCATAATTTTTGAAGAACCAAAGAATCTGCCTCCCGAGAGAGGGCATGATCATAAGATCCCTTTGATTGATGAAACTAAGGTGGTGAAGATTCGACCATATAGGTATCCGGCATATCAAAAAAATGAGATTGAGAAAATGACTCAGGAGTTGTTGGACTCGGGTATGATTCGGGATAGCAATAGTCCTTTTGCTTCTCCGGTTGTTATGGTAAAGAAAAAGGACGATTCCTGGCGTATGTGCGTTGATTATAGGAAATTAAATCACTTGACCTTAAAAGACAAGTTTCCAATGCCAATCATCGAAGAGCTCTTGGATGAAATAGGAAGAGCAAAGGTGTTTTCCAAATTGGATTTACGATCCGGGTATCATCAAATCCGAGTTTGGGGACCCGATATTCCCAAAACAGCATTTCGTACTCATGTGGGGCATTATGAGTTCGTTGTAATGCCGTTCGGATTGACAAACGCTCCCGCAACCTTCCAAGGCCTAATGAACCATTTGTTCAAGGAGTTACTCAGAAAATCGGTTTTGGTATTTTTGGACGACATATTAGTTTATTCTGAAAGTTGGGCAGAACATTTGCAACATTTAAGAGTTGTATTGGAAATTTTGAAGACCAACCAGCTTTATGCTAAGATGTCTAAGTGCGAGTTTGGAGCCACTTCTGTCAGCTATCTTGGCTATGTTATTTCTAATGGACAAATCGCAATGGAAGGAGCAAAGGTTCAATGTATTAAAGATTGGCCGGTTCCTACAACAATTCGAGAGTTGAGAGGTTTTCTTGGTTTGTCAGGTTATTATCGCAAATTCATTCGTGGTTATGGGAGTATCGCTAAACCCCTAACTGATTTGTTGAAGAAAGGGGGATGGAAATGGGAGGCAGGGGAGCAAGCTGCATTTGAATTGTTGAAACTTTCTCTTCAAGCAGCTCCAGTATTAGCTTTGCCTGATTTGGAAGCAGAATACACTGTGGAAACTGATGCCTCGGCTTTAGGGGTCGGTGCAGTCCTAGTTCAAAAAGGACAACCCTTAGCTTTCTTTAGTAAGGGGCTCGGTATTAGACATCAAGGACTTTCGATCTACGAAAAAGAGATGTTGGTCGCTCTCTTAGCTGTAAAAAAATGGTCTCCTTATCTATTAGGGAGGCATTTTAAAATCAAGACTGATCATCAGAGTCTTCGATTTTTGACAGAAAAGCAGGCTGTTATCCCTTCTCAACAACGGTGGGTTGCCAAGATGATGGGTTACGATCTTGACGTAATTTACAGAAGTGGAACTCAGAACACGGTAGCTGACGCCTTGTCCCGGAATCCATCATTTGGGAGTTGTCAACCCTTGAGTGTTAGCTTTGCCACTGCTTCATTGATCACGAAGATAAGTGAATCTTGGCAAACTGATGATAAATTGAAAAAATTGGTTGCTGATCTGCAAAATAATTCTGATGTATCATCAAAATATAGCTGGAATGGTAAATTCCTTCGTAGAAAGGGTAAGTTAATGGTGGGGCATAATGAAGATCTACGAAAGGAAGTGCTTGATTTCTTTCATTCAAGTGGTATGGGAGGTCATTCTGGAGCCAAGGCCACTATTAAACGAGCTGCTGCTTTTATTTATTGGAAAAGATTAAGATATTCGAAATTGGGTGCGTGAATGCTCGATTTGTCAACAAAACAAGGGAGATCGTCATCATCCCAGAGGTTTGCTGCAACCTCTACCTATTCCCGAGAGCATTTGGACGTCCATAAGCATGGATTTCATCGAGGGTTTGCCCAATTCAAAAGGCAAAAATGTGATTTTTGTCGTGGTGGATTGTTTGACTAAGTACGGCCATTTCATTGCTATTTCTCATCCTTTCACTGCTGCTGCTATAGCTCACATTTTTATGGAAAATATATTCAAGTTACATGGACTGCCTGGAAACATTATATGTGATCGCGATCGAGTTTTCATGAGCACATTTTGGAAGGAATTATTTCAGAAGTTAGGAGTTCATATTACCCCTTCCACGGCTTATCATCCCGAGACTGACGGCCAAACTGAGCGAGTAAATCAGTGCTTAGAGACTTATCTACGTTGCATGACGGGTGAAAAACCAAGTGAATGGAGTAGCTGGTTGCACTTGGCCGAATGGTGGTACAACACCACTTATCATTCGGCCATCCAGACCACCCCTTATAAAGCCTTATATGGTTGTGATCCTCCCCTCATTCCTCCGTATTTGGCGGGCGATTCCAAAGTTGCTGCAGTAGATAGAACATTGCAGCAACGAGAGGCAGCGATAAAGATGATGAAATTTTATTTACAATGTGCTCAGGATCGGATGAAAAGCCAGGCCGATAAGAAGCGTATTGATTATGAATTTCAAGTTGGGGATAAAGTATATCTCAAGTTGCAACCATATCGACAAACTACTGTACAAACCCGGAGCAACCGAAAGTTGGCACCAAAATGGTTCGGTCCTTTTCCAATTTTGGCTCGAATCGGAAAGGTTGCTTACAAATTGGATCTTCCAGCTCAGTCGAAAGTCCATCCGGTGTTCCATGTCTCACAACTAAAGAAGCACATCGGCAACCACCAATTTCAGGCCACTTTACCAGTGGTTGGCAGTGATGGAACAATGGTGAAGGAACCACTGAAGATTTTGGAAAGGCGCATGGTTAAGAAGGGGAATCGAGCGGTGACCGAGGTCCTAGTCGAATGGTCTAATTCTTTTCCGGAAGATGCCACTTGGGAATTGCTTTACACGTTACAGCAACAATATCCTTCTTTTGATCCTTGAGGTCAAGGATCCTTTTGTAGGGAGGAATAATTGTCAGGGGTCCAATCTATTTTGCTGTTATTTTTCTGTTATTTCTTTCTGTTTCTTTTATTTTGGTTTGTTTGCTGAGCTGGCTTGTTAGCCGTTATTTTGTTTCATTTTTGTTAGGGAGAAACGCTACCGTTTGAGAGCTGCAGACATCTATTAAAATAGGGTTATCCACCCTATTTCCTTTCATCGAATATCTTAATGAAAATTCTCATCTTTTTCTCTAATTTTTTCTCCTCTTAACCCCAATTTCTCTGTCTGATCTTCTCCTTATTTTAATTCTGAGAATCCGAGTCTTACAGATTATAACCTATTACAGAAAATCACAACCAATTTAGCAGTTAACTGAACCGAACTTGGTTCAAAATATGAGGATTTTTTAACATGTCAGATCTAAAGTTGTCTAGGAATATATATGAACATGTATTTACAATTTAATTCGCATGTTTTAAATATGTTCTATACATACTTGTGTGAGTTCAAGCTAATGACTGTATTGACCGAAGGATCTTATTGACATGATACTAATATTTTATGGACTCAATTAAAATGTTTTGAAGTATAGGAACTAATATTGAAATTACCTCATTTTCCAAGCTTGTGAAGGTATTAAAGAAAACCCAGTCAGCTTTCTTGAAGCTGGAGAACTGATCAATCGAGAGTTGCGTAAATGTGGGATAAGCTTGTATGTCATAAACGAAAGATGGCAAGTCCCGAGCTTGAAGCAAAGGCAAGCCCGCCATTGACACACAAGGCTCCACAATGGGAAGCTTAAGCAACCCTTCATGCACAGTGTAGTACACTGTACACACTGCACAAGACATGGTGAAGAACTCAGCTCCATAAACCCCATGTTGTTTAGCTATATCCAGGGCCCATGGTGCTAACGAGTCATAAACAAGGCAACTCGCAGGGTTTTCAGACTTTGACATGCCGAGTTTCGCCATGATTTGTGGCAATCTTAAGGCGACAACAGCTTTGAACCGTTCGATGTAATCGTCGGCGTTTTTTGTAGTAAATCATCGGCTCCAAGGTCATCTAGAACTGGCTCGAGCTTGACTGAAGTTGGATTGTGGACTTCTATAGGTTTGTTACCGCAGAAGGTAAGGAGTGAGACGTTGAGTCCTTTTGCAGCCAGTCTTTTGGCGAACTGCAGCATGGGGTTGATTCGTCCTTGAAGAGGGAATGGCAGTATCAGAAGCTGTGTTGGGCTAACGGTTTCCTGCTTCATTTTGTTTTCTGATCTGAACCAACCAGCGCTCCTGAGCTGAGTCCTCTTTTACTCTGCAGTCTGCAGTATTGGTTGAAATGTGTGGACATTAGTGTACATAAAAGTAAATCATATCATATTTATCGGAACTAAAACAAAACTAGACCACCAAATTAATAGTACAAAGACACAAGCCTGTGGGAAATAAAACCATCACGTAGTCTCTGCAAAATTATATATCTTCGGTACATTTCCAGAAATTATTACATAGTTAAAAGTTTACTATCTCATTCAATAAAATTTATTTATTTAATGATATATAAAAAATAAATAAAAATTTTTCTCCTTCATAACTTAGTTTGTTTTGCAGGATCGACTACCAACAAAAAATTATATGATTCATTGAGTTCTCAAGTGGATCCTTATTGTGTTTTTTGTGGGACTGATATTAAAACAAGGGATCATCTATTTTGTGATTGTGGTTACTCGAAGCAAATACTAAAAATTATTTTACAAGCTTGTTATGTTCATGATATTTTTGTGACTTGATATGTTTGGTTGACTTGGTTTAAAGATTAGGGAGAGGAAAAACGTTGAGAGTTACTTTGTTACGTTTGTTTTGGTGTGTTTTCTTTATTATGTTTGGCAGGAACGAAACAAGCGTGTGCATGGTGGATCTTCAAAGAATTTCTCTTATGTTACAGATAAAATTAAGCATGATATTCGTTTAAAGCTTCTTGGTTATAAACTTACACGAGATTTTTCTGATTTATATTCTGAATGGGATATTGTATAGTTTTTTTTTCTTGTTTTGAGACTGGTTTGTTTGTTAGTTTTCTTATGAGATTTCTTTTTGAATAAATAAAATTTTAACCATTTATTTAAAAAAATAAATGAAGATTTATCTTTGGAAAAAGTAAAACAATAAAGATTTATCTTAAAAAACTAAAAATTAAAAAAATATTATTAAATTTAATCATAAATAATGTGATGAATTAAACTCATCTAATAATTTTTTTTTGTACATTTTACTCTGGTTGGTGTTCTACCTAATATTATGGCAGTTTCAAATTCGTTTCGGTTCAAAAAATATTTATTTTTTAATTTTTTTAACGGGTAAACAAGCGAGTACTTACAAGATCAGCGCCACAAACAACTATAAGAAAATAAGACATTAAATAATTTAATTTGATTCATTTTAATTTGATTTGACAAAAAATATTAATTCATTTTAATTTGAATTAAAATTTTATAAATTTAATTTGTTTAAAAAACATAAAATAAAGTTAAGTTATAAAATATGACTTAAATAATTTTAATTATTGTATTAATTTTCAAGATTGATTTGAGTTTTCTAAATCTATCAAATATATATATCATATATAAAAATAAAAAATATATATTATATATAATAATAAAATATTACTCCATTTAAATGAGAACTAATTAATAACGTTATATTATAAATATTTATGAATTTAACATAAATTTAAATATCTCAACTCAATTAAAAATCTAAATCTATAATAATCGAACCTATAATCTTCGAATTTGTTTCCATAATTGATAATTCTCCATTCGGCGGCTTCCATTGGGTATGGTTTTTCCTCTCTCTTAGCTAGGGTTACGTTCAAATTTCTTTAATCTTATACGGTATTTGATTTACAGAAGATTTAAAATAGGTGTAATCGAAGAGTGGGTAATTGATTCGGCTTCTCGATTCTGATTTAAAAAATGGCGTTGAAGTTTCTTAACAAGAAAGGATGGCACACTGGAAGCTTGAGGAACATCGAAAACGTGTGGAAAGCGGAACAAAAGCATGAGGCTGAGCAGAAGAAATTGGAAGAGCTTCGCAAGCAGATTCATGAGGAGAGGGAACGTTCTGAGTTTCGTCTTCTCCAGGAACAAGCTGGCCTTGTCCCGTACGTCAATTTCCTTGTTTCCCCCCTGTTTATGATTCAGAATTAGGGTTAGGGTTTTAGTTTGATTTCAATTTTTTATTTAATTCTGCAGGAAGCAGGAGAGGTTGGATTTCCTCTACGATTCCGGGCTTGCTGTTGGGAAGGCCAGTAGCTCCGCTGCTGGAGGCAGCGGTGCAGGTTTTAAGGCCCTTGAAGAGGCTCTCCCGTCTTCTAAGGCTACGGATTCTTCTGCCAACCAATCTTCTTCTACCCCTGGGGCCTTGTTTGAGGACAAACCTCACTCGGCCAATGATGCCTGGCGCAAGCTCCATTCAGATCCCTTGCTCATGATTCGTCAGCGAGAGCAAGAAGCCCTTGCCCGCATCAAGAACAACCCTGTTCAAATGGCCATGATTCGCAAATCAGTACATTATTTACCTATTCTATTGCTCTTCTTTATTTTTTTGTAATTAGGAAAATATGCATTTTCTGATAAATTTCCTTCTGAATATGATTTTATCAATCTTTGCAATAACTTTGTGTGTTGTCTACTTCAATCAGATTAACTGTTGCAATTACTAATCAGACATCCGTTTTTGAATAATGGTTTAACAGGTTGTAGAAAAGAAACAAAAGGAAAAGTCCCCTGATCACAAGGAACACCATAAGAAGCACCATCGAAGTAGTTCCAAGCATCGTAAGCATTCATCATCTAAACGGCATTCAAATTCTGAAGATGACACTTCTAAGGGGGACAAAAGAAAAACCATTCACCATCATAAGAGGTCAGATTATGAGAACCGCTATTGCATAACTGAATCAGACTCAGAAGATGAATTGAAGGGTGCAGAAAGTCGAGATAAGGATCGCCGCAGGCAGAAATACAGATATGATGATCAAGATGGTGTTAAAAGATACAATGATAAGTCTAAGCGTGATAAAGAGGGGCACTACCGTAGAACTGAGTCAGACTCGGAAGATGAACTAAAGGAAATGGAAAGAAGAGAGAAAAATCGCCACAGACAGAAATATGGATATGATGATCAAGATGATTTTAACAGGAACCATGACAGATCTAAGCATGATAAATATTCTTCTCAAGCTCCACGATGTATTGATGCTGATAAAAATCAAGAAAAAGATAGACCATCATCTGACCATAGAGACACTGCACCTTGCGATAACAGACGCCGGGGTGGCTCCTCCAAACTTTCTGAAGCTGAAAGAGCTGTGAGGCTGCGGGAGATGCAAGAAGATGCTGAGTTGCATGAAGAGCAAAGATGGAAGCGGTTGAAAAAGGCTGAGGAGAATGATGCTCGGGAGGCTACAATTTCCAGCACATCCACTGGCAGAAACTTCTTGGATGCTGCTCATAAAAGCATTTATGGGGCTGAGGAGGGAGGAAGTTCAACAATAGAAGAGAGTGTCCGTCGCAGAGCACATTATTCACAAGGCCGTTATGAATCAGAAAGAAATGCTTTTAGACGTTAATGTTGTTTCTGATAATTCCAGGTATGCACTCCTGCTACTCTGTTCATAGGCATGCTTGGCTTAGGCTGTTGTTGATAGTGAATAGCAACCGAAATAGAGTTTTATGGTCAAAAACTGAATTGTACTTGTTATGTTCAATTTTCAGTTCTCAGCAGGCTCCAGTTAAGCAGCAAGGTTTCAGTTCTTGTTGCATCATTGATTCAGCATGGAACAAGACAATTGCTATGGTCTCACTTGAGGACCAAGGGTTTTAAGAATTCCTACATATCCGAAGTTTATGTGAAAGATTGGTATGTAATTTACCTATTGTTCAATTATTTAAAGCATATGGCGGTTGGTGACAATATGTTTTGGCCTAGTTCGAACTTCGATGATTTTATGTCAAATATATTTGACATATGACGATATTAATCTAGAACATAATGTTGAGATAAAACAGCACAAAGGGTAATAGTTGAGATTGTTTAAATATGTAGTACTAGTACATAATGCATATTTGTGATGAAGGGTAACCAGTTTATAAATTTCTCCTTTATCAAGTAAAGGAGGTAATTAGACTATCATTTGATAGGGGAAGGTTGGTTTTAGGTTGGGTGGCTCAATTCGAGTTTCATAAACTTCGGTTATATCAGTTCTTGATGTACCAAAGTGTTTCTTGATCGTCGTTCCGGAATCGGATCCGTCCTTCGTGACTTAATTGTCGATTATGCAATGAATCTAAGATGCTAAACTCATAGTTCTTTCTGAAGGTTTTAGCAAACGGATTATTCCACTCCCTCATGAATTCTTCAACCTAATCAAACAATAATCAAAGCAGATTAACTTTAAAGCATGGAATCAAATTCATTAGAATTATAACTATTCTGGTCCGACATATAAAACCTGGTGATGTGAGAGTTTCCTTAGAGCTGCAATATCTTTGTTCCTGGCAAGCTCTCTGGCATTGCTCAATAGGGAAACATATTCATCATACAGGCCATTCTGAATCAAAAGATAACCATGGAGGATCAAAATTGTAATTTTATAATTTCTGAAAGGACTTAACTGTAATTGTATTATTTTTAGGGCCAAGGCAGGGCTGCCGCCGTAGCTCTTAAGTCCTTGTATTTCTTTGTATACCTAAGTAAGCTCTTTAACCTTTTAATTTATACTCTGATAAATTCTTAACATTTTCCCATGAACTTGGTAACTTTCTTCCAATTTGGTCATCAAACTTTTTTTTGTCTGTATTAGTCCCTAAACTTGAATTTTTTTTTTATCATTTTGATGATGTGGCATCTAAAAGTATGCCACAAGGTACAACCTTAGAGTTCCACTTCATCAAAAAGCTTAAAAAAGTTCCCAACTTTTTTAACTAATATGGACAAAAGTTTAGGGATCAAATCGGTAAAAGTTGCCGAATACAAAGACTAATGGTTACTCATCCCAAAATCTAAATCTATAATTGAAACAAACTTAGAGGCGTAATTAATTAATTAGGGCGGAATATTTAGTACCATCTTAACAGATGTTTGCTTCAGTCTTATAATGCAACGTTGAGCTGCTTCCTTCCGCTTCGCCGTCTCCGGTTGCCGAGCACGATAAACCGGAGGCTTTGTCTTTCATAGGTTTAAGTTGTTTCTCTAAGCATTCGATTGTTGATTTCACTTGGTGTTCCTCCTCTCTTAGTTCAGCTTATATTTCCTTGACAATCTATGAACATTGCAATGTATACAAATTAAAATAATCCAAGTATACACGAAAACATAGGATTTTAACAAGGGATTTACTTTGATTTGCTCCTCTATGGCACTTTTCAAGCTGAAGGGGGTGAAAATGTTGGGCTTTTCCCCAGAGTCAGTCAAAGCTTTCTTTTTTCTATCTTCAATTTGTTGGAGCTTTTCAAGCATCTGGGTGTACTTGAAATTTTCTATTTTTATCCAACTGAAATTCATTATCTGCCATAGCCATCACAAATGAAGAGAAGTTTAGGGAGCCGTGCAAGTGTTACTTCCTAGAGAGGTGTGTCATTAATCTCATGTTCGAAAGAAATAGAAGATCCTGATATATATAAAAACGATAACGCTACGCATCATATTAGTTTCCTTTAAAGAAATTACTATTGTTATCAACTTACAAATATTGCTATATATGAGTTGCCTAGATCAATATCATTGACTCTGTTCTGTCTTCTACCCATCTCCTTTATCAGCTTCCTTTCCTTTACCAAATTATTACTTCCATGTGAAATCCAGCTTTGAAAGCCCTGCAAACACTACTATATTATTTTTACGAACGATGTCGCTTCGACTTTTATATGTACGAGTACAGGATATGATCATTCAAGAACCCTCCGACAGAAGTTTTAAGTTTCTTCAGGTAACATTTTGGGAGCTCGGATTTCGGAATTTGGATTTTGAAGAGTAACTTACTTGAGTATGATTTGTGTGTTCCTGTGGATTAATGGCTGAATCAAGATTGTCCAAAACAAGTTGCAAACTCTCCAACACTCGCTGTTGAAAGGCAAATCGATGAAGAATGATTCTGTCTCGTTGCCTTAAAAGATCAAGTTGTGAGTGTGTATCGCCCCATTTTAACTGGCCACAAATTCCACCACAATGTAAACAAAATTCAATACCAATGCAAGGCTGAATCAACTTTTTTTAGCCCTTCGATTTTACCAATTTAGTTGTTTTAGTCCTTGAACTTTTGTCATGTCTCTTTTAGCCCACAATAAAAATTTAAGGACTATGATGACTAAACTGAAGAAAAATAGATAATATTTATATACTCATGTTCCATATAAATTGAATATGAATGTTTTTAGAAAATTAATAACATAAACATACCTTTAAAAGTGCAAATTCCCTGTCCATTTGATTTAACTTTTGTTCCAAGTTATCAATCAGTTGTTGAGATTTTGAGATTCTGGGTTCTTCATCAGGGTCTTTATATGGCCAAAACTTGGCGAAATAGAAGTGATGAACCTTTTTGTTTGGCGTCTGATCGATTGCAGTCGGTTCTCCATCTTCTTTATCTCTGATAATCGGACTTTGCATCATCGTTAACTTCCGAGCTTTTCATTTCTATTATTTTTCTGCATATAGTTGTCAACTCAGGATAAGAATCCAATGAAGATACATGCTAAAGCGCATGAAAATGGAACAAAGTTTAGGTATTAAAGTGAGAAAACGAGTCTAGTTCGAAAGTCAAATCGACTTGATAAAAATAAAGTCTAGGGATGGTTACCTTGGCTATGGTGGACGTGGCCTTTCAGACACAACAGGAGTACTGACTATACATATGTATGTCTGATGGAATTGAGAATTGGTATGAAGCTTAAGGCTTTGAAAATGAAAAGGGTTTAATAGTTAATTAAGAGTGGAAAACACTTGCACCCCACGCCAAGTCATGAGTCAACTCTTTTGCCAACACCTTCTTAGCAGTTAGCACATCATTCTATCTTACTCTCATCATATATATATAAGCATATGGACAAATGGTAACAAGTTTTTAAATATTTCTCATTAATGTGGTCAACTTTTTGGTAAGTAATTGGAGAGGTGGATATTGAGAAGATTATTGAAATTAAAAACTGTTGTTATGACTAGGGATTTAAGTGAAATGAGATAGATTGTAAGTTATTCAAGATTGAATCGGTTAAAGTTTTGTCAATACTCGATTCGAGATCAAATTCGACTCAAGTTCTTAACGAGTTTAGTCGAATTTAACACTATTGGACTTGATTCAAGTTCTTCACAAATCGAATCAAACTCAACACTACTCAAATTCGACTCGTTTATACCTCTAATTACGACTAATAATTTTACTCTTATGGACCTTATTGTTAAAACTCAAGAAGATATTATATAAAAAGAAAGATAAGATATTGAGGTACAAATTGGTGTGACATCTTTTTTATAGCTCTAAACACTTGATGATATTTTGGATGATAATTTTGAACACTTAATGATACTTTGCGGCTCAATCTATTGTGTTTCCTATGGTACGATCAAGAAACAAAGAATATTTTTTGGTCTTAATAAAAAAGAATTATGTTAATTTTAAAAAGATTCTAGTTCTAGTAATTTTGTCTAACAAATAAATATACTTAATCGGAAGTATTTATTTGTTAATTTGATCGCTATGGTTTTGATTACATTAACAAAAGCACTTAATTTTTTAATTGGTAATTCAAATTACTTGCCATTAAAACCTAATAATTAAAACCTAATAAGAAGGGTGATAGACAATTTATAAAAAATTATATAATTATACATTTAATCTCTGTAATTTAAATATTATATCAATTTAGTTATAATATTAATTAACTTTAATAAATTTAATCCAAAAATTAGGATGCTTCTCAAGGTCTTTATATGGCCAAAATTTGAAGAAATAGAATTGATGAATAACTTTAGAACCAATTTATAAAAAAAATAGAACCACAAACTTGATGGCACATTGCTCTTAGAATGCAAGTATTAGACACCTCAACAAACAGGGCAGCTTTCAATGTTTCATTCAGATGTCTAAAATCCTCAAATCCTATGAACAAATTGATAAAAAAAGCAAGGATTCATAGATTTAACAATCGATTTCTCGATGCAGTTGCGAATACTAAGCCCCATCTGCTAATGTCCTCTTCGATGTGCTGATGTACAGGACTGCATAAATAGAATGCAATTCACCATCATTGGCAGCAAAGATGTATGAATTATCAAAGTTTTCAAGGAAACTGGTAAAACAATAAGGTTATCCGAGAATATTTACCGTTATTGCCTCGAATAAAAGCGTCACCGTATTTGTTTTTAAGCTGTCCATTGACATATTCTTCGGTTTGCTCCATGGCTATGTTCATATACCCGTCTAGACAAGCTAGAATGCCTGCAAATGTGAGAGGGATGTTAAGGGTATAAAAATCCAGGAAAGAACAAGGAAATTTTGCGAATCCGTAACAGAAAAACTATCGGATATTTTGCTTTTATTTTTCAGTTTTCTTGAAACACTCATGTTAGATCCATACCAAAACTCGTCCATGGGAATAAGATCTATCAAATACACGAAAAAGAACTCATAAAAAGATATTGAACCCGCATCCGACACACTCAAGTCTGAGTAACACGGGCCATCATCAGCATGAGAAAAAGTGTAAAACCATGATGTTTATGTGTAAGTAACTGGTACTTGTTTCCCTTTTCGAGAGTTTGAGCTAAGCTCTATACATGCTTGAAAGAGAAAAGTTAGTAGAGTAAACAAACTCAAACAAAATGCCAAGGCAAATCTATCTCCAAGAAGAAACACTTTTGAAGATAGCACATTAACAATAAGAATCAAACATAAAAATCCAAAAACAAATGGATGAAAAAATCCAATAGATGAAAGGAACAGAAGCACATATAGATGAAACAATCACAAAGCGAAAGAGCAGATGCTGAGAGACCAACCTCTATAATCAACACCGGAATTCAGTTTCACAACAACTGGCCGACCACGAATCGATTTAAGGAAATCAGCAGGTGTTTTAGTAGTTGTTGACCCTTTCTCTCCTGTTGTACTCATCTTCCTAACTGTGATTAGAGAAAACGATTACTAGAATATAATCCTACAAACAATAAGACAGTTATATTCGATTAAACAACAAGTCTGCAAGAACTGATTCAAACAAAACTTCTTATTAACAGGCAAACTTCAATCAAATTCTTAAATTTAAATAACAATCTTCAATCAAAGTGTACCCAAATATCGAAACATCAACACTAAAAATCCATTTTCTTTTATGAAAAATACCCATTATAAGCCATATAAAGCATACCTATCAAATTCTTATCGTTATCTAGCTAAATGGAATTAAAAGGGAAAACTCAGATACACAACAAATAAAGAGTGAAATAAAGCTTGAATCTGAACGAAAAAGAAGAGCAGTTTACAGCAAAATCGAGCATACCTTCTCGTGTGTGTTGATCAGTTCGATAGAAATTCGTTTCAAAAGAAATTGGTGTGTAGTAGTATGATCTGCTTTCCAATTCTTGGATCTGAGAATTGTTGCGCGAGCGGGTCTCGTTTAAATTACAAACCCTAGTGTATTGGGTAAATTACATAGACACCCTTCAAATTTTTCATCTTTTCAATTATCACCTTTCCGAGTTGTATACATAGGCCCAACCCAATCTTGGTTATGTCCGTGAACACTTGTAGGTTCAATGAGACTTGTTTGCAGCTCAGGTTGTTGTGCCTGATCTGTTCTTATTTTATTAAAATATCAAATTTAATATAATTAAAAATATATATAAACTTAATCATGATGGTTGTATACTTTATATCTTAAATATATATAAATTATATTTAAATGTTAGCTATAAATATTAAAATCTAACGATATTTTCTAAATTAAAATTTTATATGCCTAAATCTTTAAATTTTAAAATCGATGTACTTGTAAAAAAAATATTTTTACCATCTTTATATATAAAATAATTTAAAAACACTTGTAATAAAACAAAATAATCATTTTTTTCCAATTTCAGAATAGATTTTTTGCACCGCCCTCTTTGTCCTCCCTCATTACAAGATGCTCCTCAGCCACAAAGGAACAGACACATCCCTCTCATAACATTGATTTGATAGGCCATGTCCTTCAACACCTTGTCCACACTGCCCACGTCGCCCGTACTTCAGATATTACTGTTTCCACCCACCCTCTCCTTCATAAACAAAATAAAACTCTGATGCCAAATTGCCAATTGTCCACATCAGTCTCCATGTAAGATTCGAGACATGGACTTAACACATGTTCTACTTTGAACATCAACTCAAAATCACTAGTTTATTTACAGGATAGATCCAACAAAGTTAAGTACAAATTACATTAGAGCATAATGTTGGTAACAAGAAACAGAGAAAGATAGGGGACCTACGATGAGGTTTCAGTGTCTGAGGAACTGTCGTGTTGGGTTACGTTGAGTCCAGGGAAAACCGGTAGCAGAGTAGGGTTTGGTAATGGTCGTGCCGAGCTGTATATTGTTCTCTCATTCACCTTTGAGACCTCCTTGCATACTTGATCAAGGATCGAAAGGAAATCGCTTACGACCACAAAGATACGGAATGGATGAGGTTCTTCTTTGGTTGAGTTGCCATGGAAATACTCGGTTATCTCCTTCACCATGGAGAGGGCAACTCTATCTTGTGCTTGGATACTCACAATCTCTTCCTCAGCCTTCTTGAGGAACTCGTTCATTGATGCAGAGAACTTGTGGCTACTGTCTTTTAGAGCAATCTCTTCGTTTAGTTTTATAACTTCTCGGATTTTAGATATGCCAGTAGCAAGTTTTGCAACGTCAATGCTGAGAACATCCGAGTCCATAGCTGCAGCTTTCTTCACATTTGTTAGCTCCCCGCTTAGACTGGAAACAACTTGCAGGCCGAGCTTCCTAAACTCAACATCATCCTGAAAATCAGACTTCTGTGTTTTTTCAGCTTTCGGATTCTGATTAGCATTGGAAAGGCGAGAACCTTCAGCTCGGATGATTTCCTGAACAACAAAATGCAGAAGTGTGGTTTTTCCATCGGTGCCCTTTACGTCAACTAGCTTTAAGAGTGTGTCGAGCTTGAACGCTTGGGCATCACCTCGGTTAGTGCCAACATTCATGCGGTTCCCGGTTTTGAGCACTGCCTCCAAAAGCTTCAGAAACATTTTGCTGTTTCGGAGCTCTCCGCAAGCGGCCTGCAGAATTTCAACAAAACAGAACAAGAAAACATTAAAATCCTTTTATTCAGAACTGATAAAGATCATAATATCAAGACTAACAGTTAAAAAAGGACGGCATGTGTGCATGCGGCAAACAGCATGCATTGACCATGAATACCATATGCATACAGACTGTAAACTGAGATTTACCTCTAAAGTTTCAAAAGACCTTTCCAGGTACTCGATTTCAGAGTCAAAATTAGCAATGTACAACATTGCATCGACCCTTTTGAAGGCAAAAGGTATGTCGAGCACCGCCTTGAGAAATTTCTCGGCAGGACCTAGCTTAAAAGGGGACTCATCAGTGAAGTCCTTCAGCTTACGCTCCTCTTCATTGGTTGGAGCCATCTTTAATAAGCTTTCCAGTAGCTCCGTCCCAAGAGTGTCTGAATTACCTGTTAGAAGAGAAGAAAGTTAAAGCAGTTTAGAGATAAAATTAAAGGCGGGAATGGAGTATTTACAGCAAACCCTAAAGCAATTACGAACAACATCCAGTATGTAATTATCTTCTTCAGCGGATTTCCATCTACCCTAACCTCAGCAAAGTAAGTATACACAAAACAGACAATAGGCAGCAAGTGAGATATTAGAAATCCGTCTCAACTCGGAGGATGTATTAGAAAACTAATTCTTATACCAATGCTACACGAGGGAGCAGTCTCGATGAGTTATTAGAGTTTCTGTTTATTTATGACTATTTTGTTCGAATATCGAACTTGATATCTTCCGGTAGTAGCACAAGTAAATCATTTCAAGCCTGATCTGGTGCATTGGGATGTAATCCTAGACTCTAAGGAGCTATGTTTCCATCATTTTACCGATTCTTCGTAATTGCCATGCATATGAAGAATTGATTACCTTCCATAAGAGCCTCACAGACTTCCTCAATGGTCACATTTAGTGCCCTCAACAAAATTGCAATGTTATGAGACTTCTTTGGATCAGGCACCCGATTTTCCTGATTAGCAGACGGCAAATTCTGCCGGCGACCGATGTCTTTGGCAGGCAAATTTGAATTATTCACCGTAAACAACGTCTCGATCATCTCCTCATTCAGTCTGCAAGCACCAGCATTCTACAACTTAAGCAACACTTTAAACAAATAAACAGATACTAAAGCAATTCAGTACCAACATTAATAAAAGCAATAACATATACAAAAGCAATTCAATATCAACAATAAAAAAAGAAATGAACAGATACTAAAAGGGATATGAGTATCTCACTGGAAAGAGCTTGATTTTATCTGATCCCACACCATGGCTCGATCCGAACTCGCTCGAACTTTATCCCAATGCAAAGGCTTCAACTTTGGTTTTGGAGTCTCAGCAGCATTCCTCTCTACGCCTTCATTATTCTGCAACACTACGGGTCTGGAGGGTGCAACAAGAACAGGCGGTCCACCGGTGTTAGTCTCGGGTACGGAGTTCACTGCAGTGGGAACCTCCCAAAAACGCAGCGGAGGAAGCGGTGGAGGTGGAGGTGGAAGCTTCTTAAGCACAACCCTTGATGGAGATTCCCTGTTCTGAGCTGAAAAACTTGAAGCTCTATCCGGCGAATACCTTTCCGAAGACGACGAAGATAATCTGGAAGATGAAGGCGAAGTTGAAGATGGGTTTTTTACTTTCACTGTATAGATAGGAACGGCAGTATTTGGAGATCTTTGGCTCAAAGGACTCGAGTTCAAGAATGAATTCGAAGGTGAGCATGAGTTCGTATAAGGGTACGAAGCAGTCCTCGAGTTGAAGCTTCGACTACCATAGATATCGCCATTAAAGTCCCTTCTCGAGCTCGACTCGATTCTTACTGGTGGTGGACTCTCTTTTCCGTGTGAAGATCCTCTCGGTGAAAAAAACTCGTCTTCTTCGACTTCAACGTTGGTTTGAAAGCTACCCATTGCCGGAACTTGGATGAACTGTTCACCACTTTGAAAAGTTTGGACCTTTGGCAATGGTGGCAACGGATTCAGATCAGGAGAGCCGAGCTTCTGATACGGAGAAGACGAGACTCCTAGCTTGATGCCTACATTGCTAGAAAGTGTTGGCGTTGTTTTAGCAGCGTCTACTCTAGTGTGAACAAGGGTACCCAAGTAGAGAAACTCCGAGCTACGATTCGTCGAGACGTAGCGCGGCGGTTGATGAGGCGGCAGCGGCGGAGGTGGAGGTGGTGTTTTCTGGGAGGCATCAGAAGGGGGAATGTTGGAAGGGAATAACCGGAGGGAGTCTGAACGGGAAGCTTTGTCGTCGGAGGAAGTGTTTTGGTGGCTGCGGTTACGGAGGAAGAGGGTGAGAGCGGCGAGAGAGAGGATGATGGAAGCGGCGAGGAGGGAAGCAGAGAGGGAGATGAGGAGGATGTGACGGCGGTGGGAGGAGGGGGAAGGAGAGTGTGGTATGAGCAGGGATGAAATGTTGGCGGGAAAAGTAGGGAGGGTTGACGGCAGCAACGGCGGCGGAGGAGCAGGGAAGGAAAGAAAAAATGGTGTTGGGGGAGTGGAAGTCGGAGTAGTGGAGAAAGGATACTTCGGCAGCTGTTTTACACGAGGCTGAGGTTGCGGTGAGGTTAATGGCGGTGAAGCAGAAGGAGGATAAGATGGTGGGAGGGAAGCGCGTGGGAAGAAAGGCTGGTGGAGGAGACGGCGGTGGTGGTGGTCATGTTCCCAAGACCTGGTGGTTGACACCGCGGAGAGAAAGAGAAAAAGAAGTGGAAGAAGCTGACTCAAGGTGCTTGCTACCATCACCATTTTTTAACGTGAACAACACAAAAAAAAACGCCTCCTTCTAAAAAGAAGCTTGGTTGTTCCAACAATGGAGATTCCAACTTATTACAAAGAAAACCAAGTGAAGAAGAAGGACCAAACCAGAGACAACATCTGAAGCTGCAACAGCCAACAAGGGAATGTTCCCAAAGAAGAAGAATGGTGGTTTATTTGAAAGCCTTTAGACCTATAAACACACTGATTTCACCACTTTCTTCGCAGACTAAACTCAAACTGGAAAAGATGAAACTTTGAACAAAGAAACAATCTTTGAAATCTAATTTTTCTCAAAAAAAAATTACTTTTTAGCTTCACTTTGTTTCAAGGGTGACTTAGAAATTAACCCAAAAGTTTAGAATTTATTTCTTTGGGGAAGAGGATAAACAATGTCAGACGGACATTGTCCATTATTGGGATTTGCATCAGGAGTTATTTTTTAAAATGTTACGAAGGTAAATCTAGCAGTAAGGGATCAATTTTAAAAGTTATTTACGAATTAAAAATATTAGATCTTATTATTTTTAGTTTTTTAAATATTAATATTAGATTTTATGATAATATATGGTCATAGGGTACCGTATCTTAGTCCTAATACTGTCTAAATCTATTGAGTAATCCAACATAAACTTTGTTTCTCGGAATTTGGATTTTGGACACTCCATATATGCCCGGTGTGTTAAATTTACAAATTAAAAATTATTATATGTATCGGTTTTATCACGTCATCCATATTAAAAATTATTTAATTAATTTTATATATTTATATTATTTTTTATTTAATATTTATGTAATCACTCACTGTCTATTTATATGATAATAAAAATTTAAAGATTTATTTTTAAAAAATAATACAAAAAAATAAAATTAATTAACTAATTTTTAGTGGTTAAAGACTATGAATGACGTGATAAAACCTGTCCATATAATAATTTTTCAGACACATTACTTATACTAAGGCAAAGAGAAATAAGGGAAATGGTTGACGTTCAAATTGTGTTCGATTTACTTATTAACCCCATTTAAATGTACTGATTATTAAGTATTAAAAATATCCTAAAAATTAAATTAAAAAAATTATTTTAATCTCGTTATTATATCATTCACAACCTTAATTAAAAATAGCTTATTATATATTTTTATGCCATCAATTCAGCTAAATTTTATTTACAAATAACCAGCTACTTGATGTTTGATACTGAAAAGGTTCTTTTAAAAGATTATTTTACAACGAAATCATTTATACAAAGAATTTTATCAATTTCTTTATTACTGAATCAGAATTGATATAAATAAAAATAATTATACCCTACAACATTACTAACATTAAATATTATCCAACATCGCAGTAAAAAAAAGGAGCGAGAGAAGTCGTCGGTCCAATGCGTCCATTTGTCCAGAAAGCGCATGCAAGCTCGTGAACCTCGTGGAAAACCACACGTGACAGTTTCTTGGTCCTTGTCTGGCACGATTCAAACAGATATTGACCGACACTTGTACCATAGGACACCTACAGGCTACAAGGGTATTCAAAGTATTCTTTTGAAGAGCAAAAGTCTCCTTTCCTCTTTTCTTAAATAAAACCATTTAAAATAATAATACTTTATTGATATAATAGTATGAAACACAAAGCAGTTAGTATTATGAATTTAATAAATTAAATTGAGAGCGTCTTTTATTATAATATTTATAAGATATTATATTTAAATTATTCTATTAATAAATCAAACAATAATAGTTATTAAAGAAACAGAATACTCATAGCATACCAGTGTTGATCTAAAAGCTTTTTAAGAAAAAAACATAAAGTAAAGAGCGAAAAGTGGGATTTCAATATTTTATTTAACTTTTACGCCAAAAATAAGAAAAGGCAGGTCAGCAATGGTGGAGGTGGAATGTGGAATGATTTTTAATTTTTATTTTAAAATTTTAATTCAAATTCTATACTAATGAGACTAAATTGTAATAAATTAAATTGTTTTGATAGTTTTAAAACTAAGTTTGTTTAAGTTCAGAGCGAAACTAAAAAAATATTTAAAAGGTATTATTTTTCTGAATTACTTTTTAAATAATCTCTTATTTCGTTCTTCCCACACAAAGTAAACAAAAACACTCATGCAAGCATATATTTAAAAGGTATTATTTTTCTAAATTGTTTTGATAATGTTTTTTCCTTACATTATAAAATTAACATATATTTTTAAATATAAATAAAAATCAATTATATTCTAAAATAAAAATTTAAATTAGATTATTTTCCTAATTTCACGTCCAAACTAATTACTTTACATTTCCCCCTCTCCTTTCCGTCCATCCACTTGTTCAAGTAACTAGCCACCCAATTCGTCAGATAATTATTAGAAAATAATAATTTCTCAGAATCTTTTGTCTTCAATGTCCCTACAGGCTGAGGCTACAGCCAGTATCAAATCCACAGCTACCACTCATATTCACACAGGGGGAGGGGCAGGGCACACATTGACCTTTAAAATATATAAATGTCACATAGTAAATTTATAAGATCACAGGATAATAATAGTTTATAAAAAATATAAAATTTTAATAATTAAAATTAATTGAAAAGTTTAATTAATTTAGTTTAATAATTAAAAAAATTAATTGAATGTAGATAAAGTTTAAAACTTAAGTATTTTTTAAAGTTTAAGGGTTTAAAAAACCTTAAAATCATTATTTTTTATATTATTTTTTTAAATATAATTTTAATAATTATTAATTATATATTAATTTATTATTTTATTAGTTTTGGTGGATTAAAATATAATTAATGCGTTAAACGGGGACAATTATCTCTTGTTTTAATCTATCCATGCATTGCAAATGAGATGAAGAAACATATTGTAGGAGAACAGTTGTCCTGCAGGCATGATTAGGGTAACCTTCAATAATTCAACACTTTTGTTATGAATTTGTATTTTAAAATTTAAAGTGGTCTGCAACCCTTTTGCCTTCCATTATATAGTAATCATATAACAATTAGAATTATATTAGTATTTTAATTGCATTTAAACAAATTGGGTGGGCTCCTTGAGGCTTATTCTTGGGGATGGTTTTAGGGTTTTAAAAACATGATCAGATGTATATTATTTTATGGAGGTTTATGTCCTGCATTGGTTACTAACTTAATTTATGAGTGAAATTTGTAACAGTTTGTTTATTTTTTAAATTAATTATATAATATCGATATAAATTTAAAGTTTTTAGCTTCACTTATCGAAATATATGTCTAGACCCCGTGAACCAACTTTATTGTTTCAAAATTTTAATCTTTTCAGGGGTACTTTTCTAAACCAACCAAGTTTTTCACTCCCAATAAGATTCTATTTTGGTAGAAATTTATTACAATTATTTCTTTTCCCGTGTTCTTCTGTCTCTGATATTTTTGCGAAACTTAGTCCGCTGTCTCCACTAATGTGTTGTCGCATCTCATGTTCGGCAGACATTAACATATGCAAAGATGCTTACGAGACTCTTCAAGTTTGTATCAAGAATGGATGGCTCGTGGGAAAAAAATTGGAAATTGAACAAAAAATCTAAAAAAAGAAAATTTTTATTTGGTTAGAAATAATTTTTTACTTTAAATTTTAACCTAAATTTAAATCAAGTCAAACATTATTAAATCGAATCAAAATTAAGTAAAATTTTTTAACTTTACGAGTTGTCAAAAACTCAACTCACTTTGTATCAAATGTGAAGTATAAATTTAGTTTATATTCCTCAATTTAATTATTTTGTTTATGAAATGATTCCTACCAAGAAAAAGAACTATACTGAAGTATCGAATTCCATTCCTGGTCATTGAAGAGCGTGAAGGGTCCCTCCAGGCTCCAGAATTCAAACGAAACTTGGGTTTGTTTGTCGGAATGGGAGTCCCAGCTGGCCTTACTGGAATCAGAAGACAGGCAAGGCAACCAGTACAATTATATTATATGTGCAGCAATATTTATAATTAGAAAAAATGTTACAATTAAAGTTACTTTGTAAAATTTTAATAATTAAAAAAGATTTGAGAATTGGAAACGTAATCCGATTTAATTCGAATATATTAAATTGTTTAATTTAATTTAAGATAAAAATTTGATTTGATTTAATTTAATTAAATTTATAATTTTATAAATTTGATTTTATATCAAAAATTTTAATAAAACTTAAAATGTAAAATAAAAATTTAAATAACTTAATCTATTACCGATAACTCTGTAATCCCATTTTCAACGAATTGAATCGTAGAGCAAACCAACGATTTGAATCTGAATCACAAACTGCTGATTAAACAAATAATACAAGAATTGGAAATCAAAGGCAGAGCTTTACAATACTTTTCTAGAAAAAATTAGAAATTTCGGCAGTCGAAATGATCATTTCCTTAAACTTCAACTTTCACGTTTCTCTGATACGACGGTTGTCCGCCATTAACGACCCCTTGATGACCTTCGACGAAAGCATAATACCTCAACACGAAACCAAGTACCAACACAAGCCATTCCAAGCAAAAAACCGCAACACAAAGCCCGCCGGCCAACTTCAGTATCAAAACCCCGTCGTCTTCCTTCACGTAGGATTTCAAGTACCCCAAGAAATCAGAGGTTCGGGTCAAGATGAGAACCGAAACGGAGCCCTGGAATATCGACGTCAGCACCATGACCACCATGTGAGCGGCGTACCACCTGTTGGACCCGGAGACGGCAACGGGACAGCCGCTAACAGCTCCGGCGATGGTGATGGCGTGGAGGAGGATGAGGAAGAAGCCGCATAAGGAAGGGAATAAGCGGAGGGAGAGGGTGAGGAAGATGCAACTGGAGGCTGTTCCAAGTAGGAAATAGTTGCTGATAAGGAAGATTTTGTGAGTTCGGGTGTGGGATTGTGTTACTGAGTTTTCGACCGAGAAACCCATTGGTGATAGCTTGGATTTGAACTCGTTCGAATCTGAATCAGAGCTCGAAATCTTGGTTTCTGGAAGAGGGTTTTTCAGGGTTCTGTTGTGGAAGAAAGGAAGGAGATGAAGAGTATTTAACGTGTTTGGGGTTTAACGTTCGAATTTGCATTGTTTGTTTGGGATCTAAGAAAAATTTAAAGTTGAAAGCTTTGTTAACGGCTAGATTTTATTCATGCCAGCTTAGAAAGGACTATGAACAATTATATAAAACAGACCACCTGGGATCCTGTATTTTTTAAGGACAAAATTATTACAACCTTGAGAATGTATACCTCTTCCCCATGGATGGGTCAGGATTTGAGATTAAAAAACATAAAATATAAATATTTAAAAATAATATAGACAAATTCATAAAAAATAATTATTTTTTTCGGGGTGAGGTAATTGCTCCTCCTTATTCCCACGTAATTTCGTCCTTGATCATTAGGGGTGTTCAAAAATACTCAACCTGAATGACTCGACCTGAATACCCGAACATAAAAAATTAGGTATTTTTCTGATTTTTTTGTTCTAGATCGGGCCAGATCAAAATTTTATAAAAATTCGGGTACACGATTCCTAATTTTATTTTATTTTTTATTTTAAATATAACTGTTATTTAAATAAAATACACTTATATTCACTATATTCCCAAATCAAATAACATAATTTTTAAATCTCGATCCCTCAAATGTGTTATTTTTTAAAAAAAAAATTAGGGATTCATTGTAAAAAAAGAAAATTAAGATTCATTGTAAAAGTATAAATTTAGTTTTTTGAGTTGGTAAAATTCGAACGTTTAGATATGTATTATTTTTGTATGTGCATTAATTAATACGAAAATCAACTTATGATTCTTTAATACATAAATCATTAATTTTTATATATTAAAGTAAATTATACTAATTAAAAATATTTTAAAAAAACTTCATTTAGAATTTATATTTTATTTCGAATTAGATTATGTAATTAGGTCTTTAAATTTTTATGTTTTGATGTTAGATTATGTAATTTAAACTATTAATTTTATGTATATTTTTTAAAGATTAAATTTAAAATTATAAAAAATAAATTTTAAAACCGGGGTACCGATTATTCGAATTTTCGGGTACCAGAAGTACCGAGTACCTAGAAAATATGGGTCAAAATACGGGCTAAATTTTATACTATCTGAAGGTCCGGGTACCCGAATTTGAACACCCTTATTAATAATCATCATATACGTTTTAATCCATCTTAAACAATCGTTTCAAGGTAGAATATGGGAAACAAACAACAAGTTTTAAAATTCAAATATTCTAAACAAATACAAATTATGTAATAGAAACAACCGCATAAAAATTTCTAATAACATAATTTAGAGTTTCGGGATCAATCTATTTATTTTTACTACATGAATCTGTTTTAGAGTCTGTTATTTCTTTCATTCAAATGGCTTGCTGGCTTAGATTTTTCTCGAGCCTTTTTAAGCCTATGCTTGATCAGGGTCAACTTCGATGTATTGGTGCGACGAGGCTTGAGGAATGCCAAAAGTATATGGAGAAGTATGCCGCATTTGAATGAAGGTTCCAACTTCCAACAGGGTTATGTAGCTAAGCTGAGCGTTGCAGATACGGTCATAAGCCACATAGTTGTATACTTGTAAGATAAATATTGTTTTTTATTAAAATTATTTTGTCAAATATTATAAATCAGTTAATTTAGTTAAATAGTTTAAATTTAATAAATAACATAAAAAGTAGGTAATGTGTATTATTCTTACATTAAGAAAATCCATAATTTTAAATATTTATTACTATTTTTTAGAAGGTCAAAGCATCTTCTTGGAAGAAAAAGATGAATTCAAAGCATCTACTTTAAATCATTTTCAGATTCTGATTATGAACCCACAAGTAAGGAGACTTGAGGAAAGGAAAGGAAAGAAATTTCAAACATTTCCACATGTCCCTTCATTCAGAATCATCTTCTCCTTCCTCCAGCAGGGACTGGTTCTACCCTTCAGATTCCTTCATACACTCCACTTCTCGATCACCACAATCACCTAATTACCCCCGCAACTTCTCCACTATCCCAACACACGCCCGCCCTTCTCCTCCTCATTGGAAGCCCCCCAAAACTTCCACGTTTCGCGGCGTTTCCTCCCCCGCCCATGGAGACCCCAAGTACGGTAGGCTTCGCCGCAGAGTTGACTTTACTCGCAGGAGCGAGAAAACGCCAAAACAAGAAGGAGACGACACCGTTTTGGTGCAGAAACGGGACGTTTCCAAGGCTGTTCCCGGTGAGAAAACGGCTTCCGGTGAAATTGGTATTCGGGTTTTCGGTCAACGGGTCAAAATCCGGTGGCAGATGGCCTTTCCCTTAGCTGTATGCCTTCTGCTTCCTTTCCCACTGTATTCCTTTCACTTTCTAATTGTTTTGCTGATACTTTGATAGTTTTTGACTTTTTGTTTACTTTGTTTTGCAGATTTTAATCACAACTTTTGGTTCTTTAGTACACAAGAATTTCTCTTTACATAATCAAGTCATTGACTTGCAGGTACATTCAAGATTTATGCTGCATTTCCCTATAAAGCTGATCATATTTTATGTTTAGTTTAATGCTCATGCTTTTAAGTTGCTTAATTAACTGGAATTATTTCAGTCCTCTAACTTGCTTAACTGGCAAAAAAGTTTGCCTTTTTTTTCCTTTTTGATTCTATGATTCATCTGCTGACTTCTTACTGCTTTAGCTTCCATGAAGATGATGATTCATTTGTAAATTCTTTAAGTCAAACTATGTTTGATTATTACTTTTTTCCTTTGCTTTTTTGCTTCTGGTTAAATGTGAGCAAGTAGATTAAATGTTATACACATTTGAACTTATTTATCTCATATAAAATAAATTATTCCATATTTTGTACTCACAAATTTGGTTTTTACTTATACAAAATTATTAGTATTTGTATTTTCCTGTTCCTTTGACAATTAACAACCAAACGAGACATTAGTTTTCTGCCGGTAAGAGGACTAATGATTCATTTCTTTGAGCTAAGGGGGAAATTATGGCAATAAGTTGTGAATCTTATGCTCTCATGAATGCTTTTTTTGGAATGTGTATTACATCTAGGTTTAGTATATATAATAATTACTTAATACCGGCTAAATAGAAATTATTTTTTTGCTTGCAGGACCAAATTTCGATCATGAATATTAGATTGCAAGCTTGCAATATGTTGGACTCTTTAGATACTATTTCTATATCACAACAGAGTGATCATCTTAGTAAAGGATTAAAGATTCTAGCTCTGACTATCTCGATTGCACTGTTATCTATGCCTATCTTTCTTTTCAAGTATATTGATTATATCTCTAAGTTGAGATCCTCATATAATTCTTCTGAAAAAGTCTCTCTTAATAAGCAACTTGAATATCGGGTGGATGTCGTTTTATCAGTACATCCATATGCTAAGCCACTTGCTTTATTGGTTGCTACTCTATTGCTTATTTGTCTCGGAGGGTTGGCACTCTTTGGCGTCACTGATGACAGCCTTGCCGATTGCCTTTGGTTATCTTGGACTTATGTTGCTGATTCAGGGAACCATGCCAACTCTGAAGGTATGGGTCCCAGGTTAGTTTCTGTTTCGATAAGCTTTGGAGGGATGCTTATATTTGCAATGATGCTCGGGCTTGTTTCTGATGCAATTTCTGAGAAGCTTGATTCATTGAGAAAAGGAAGAAGCGAGGTTGTTGAGCAAAACCACACTCTAATTCTTGGATGGAGTGATAAATTGGTAAACTTTTAATTCAACTATTTATACATGGTTATGACTCTCCTTGGGGGTTGGTTTATTAAGTTTGTGCTTATTGCTTTATGGGTATTAGCTACAATGTAATCCCTTTCCTGTTAATTAATGCCGATCTTTCTAGCATTTGAACCATTACATGTATTTTCACCTTGTATATGCATATTTTACATTTTTTATGGCTAGATACATATTGAAAATACCGGGTAAATGAATTTGGTTAAAGAAACACAAATTATTAGGCCCATTAAATGATTTTTTTGTTCTCTCTTTCCATATTCTTGTTCTAGATCATACATACATATGATTTGAATTTGTGTTTGCATACACTGAATGCATGATCTGAGCTTTACTGTGTGATTTACTGTTTGGTATGAAGTTATGTATCTGAATATCAGTATGTGTGATAGATTTTTATATGCTGTTCCCTATATTGTTGCTTGTTTTGCTGTCAATGTAGGGTTCATTGCTCAATCAACTTGCCATAGCTAATGAGAGTTTGGGTGGGGGGACTGTTGTAGTAATGGCTGAACGGGACAAGGAGGAGATGGAGCTCGATATTGCTAAAATGGAGTTTGATTTCAGAGGGACATCTGTGATATGCAGAAGCGGAAGCCCTCTAATTCTGGCCGACCTGAAAAAAGTATGGTTTTATATGTCAAGTTACCCTCTGATAAAATGCTCACTATCAGATTTAACAGGATCAACCTTGTTTAAAGTTATATAAAAATATAATTCTGAATCACCTAATGTAGTTGAGGAAACATTGTCGCAAGTTTAATTTCTCAACCTTGTTCTAGTTTTATGCTCGATGAGCATTTCTGCACCTTCACTTTTATTTAATTTCATCCATGCATTTGTGATACATGATCTGGGAAATATTTTATTTTCCTGCCGGTTGAAGTTAGTTAATGCTAAAACATTTGTGCATATTGGGGGCATTAATTGTTATGCTAACATGCCGATTCTTTCAGGTTTCTGTCTCCAAGGCCCGTGCAATCATTGTCCTTGCTGACGATGGAAATGCTGACCAGGTCTCTGCAAATGTTTCAATCTGATGCATCTATGTTGTTGTTGTTTAGATGGTGGTTGCTGACTCTTGTTCATGGTGTAATGCAGAGTGATGCACGTGCTTTGAGAACAGTCTTAAGTTTGACCGGAGTAAAGGAAGGTCTAAGAGGACATATTGTTGTGGAACTAAGTGATCTTGACAATGAGGTTTTGGTTAAACTTGTTGGTGGAGAACTTGTTGAAACTGTTGTAGCTCATGATGTTATTGGACGCTTGATGATTCAATGTGCAAGGCAGCCAGGACTTGCACAGGTTGGCTTCTCCAATTTATAGTGCGACATTCCTTGTTGATCTTTTTGGACTAAATTTCTCTGGTTATCATGTTATTTAGCAGCCCTATCAGTTACACCTTTAGTAATTGTAGAGTGACAATGACAGATATGGGAAGATATCCTTGGCTTTGAAAATTGTGAATTCTACATAAAAAGATGGCCGCAATTGGATGGCATGCAATTTGAGGATGTATTGATTAGCTTTCCGGATGCTATTCCTTGTGGAGTCAAAGTTGCTTCCCGAGGGGGTAAAATAATCCTGAATCCTGATGATTCATATATTCTGCAAGAAGGAGATGAAGTTCTCGTTATAGCAGAAGATGATGACACCTATGCTCCAAGCACATTGCCTACGGTGAATTCATTTTACTTTCTCTTTTCTTGATGCAAAACAAATTTTTCTGTTCTTGCTATCATCCATTTTACTTTTGTGATTCTATTTGGCCAATACATTGCCTTATTCGAGTCAGGCTGCCACTAGTTTTAGAAATCACTTAAATGAACAATTAAGGACAGAAACATATAATTATAAGAAAGAAAGCCTTCATGCAATTTGGGTTTTTTTCGTTATAAGGTTTTCGGTCAGTTTTGAGGTGGTTCTTCAAAATTGTCTCAATCTAACGTGCCATTTTTACATTTATGGCACACTTTATGAAGGGCACTGCAGGTTTACGATAGATTTGTTCTCTGCCTTTTATCTATAGTAAGTTTCCGAGTTAAGATCCTTCTGCTATTTACCATTTATTTTGCTGCCATCACTATGTTCTGCAGTCAACACTGTCAATGATGGCACAAAAAAATAGTAAAGAACTTGGACCAAAAATGGGAGAGAATTGCTCATTGATATTTCTCGTTCTCTCCATCTAATCTAGAAGCTGATTAAGATAACTTAGGAACCGAAAGGGACTGAACGACATTTAGGTTGTGATTCATGAGAAATGGAGCTGATATGGCTTGTAACTCCCACAGGGTGATGCCGATGATGAAATTTAATGAGTGGGGCATACCATAGTTAAAACAACTTACAAAAATATAATCAATTTGGTCATTCAGGTCAATGGAGCATCATTCATGCACATTGCTCGACCAGCAAGAAAGCCCCAGAAGATTCTACTTTGTGGATGGAGGAGAGACGTTGATGATATGATTGTGGTACGTTCTTTCTAATTGAGGCTCCTAATCCCGTTTCTCTTCGGCTGAATGCTGCAGGTATGGAGAGGGAGTTTACCCAGAGACTTTATTGTCCCAAAGGTGATGGAAAAAATACTTCTTTGTGGTTGGCGACGGGATATGGAAGACATGATTATGGTAATGTTACGTGGAATCGAGGATAATGCTCCCACGGTGCAAATTGTCACTCAATATCAGCTGTTAATTCCAGCAAATCTTCAAAAATTTCAAGACTTGCCCCATGCTTTTACTTTTTATGCTCAAAATAGAACACTTTCAGTTCCTTGTTATATTATATAATGGATGTATGCATGTCAATATTTGTTTAGGTTTTGGATGCCTTCCTAGCTCCTGGATCAGAACTTTGGATGTTCAATGAGGTAGTTGAAAGTGAGAGGGACAGGAAGCTTGATGATGGTGGTCTGGACCTCAGTAGATTGGTTAACATACAACTGGTTCATCGTGAAGGCAATGCCGTTATACGGCGTCACCTAGAAAGCCTTCCATTGGAATCGTTTGATTCAGTAAGTATCTTTATCAAAACTATATTTATGGTAACAAATTAAAGTATTTTTCAGTTATTAATCATGGTAAATGTTAAAAGGCAAGGCATTGTCAACGACCTTGCAGATTTCCCATGATAAAGTACGTCTTTAGATGAATGTCGGACAATGAAATTTTTAAGATGATTAGGAGTTTCTATGTATGCCATGGAACATTTTGTAGGTCATTTATTCCCTTAGTTGCCATTCTGAACTAGGATATTTGATGATTGAAGACGCAAGTTTCAGGATTCTTTTTCTATATTTAGTTTCTCAACATGTTTTTATGATCTGCACAGATCCTAATTCTGGCTGATGAATCCGTGGAAGATTCAGCCATTCAAGCTGATTCCAGATCTCTTGCCACATTACTATTGATTCGCGATATTCAGGTGCTTTCAGTTTTGATCTTCAAGTCTAGTTTGATTTAGTGGATTTGATATTGGGTTTATTTTCGTTTCGTTTCAGTTTGTACTTTTTCTACTTGCATGGTAGAAAAGGCTTACCTTGTTATGGAATGACTCAATTCTTTGTGAAACGCTTGATCCTTGTCACCAAATTATAAGCATATTTTAACAATTTACTATAATCCAGGAAAACTAGCATATTCGTAAATTTTGATAGCATATTACCTGCCTATTCTTCCAATGTCGACTTCCTGTCTTTCTCAAAATAAGTTCGAATATTTTGTTTTTGGCAGGCTAAGCGTCTTCCATACAGAGAAGCTATGGTTACCCGAGGTCAAAGAGGAAGTTTCTCCCGAGGTTCTTGGATCGGGGAGATGCAACAAGCCTCAGATAGATCAGTAATAATAAGTGAAATATTAGATCCAAGGACTAAAAATTTATTATCCATGTCAAAGATTAGTGATTATGTTTTATCAAACGAGCTAGTCAGTATGGCATTGGCCATGGTCGCAGAAGATCGACAAATAAATGATGTACTGGAAGAGCTTTTTGCAGAGGAGGTACTCTCTCTTTCCCATAACCTTTATGTTGACTTACAAGTATAACTTGTGCAAAAGTTGCTCAATTACTTGCATGAGACTAGCCTAAGTAGTATTTATTCTGCCATGCAAAATAATATTCATATCACCTATATACTTAGCATGACACTATAGGTGAGTTGTTAAGCTGAAACGAACTGATTTGGTTTCCGGGCAGAAGTTTTTTCTTTGTTTTGAGTATCTGTAAATCAATATCCCTCCAACCAAAGGACATGTGGGGGCTGAAAGAGCCGGCCGAACCTGATTAAGATTAGAGAGAACAACCTTCTTCCTTTCCTTTTTATCAATGTTCCTCCAATTCAGATGTGAACATGGGTACATTAAAATTTCCAAACTTTTCTCTTGTATTTGGAGGATCTCGGAGGCTCGTATCTCCGTACATATGTCGGACACAGGATGAAAGTGGTACAAGGGTCTCCTAGGCTATATTTTAAGTCATTCAGGTCCTTGTTTCAGTTTATTTGGTCTTAGAACCAACTTATTGTGCATCTTCTCATGTAATTTTTGTTTTTTTAAAGGGAAATGAGCTGCATATTAGACTAGCAGAGCTTTACCTTCATGAAGGTGAAGAATTGAGTTTCTATGAAATGATCTTACGAGCTCGACAAAGGAGAGAGATCGTCATAGGCTACCGTTTATCAAACGCCGAGAGAGCCGTCATCAATCCTCCAGCCAAAAACGAGAGAAGAAAATGGTCAGTGAAGGATGTCTTTGTAGTAATCACAGAGAAGGAATGATCTTGTTTTTTCTATACATTTTGATACTTCAAGAGTTCATGCATGGCAAAGCAAGATTCTGTTGAAGTCATCGGATCATCGAAGTTCTTGCACCTCGAAAGCTCCCGTGTTACACGCAGAACGATCGGAACTTCATCTTCGACTACATAGGAAATCAATGGCAATAGGCAAGAGTTGAAATATTTTCGTTTGAGTAGTTATTTCATGTATTGGGTACAATTATTAGTATTATTTGATATATTAATAATACAATTCTTAGTCCCAACTCCCAACTCCCAACTGAACCTTATCAGATAACCATAGCCTTCATTTGATTTTTGTTTCCAAGGAAAAATGGAACCCATTTTGGGATTGTTTGAAACAACAGTGTCTTGAAGTACGGAACCAGAGTTTTCCAACCAACGGGAGGCCTTTTCTTGCCATCAACAATATCAGAAAAAACAAGGGTTGTTCTAGAAAAAACCGGCCTTAAAAAAACCCTAAAAAACGCTTGTACCGTTTTTCTTACAAAAGTTGTAAGAAATTTGGTACACACTTTTCGGTATATACCGAAATTCTTACAACTTTTGTAAGAAAAACGGTATATACTGAAATCTTTATACTTTTTGTAAGAAAATCGGTTTTTATAACCGAAATTCTTATAGTTTTTGTAAGAAATTCGGTATATACCGTTTCTCTTACAAAAGTTATAAGAATTTCGGTATATACCGAAAAGTGTGTACCGAATTTCTTACAACTTTTGTAAGAAAAACGGTACGGACGTTTTTTAGGCTTTTTTTAAGGGGGCTTTTTTTAGAATCACCCAAAAAACAAACACTGTAGATCTTTCTAGAAGATATCCACGTGTCAGCACATACACCGCAAGCACTCACTCGCGATACTCCCTTCGTTGTTTTCCTTTTAAAACCCTTCTCGACTCTACCGTTGTCACCTTATCTTCTTCCTAATTCCGATCCCAACTCAACGCTTGCCCCCTTTCACTCTCTGTTTCCGTTTTCTCTCAATTGTCTCAAATTCAAATCGGTTTTCAATGGCTTCTTCCACTGCTCAAATCCACATGCTCGGTGGTATTGGATTTGCCTCTTCGCGAAAACCCAACCACCATTCATCCAGAACCGTTTTCTTCGGTCAACGACTGGGTAAACCTTCGACGTTAAACGCAGCATTCTTACGGCTGTCGAAATCCAACGGCAACGGTAGACGGTACAGTGTTGGTCCGGTTAGAGTTGTGAATGAAAAAGTGGTTGGAATCGATCTCGGGACTACTAACTCCGCCGTGGCCGCCATGGAAGGAGGGAAACCCACGATCGTTACGAATGCGGAAGGGCAGAGAACGACGCCATCTGTGGTGGCGTATACCAAGAGCGGGGATAGGTTGGTTGGGCAGATTGCGAAACGGCAAGCCGTCGTTAACCCCGAGAATACGTTCTTCTCGGTGAAGAGGTTTATCGGAAGGAAGATGTCGGAGGTGGATGAGGAATCGAAACAAGTTTCTTACAGGGTTGTAAGAGACGACAATGGCAATGTTAAGCTCGAGTGTCCCGCCATTGGAAAACAATTTGCCGCAGAGGAAATTTCAGCTCAGGTATGTTATAGCTATGTTTATTGAGTTCCTTTGACTTGAAAATTATATACTTTGGGAATATTTTGGAACAAGAATTATGGAATTTCGAATTTATATCTTAAAAATTTAGAATCTTTGCATGGCAAATGGGTTGTAATTAGTTTTTGGATTATAGGTTCTGAGAAAGCTTGTTGACGATGCTTCAAAGTTTTTGAATGATAAAGTGACGAAAGCTGTTGTTACTGTCCCTGCGTACTTCAATGATTCCCAACGGACAGCAACGAAGGATGCCGGTCGAATTGCTGGATTAGAAGTTCTTCGGATTATCAATGAACCTACTGCTGCCTCTCTGGCGTACGGGTTTGAAAAGAAGAGCAATGAAACCATCCTTGTGTTTGATCTTGGAGGTGGTACATTCGATGTTTCAGGTATCGTAGTCAGTAGCCAGTCAACAAACTATTAATCTGCATGCATAGTGACTTCGCAAACTTGCTCCCAGTGTTCATTTAACTCGAAATGTTCATATCAATACTAACTTCTGAGAGTCGGAACAACATACTTGAATATGCCAACGAATGTATGATTGTTCATTTGTCTATATGTTTACAGTGCTTGAGGTAGGTGATGGTGTGTTTGAGGTGCTCTCTACATCTGGGGACACACATTTGGGTGGTGATGACTTTGATAAGGTAATTGTACTTGGACTAAGGAACATTCTTCATTCGTATTAGTTGTATTTTTCTATGCTGACTGCTGAAGTATGTCTTATATTTTGGTTGCAGAGAATTGTTGATTGGCTTGCGGACAGCTTCAAGAGAGATGAAGGCATTGATCTTTTGAAAGACAAACAAGCTCTTCAGCGGTTAACTGAGACGGCTGAGAAGGCTAAAATGGAGTTATCATCTTTGACACAAGCAAACATAAGGCAATTCTCTACCCGCATTTTCTTCGTATACATTTTTTGTTTGTGTGTTTTGTGGGTGGTGTTGGTTAATGCAACTTTTTTGTTGTTCCAGTTTACCTTTCATTACTGCAACTGCAGATGGGCCTAAACACATTGAGACCACCCTTACTAGGGTTAAGTTTGAGGAATTGTGCTCAGACCTTCTTGACAGGTAGCTTTTATCATTTTAATTTCTTTACTTAAGAGAGAGACAGAGGGAGACATATGGTTGTAATTGTTTCAAAATTTTGGGCTTAATCTGATGATCTTAAGTTTCATCTAATGTATTCTATAGGCTGAAGACACCAGTAGAGAATTCCCTGAGGGATGCAAAACTATCCTTTAAGGACATAGATGAGGTGATTCTTGTTGGTGGATCAACACGTATCCCAGCTGTTCAGGAACTTGTGAGGAAGTTGACCGGCAAGGAACCTAATGTGACTGTTAATCCGGATGAAGTTGTTGCCCTGGGGGCTGCAGTTCAGGTTGATCTATTCTTTGCTTAAGTTGTAGTGATATCTCTATAGTACTTGTTCCTTTGAAGTGGAATGCGGCATGAGTTGTTTACTTGCTCAACCACTCTTATGATTGTTTAAATTCTATTTTTATTGGTTGTAGGCCGGTGTTTTATCTGGAGATGTCAGTGATATTGTGCTTTTGGATGTGTGCCCGTTGTCCCTTGGTCTAGAAACTCTTGGTGGTGTTATGACCAAAATCATCCCGAGAAACACCACACTGCCAACCTCAAAATCAGAGGTGTTTTCGACAGCAGCCGATGGCCAGACAAGTGTTGAGATCAATGTACTCCAAGGTGAACGAGAGTTTGTTCGGGATAACAAATCTCTTGGCAGCTTCCGACTTGATGGTATCCCACCAGCACCACGTGGTGTTCCACAGATTGAAGTCAAGTTTGACATTGATGCCAATGGCATCCTCTCAGTCACTGCTATTGATAAAGGAACCGGGAAGAAGCAGGACATCACTATTACCGGTGCTAGTACTTTGCCTAATGACGAGGTATGCATATTTAAATTTGGGATGTATATCTATTGTTTCTCCCCTGAATTGCTTTGAAACCCTGTTCATCTGATTTGGTTGCAAGGAATGAAAATAACGATTGCTTGAATTCGATTCATTTGTTGAAATATGCAGGTTGATAGAATGGTAAAGGAAGCTGAGAAGTTTGCGAAGGAGGACAAGGAGAGAAGGGACGCCATTGACACCAAGAACCAAGCTGATTCTGTCGTCTACCAGACCGAGAAGCAGCTGAAAGAGCTTGGAGACAAGGTCCCTGGTCCGGTCAAGGAGAAAGTAGAGGCAAAATTGCAAGAACTGAGGGATGCAATCTCCCAGGACTCAACACAAGGTATGAAGGATGCCATGACTGCACTCAACCAAGAAGTTATGCAACTTGGTCAATCACTTTACAACCAACCCAGTGCTGGACCTGGACCTGCATCTGGTGCTGAAAGTGGAGCTTCAGATTCATCAAACAACAAGGGGCCTGATGGGGATGTAATTGATGCAGATTTCACTGACAGCAAGTGAAAAAGACAGCTTGCCTGATCTCCTTGTATTTGTTTTCTTACTAGTAAACAACAACAAAACATTTAGTTGCCTGCTGGAACTGGGGTTTGTCATTGATTGAAAATATTAATTTGAACTTAATAATTTTTTCTTCAAAGTCTAAACATGTTTAATGTTGATCACATTTTTGTGCGTCATTGTGGCCTCCTTCCTTACCTTACTTTATGGTATGTAAATATTAAGCAGATGTTAATTCTTGTTAGCTTGTGTTGTTTAAATTAATAACATACTAAGAATATGTCCAATCAATATATCATGTGTCATAAAAATCAGAACAATAATGTCAAATAATAATAGTAATTTTTTTTTCCAATAAATCTTCAATTTTTCTTATAAAATACATCAACACAAACAATTTTATAATACGTCTTATATATGTCACATTTTAAACTAAAATATTTTATGTTTTGATTTTAAATTAATTTTTAAATATTTTATTTTTAACCTTCATTTTCAAATTGTAAAAGAGTAGAGATATCTTCCTCACTGATTGAACCCTTCTTCTGTTTCTTGATATTGGTATTTTCGATCAAAGTTATTGATAAATGCAATGAAATTGTTTTTTTTTTTTGAAATCGGAGAAAAACCCTAGGAAGGGTTTATGATAAAGCAAAGTGAGAAATAAAAATCACCTAAAACCCTTTGAATGGAAAGGGATAGAGAGAGTGAGAGGATGAAGAAAAGGAAAAGAGAAGCATGTGGAGAAGTGATTGAAGGAAGGGAATGGGGTGACCGTTGAAGAGCGTGGATAGTATGCGCTTGACAAGGTTCTTGTGGAGAAAGAAACGGAAACCTCTTCGAAATATGGATCTTTATTTTAATTTCTCGAGTGATAAATCTTTTAAATTTATTGATTTTTAAAAATACGTAATCACATCAAGACTATTTTAATAGTATGATAAAATAATTACTTCAAAAATATTATGACCGAGTCATAACTAAACTTATAGTATGGTGGTCAATTAGGTAGTTTACCTTTAATTTTTAGATGATATTGATAAAATCATTAAAAAATTGTTAAATGTGATGCACGTCCGTAAAATTTCTCCACTCAAGAACGTGCGACCTTAGACGCTTTCGCTCAATGCAACGCCTAAGTAAGCCTAGAAAGATCAAATCTAAAGTGTTAAGATCTCTGTGGAAACTAAAAAAACCAAAAGGAAAAGAGAGCAAGAGAGAATTTGAGTGAATGTTGTTTATTCCTCAAAGAAGTGTGTCAAATGAGGTGGGGGAAAGCCTCTATTTATAGTTAAAGCCCCCTACATCCAACGTCTAAGAAAAGAGTACATCAATGGTTGAGATTCAACCTTATCACTAAATCCCTTATTTTAAGTTACATTCCATATTTACAAGGCTAAGAGATAAGGATAAGGCTTAAGGTGATAAACTTGCCAAATCTAATGGAAAAAGCTCTTCAACCCCAAGTTTTGGGCCAAATTCGGAATTAAGCACTCAAGAGTGCTAGAACTCGGACATGGGCTCTAGTGGGTGCTGATGGGTGTGCTGGTACTCGGATTTGGGCCCTTGAGGTGCTGGAGTGGGTGCTGAGATGCCTAACATGCTCTTGAAGGCCTTTGTAGCATCCTTATGTGCGCTTGTCTCGGGCCCTGTAGTGCGGTTTGTGACATTCTCCCCCACTGAAACTAGTAACGCCCTCGTCACTTGACTGAAATGATACCTTTCCATCTGGTCCTTTAACTGCCAAAGAGCCTCGACAAGCTCCCAACCACTTTCACTGTTAGGAAGTCCCTTCCAAAGAACGAAATACTCGTGTCTTGGTCGGTGTCCTGGCTTACGAATGACTCTTTCTGCTTGGATGTCTCGTACCTCATTATCATAGGAGACCTTTAATCCGACTAGTGCTCGGTCTGATTTGTCTCGATCCGGATCTAACTCATCTTGATGGTATGGCTTGAGCAAACTGACATGTAACATTGGATGAGCTCGGATGGTCGACGACAACTCGATTCTGTAGGCCATGGTGCCTACCCGTTTCAGAACTTTGAAAGGACCCTTATATCTCCTCACAAGCCCATTGTGCACTATTGGGTTACGCGGGATCCCGATCAACTTGGCAAGGACTAGATCCCCAACATGGAAATTCATGTCCCTTCGCTTTATGTCGGCCCACTTCTTGGTCCGTTTCCCCTCTTTGTGCAAGCAAGCTCGAGCTAAGTCCTGATGTTCTTTCCTCTCCTTGGCAAATTCATGAGTTGCTGGATTAGGCCCCTCATACTTGGTGCCAACCGTGCTGGGTGTAAACGGTTGCTACCTGATGAACACTCACAAGTCCTTGTTTTTCATATCATTTCTCCACTCGTTCATTGCCAAATAAAGACAAAATTAATTACGATAATAGATATTTTTGATTATTTTCTATATCTCAGCATCCGATCACTAACTTTATGAATTTATCTATTAATTGGTATAAAACATATACGTTTGAAAGTTTTTCTCTCTTAGACATGAAACTATATCACATTGACAGCCAAAGAAGAAAATAGATGCTGAATTGCAGATGAAGCACCCGCCACGACAACATTCTGAAGGCCGTCGCAGCAACGCAAAAGACAACAATTGGTGCACAACAGATAGAGGAAAAGATACCGAACTCAACGGACAATGAGTAAAAGAAAGAAGAAGACTCATCAGTTAAGAGGTCAAACCGAAGTCAAACCGCGGGAAAAGAAGAGATATTTTAGGAAATAATATTAAATTAATATAATTTAATTAGGAATTAGATTTCTTTCCCGTTTAGAATTCTTTCTTTACATGGAAAGATCAAAATAGGGCTTGGCCTATATAAGGCACTTATTAGGTTTAGATTTAGTATGGAGTCGAGACGGATTCTCACATTATTATTCCTTTAGCCGTGGCCTCCATCATGTTCTAAGTGTTTCGGAGGTTTAGATTGTTTGTGGAGTAGTCAGAGATGAATGTTATGTTATGTTTAATATTTATTAATGTAAAACTCATTTGCCTAACATCGGGATATGTAGGTTCACGAAACGAGAGAATACGGTCTTTGCTCATGGACATTGACTAATCCGTCAAGGATTTCAGCGACTAATAGGACACATGTGTTTGGTTGTTGTCCGCCCTTGATTCACACTAGGAGGTATCATCAAGACGTGGGCTTCAACAGTTCTCTTCGCTTAGGGATAATGAATAAGACATTCAAGGATGCTCTGTCGAACTATGGAATGTTGAATTGTCGACAAGGCATAACCCCGCCTAGGCAGTTGCGTCAACCCTTAGTGCGACCCGCCGATGCGACAGTTCAATCCAATGCATTAATAAGTGGATACTTAACATAAATAAATTCTTCTCTATAAAGCACTCAATCTAGACTTGTCTTTATCTTATTATTCCATTAATCAATTTTATGTATTTATAATTATCTTAGTCGTAATTCAACCAAATCATTTACTTGTGTTTTTAGTTTCATTAGTGCAGTTATAAGAAGTAGCAAGATTGACTCAGTCCTCGTGGGACCGACATCTTAAATACTACAATCTGAAAAAAGTGAAATTAATAAGAATCTATAGCCTCCATCAGATTTGGCATCGTTGCCAGGGATTGACGCTCAATTTTACTACCAATTATTTCTGCACCTTTTTAATTATTTTAGTTTATCTTATTTAGTTTACTTTTAGTTTAACTTCCAAAGGTTGTTTTATGCATGACCATGTCCAACACGACTATCGATCAATACCCTTACGATCTAGAAATCAAAAAAACTGCACGAGATCTGAAATGAAGGGCATGCCAAATAATGAACGTAGACCCTGGCCAACAAAACAACGCGGGTATGAACGCTGCCGCGGCAGACAACCGCGGTGCTTTCGAAGTTGTTGATCCAATAAATATTCCAAGACAAGAACGCGCTCGAACTGTTGGAGATTATTGAGAGGAAGATTTAGATGGGTTAACTCCTACTGTTGTGATGCCTAACATAGAGGCAGAGTACTTCGAACTAAAAAATGTCATGTTCAACATGATCAACACCCTAGTCCAGTTTGGGGGTTCGACCAATGAAGATGCTCGGTAACATCTTAAGTCATTTTTGAAAATTTGTAATTTGTTTAAGCTGTCGGGAGTCTCAGCCGGCATCCTTAAGCTGAAATTGTTCCCCTATTCACTGAGGGATAGGGCAAAATCTTGGTTAAATAACTTTCAGCCGGGATCATTGAACTTATGGACAGAACTATGCTAAAGCTTTCTTGCCAGATTCAGTTAAACCAATATGACTGATAAACTCAGAAACGACATAACATCCTTTAGGCAAGACAAAGACGAATCAATGTATGAGGCTTGGGAAAGATACAGAGAACTATACAGGAAATGCCCCATGCATGGTCTGCCTGAATGGACCCAAGTATCCATCTTCTACAATGCAGTTAACACCCCTAAGATGATGATGCTTCTGCCAATGGCACCTTCTTAGACCGCCCACCCCATGAGAGTTTAGAAATTTTGGATAGGTTGGCAAAGAATCACTATCAACACCCAACCACCAGAAGAGGCATAAATATGCAAGGTATAACAACTTCTGATTTTGCAGATTCTATCCTAGCACAGCTATCAACCTTAACCAACATGGTCAAAGATCTGTATAAACCAAGCCATGTTCAGAAAGTAAAAGCAGTCACCGTTCTTTGCAAAACCTGTGGTGACAACCATGACTCGAATGCATGCCCGCACAATCTAGAATCTTCCTTCTATATTGGAAACTTTAGTAGAAATAATATGTCCAACAATTACAACCCACCATGGAGGAAGAACCCTAATTTCTCATGGAGCAATCCTAATAATGCACTTAACACGTAACACCAACCAATGCAATCGACGAGATTTCAGCAAAATAATAGATTTGCTCAGCAGCAGATGCCGCAGCAAGTACCGCCGACACAACAGACAATAGACGTCCAGACTTTGGAGAACACACTGCAAACATTTATGTCCTAGACTGGTGCATACATTGTAAACACCAACAAGTTCATCCAAAGAGCCGACACCTTCATGGACAGAATAGAAATGAGAATGCAGAATAACGAAGCTGCTCTCAAATCACTGGAAACCATAGTAGGAAAAATAACACAATAGATTAAAAGCAGACCCATAGGAGGTTTCCCTAGCGATACTGAAGTCTCTAGAATTGGTCCTCATGAACAATGTAAAGCCATATCGACCAGAAATAGATTACAACTGAAGGACCCCAAAATACTTGCTCAAACAGTAGGTAAGAACCTGAAATAGTAGCCCTAAAAGACGCTACTGATAAAATATCTAAGGCAAAGGAACCAACAGACATTATCGACAAAGCTGCCACAACAGATGATGCCATCGCCGCACCGCAGATAAGATTCCAGTGCAACAAAAAGATCGAAGATCTGCGTTTACCACCACCTTTTCCACAAAGGTTAGAACAACAAAAACAAGAGTACTGGTTTAAGAAATTCCTGGACATACTTAAATAGGTACACATAAATATACCTTTGGTAGAGGCAATAAAGCAAATACCCAATTATGCCAAATTCCTTAAGGATATTATATCTCAAAGGACAAAAATTGGGGAATTTGAAACCGTTACCGCAACAGAAGGATGTGTGGCAATGCTGCACAATAAGACCACGACCAAAAGAAAAGATCATGGTAGTTTCACAATACTATGCGTTATTGGTGATCAATACGTGGGCAAGACACTATGTGACTTAGGAGCCAACATAAATCTCATACCGAAGTCAGTATTTCAGAAGCTAGGCATTAGTCAAGCAAAGCCAACAACAGTGATGCTGCAGCTGGCAGACCGCTCTTACGTGCAACTAGAAGGAAAAATTAAAGATATTTTGATAAGAGTGGATAAATTTATTTTTCCATCCGACTTCTTAATTCTTGATTGTGAAGTAGATGAAAATGCACCAATTATATTAGGAAGACCATTTCTAGCCACAGGAAGAACATTGATCGATTGCGAGAAAGGAGAATTGATCATAAGGGTCAATGATCAACAAATAATGATCAATGTGTTTAAAACTCTAAGGCATCAGGATGAACCAAATGAATGCAAAAGAATTGAAGCTAAAACTTAATTTAACTTCAATCCAGAAACAGATTGCCTGAACAAAACCTACCAAGGCATCCTCTGTCGAGGCAGCACGCCCCTTGAACAACATTACATTCGAAAGAAACCACCTGATGAGGAGACAACAACTTGGACATCAACTTCTCCTTCATCTAAAAAAGGAAAGATGGTTGCTGCTGAAGATGCAATTTATTGCACCTCTGCAATAATCTAAATTTTTTTATCTTTTAGTGCCTAATTTATTTATATGTTTTAGGAACTAGAGTATTATTTTTAGTTTTAGGATTTAGATTTTAATTTTTAAAAATTAGTTTTAAAATTTTAAATTTTCTCACAGCTTTAATTATTCAGCTTTTAGTACCAATAAAGGAAAATAAAATAAAATGATGAACAAGCCCCAAAACACAGCCCACACCAAGAAGAAATTCTGGGCGGGAATTATGCCGCCCAATTCAAGAATTACGATGCTTCTGCTACCATTAATTGCGTCGTTTCCACTACAAATGGATAACAACTGTAATTAAGTTACTTTTACGCCTAAGTTCATTAATCACGCCGCTCTCTTAAAAGCCGCGCCGCTCCATCAGTTTAAATACAAGAGCTAGAGTAACCATTTTTCTCACACTCAATATTTCTCTCTTAGTAAACAATCCTTATTCGTCTTCTACTTTAAAATATCCAATAGCCAACCAACAACAAAACCCTGTCGGAGCAACAATTTGTAGAAGGTTCTCTACATCAACAATCGAGCATGAGTACGAAAAAAACTTCAAGAACAATCAAATCTAAGAAGAGCAAGGGTTTTATTATACTGATGATGAAGACCTTGGCCTAGAAGCATTCATATTGTCAAAAATTACATTCCATCAATGGAAAAAATTTGCAAAGCAACCAGACCCGACGAATATCGAATGGGTTTGCGAGTTCTATGCTCACTGCCCCGTACCTAACAACCCATATACATATCTGCGGGGACGGGCAATTCCATTGGACGACATCACGATCAACGCCTACTTCGGCCTCCACATCAAAAATAACAAACATACAAAATTTGTAGCTGCCCTGATGGCCAGAGACTATGAGCAAATGAAGGCAAACTTATGTCTACCAGGTACTGAATGGAATACGGGTAAACACCGTAGATTCGTCAGCCATCGCGATCTCTGACCAGAGGCAAAGCTATGAAATATGTTTATCAAAAAAAATCTGCTGCCAACATCTCATAACCAGACAGTGGAAAGATTACGTTTGGCGCTAATTCACTCAATTATACACAACAGATGCATCAACGTCGGTATCATCATCAGCGAACAGATTTTCGAATATGCCATCAAAGAAAAAGGTATACTCATTTTACCCTGTTTAATTACGACATTGAGAAATTTAGAAAAGGCCCCAAACATGCCTTTGGACACATACACACCACAACGAGTGGGCTGGACGAGAAAAATTTACATAAAAAGGATGCAAGTGGAAGAAGCAGTTCCACAAGCCTTTATTCCTCCCATCGCCGTGGCCGGTCAACAGAAAGACCCAGTGGAAAAACCAACAACAGGACTCCTGGAGATCCTGTAGAGGATGGAGAGAAGACTGCTGGCCTTCATGAACTATATTAAGGAATTCAACAACGCCATCATTACCACCATCTGAGAAGAACTCCCTTCATCCACGATTGCATTCCCTGACTTCCCAGTCGAGCTCTTCACGCCTCAGTCTCCCCCTGTTGCACCCACTGCTTCAACCACTACCCCAGTTTCACCCGCCGCCATAACCGTCGCAGCCGCAACCGAACCATTATGAAAGGGGTTGATGCGCAAGCTCGAATCGATCACCGATTACCGTCAAGGGGTTGTTTATGGTTCTTGGTTGAATTTACTAAAATCGAAAGAATGAGGCAAAAGACACAAGGATTTTAGAGTGGTTCGGCCACGCCTACATCCACTACCTTAGCACACCACTAAGGATTTCAACCAATTCACTAATGAACTCAACCTTTTTATCGGTTCAAGGGATAACCGTTACAACCCTATCTTTTGGACTTGGCTAAGATAGAACCAACTCTAGTTTTTGTCTAAGGCTAAACTAAAACCTCTCCTTTTACAAAGGGATTTGTTTGGTAAACTAAGTACCTCACAAAGGTGGGTGTTTACACAATTAAGCTCACAAGAGAATACAAGATTTACAATAAAATCACTCTCTTAAGACTATGTACAAGAGAAAAGGAAAATGGAGATTTAAACTCAATTTCTCTTGACCATGTTTCTTGGATGTTGTCTCTAACCTTCTTCAAGTGTCCCAAGCTTGCTTTTATAGTGTGGAATCATATTCTAGCCGTTTATAGCCGTTGGGGATGTTTTGGAGCCATTTGGAAGTCAAAAATTTGAACATTAAATTTTCACCTGCACAGAGGTTTTGAAACCTTTACCAGAGGTTTCGAAACTTTTTCAAAACTGTTTCCAAACCTTTACCAGAGGTTTGAAAACCTTTAAGCAATTCAAAAAATATAACCGTTACAGGTCAAAGGTTTGGAAACCTTTATCAAGGTTTCGAAACTTTTCAACAAAAGTTTCCAAACTTTTTGCAAAAATTCCGAGACTTTCATTCTAGTAGCGAAATGTTTGAGACTGCCCTGAGAGGTTTCGAAACCTTTAAAGGAGGTTTCGAAACTTTCATTTAAAACACAATTTTAACTATTTTAAAAAACATTTCAAACACTTCTAAAATCTCTCAAAAACTTTTCAAACTTATTTTTAAGTTGTTTGAATATAAAAATCATTTTTGAATTCTTTTTAAATTAGTCCAAAACATTTTTCAATTATTATATCAAAATCAATATCTCAACATATTATCAACAGACTCAGTATCTAAGTTCCTCCGAATGGACTCCACTAATAGAGGAACTACTCTATATCAGTCAACAATATTCACATGGAGCGACTCAGAAGAAAATCTGACTAGTCAACTCCGAGCTGCTGATGAATTTATTGCTGTAGCAAAAATTGGGCAGAAAAGAAAGGCAACATCCTCCTCTCCAATCATCCTAGATACGGAGGAAGAGCAACAAGACCTCACACCCGTTCGCGTCCAACCACCACGCTCGGCCAAAAAGCCAATAGTGAGCCCACCGAAACCAATTACTGAGCAGTCGCCCAAAACCCGCCGCAAGCTCCTCATCGATAGTTACTCCGAAGATTTCTTCGGGTCTGCAAAATTCTAAGGGCGGTAGTTTTTCTTATTTTTTCTTATTTTTTCTTTTCTTTTCTTTTTTCTTTTTTTTTATCTTTTTATTTTTGTTTTTTTAATTTTTTTCTCTATTACTTGACCATGCATTGAGGATAATGCATCTCTCAAGTCTGGGGGAGCATTTGTCCAAAATTTGTAACATGTAATTATCTACAATTGTATAGAAGTAATCAAAGTACCTTGTTATTGCCTTAAAAATTCTGCTTAATATCATTTCTTGTACAAATGCAATTAAAATTTTTAACTGTGAATTTTATTGAAACTGCATCGACAATAATATATTCTCTAGCCGCCACAATAGTTCACACCATTAACCAGACTTGAATTCAGAAAAGTTTACTAGGCTTAGTGATGCGTGTAATAAAAGCGCAATTAAGTGCAAGTGTACACGTCAAGTAATATAATGATAAGTATTTATCGAATATCGTTCTCCACAGGGACTGGTGTACTTAATATGCCTCCTTCTACTTCCTTCCTCCTGAAATTATTAAAATAAAAACACAAGTAAAAAGAGTTGTTGAATAACTAAAGAATAAAAGCTTAAATAAAAGGTTGAGAACGAATAGAGAGAATGGGTAGGATCCAGTTGTGTCATATAGTGGATTCGATTAATTTATTCTTGTTCAATACAATGGCACAACACTATCTCGACAGCACTGTAGATACTGCCTTGGCAGCGTTAGTGTTTCCTGCCGCGGCAATCTCTTGCTCTTGGGCAGATTTATCAAAGCTCGGCAAAGTATCCTTAGATGTCCCCGCTTATCTCTAAGTCGAAGTACTGTTGATGATCAATCCTTAATGATACCTCTCAGAGTGAATCAATGATAATCAATAACCAATCACACACTTCTTTTAGCCGCTGAAACTCTTAACCTATCTCTAGGCCGAGTTAGTGTCTACAACATCGCACTTATCCATTTCGTGAATCTAACTCTCTCGATATTAGATAAATGAGTTACTTACAAACTTCTCTCTCGAGTTTGAATTTAAGAACAAAGAATGACAATAGGATAAGCAAACTTTGATATTCTTATTGTATTGAAACGAAGAAACAAAATACAATCTTCTCGCACTAATAATCTACAACCTTCATCTAACCCTAAGAAAGCTTAGAGCATATTGTAAGAGAATAACATGATTCTTAGGGTAAAGCTTTCTCTCTAATTCGACTCTCTTCTATACATTGGATGGATCATGTATTTATAGTCTAGACCTAGGGTAACTTTTCCTAAATAGAATATAACTTGGAGTAGGGAACAAGTAATAAAAATATAATATTTCCAAGTTTAATTCTATCTAGAAGACTATTCTCACGTGGCCTTTGACTTGGTCTTTTCACGTGCTAATCTGCTCCAATCCAAACGCTTTAAGTCTAGAAATTCTCAGTTCATTTTTCTCTTTCAATCGCCCAGCATCAGTACTGGAGCTTCTGCTGCCGCGGCATTGCTTCTACCTTCGGCAATAGTTCTCTCTTCGGTATTATTGCTGTCTCGGCAGGTATTTCCTACAACTACACAAAAACATGCCATAAATCCTTCTTTTCTCACAAATATCATCTTTATATGTTGTGGCAGTAAAATGTCAGTTATTGAACAATAAGTATATGTAACAGCTCAAATTAGTGGGTAATGAGTACATATTGTTTAGGAAAAGAATAGTAAATAATAGCCTTTTTAGGCACTCATCACTTAGTACTTAGGATTAGACTATGAGCCTAAATTCATATAAACACTGCTAATCTTAGTTTATTTTAGAAGTTCTTTTCTTTGAAAAGCAATAAGGACTTTGATGTGTGCTAAATATGCGCAATTGAAGTACAAGTGTACACGTCAAGTAATAAGTGATAAGTATTTATCGAGTTATTATCTCCTCAGGAATTGATGTACTTAATATGCTTCCTTCGGTCTTCTTGCTTCTATAAAATAAAAGTAAAAACAGAAATAAGTTGGATATTGCTTAAACTAAATAAACTAACTAAATAAAGTGAGATCAAATAAGAGAGAGAGATAGGGTATGATCCAGTTGTGTTGTATAATGGATTTGATTGATCTGCTTCTGTCCAATGCAATTGTACTGCACTGCCTCGGCAGTACTGCAGATACTGTCTTGGCAGTGACAATATTCTCTGCCGCGACAATCTCTTGCTCTTGGGAAGATTTACCAAAGTTCGGCAAAGTTTCCTTTAATGATTTCGCTTATCTCTAAGTCGAAATATTATTGATGACCAATCCTTGATGATACCTCTCGGCGTGAATCAATTATAATCACCAACCAATCCCACACTTCTCTTAGTTGCTGAAACTCTTAACCTATCTCTAGGTCGAGTTAGTGTTTCCCGATTGAAACACTATACTTATTCTTTTCGTGAATCTAACTTTCTCGATATTAGATAAATATATTACTTACAAACATCTCTCTCGAGCTTGAATGTAAGAATAAGGAATGACAAAGAATAAGCAAACTTCGATATTTTATTACATTAGGAACAAGAAAAAAAATACAATCTCCTCTCACAATTACTCAACAACCTTCACCAAACCCTAAGAGAAGTTTAGAACATGATGGGAAGAATTGTCCCTAAGGTGAAAGCTCTCTCAGTATAAGTGTATTGCCCGAATCTAATGTCTCTCCAACCCCTAGGACGGTTATGCCTTATATAGGCTTGTCCTAGGGCAAACCTTTCCTAATTAGAGTACAACTTGGAGTAGGGAACAAGTTATGTACATAGGTTAAATATTTCCAAGTTTGATCTTCTAGAAGGTTTTATCCCGCGTGACCTTGTTCTTGGGCTTTTCTTGTGTTGTTCAGCTCCGATTCTTGGGCTTTTTGTTTAGCATCATTCTCTGTATTTTTATCCTTTAACTGCTAACCATATTACTTTTTCTCCTCTGCTGCCTCGGCCTCATTCTGCTGCCTCGGTAGTACTTGTTCCTGCACAGATAAGAAAATACAGTAAAATATGTTTTTTCTACAAATATAATCTTTAATGGCATAATCCCTAAATATATCATATTGAGCACATGCATTGGTACAAGTAGGTATAGATTTGATGATAAGTGCCCATGAAAAGTGTAGAAAGTGATAATGAGTTGAGCACTTATCAAACCCCCAAACTCGAACTATTGCTTGTCCTCAAGAAATGCAAACCATCAATTTGTCAAACTCTATTCTCTCTTGGTCTTATGCTTCCATCTATTCTCCCCACCATAACTATGTATATTCTTTAGACTTAACCTTTCGGTTTCCTAAGAGTGTACTTAGAAGACAAACTATAAGGCTAGTGTGTGTATGCGTTTTTGTGGACAAATTTGAATAAAGGCTTTCTTAGATAAACTCTAAATTCAAGACAAATAGAATCGGATTTGGTGTACACTTCTTATAACAACAATTCCTTGAGCCAATTTTGGGAACCTCAAGTATTGTGTTTTCTATTTCTTAACTCCTTATTTCTTTTGCTATTTTTTTATACATACTAGAGCTAATTTCGGGCACCTCTAGCATGAAGGAGAGTTTTTCCTAGAACCGTTCATAGGCACCTCTAGTCACCTTTCCAAAATCTAAGTCTTTATCACCTAAGTTCATTAAAAGAATTCCTATAGCCAAACAAGTCTTAAAAGTATTTTTAATTTCAACCTTATAGTAAGCTTCTAAGTTTTTCTCCTTATGTATCTTAGAATTTAGCCTTCAAAACAGATCCTAACTATGGTAAGGAGAAAGATTTCTATTGCCTTTAAGAATAAACTAAGACAATAATGATGAAGGGCAGTGCAAAAGTATGGCAACAGTTTCAAGTAAAGTGGTGGACATAAAAATTTTTTATCACTAAAACCCTCTTTTTCATGGCAAGGCCGCGACAATAGATTGCCTCAACAGTAGCTCTACACCCCTTAACTCAAACCAAACATTGTCATCAATTCTTAATTTAGGGGCATGTAGTAGGTAAAAAAATTATAAGTAGGTAAAAAAAACATTTTATATGAGCAACAAGAAGAAAAGATTATAATGATTCAGAAGAACTCTCTTCCATAATTTGTCTCTTCGGTCTAGTTGCTGATGATTGTGCCATTGGTGATGGTGATGACTTTGCTCTTCTCGGCGGCTAAACTCTCGTTGGTGTTGCCCGTTTCATTGGGGAATTAAATTCTTCTCCTCCTTCATCGTTAGTTTCCATAATCTATGTGCCGCCTTCATTATCTGGATCTGCCACGGTAGGCTGGATTCTAGGCTCGACATCGGATGAACCGTGGTAGACGTATTCATCAATTTCCATCAAAAGACTTCCCATTGGTATTGGTGATCTTGGGGAAGTGCTGCAGACTCCCCTTCGCTTGGAGGGTCTTTTGCTTGCGGATGATGCCGCGACAGGGTCTGCTGCCCTAGATGGGCCAGCTGTGTGGAACTACTGTTGCAGTCTAGAGGTGAAAAATGGTCTCAGCCCTAGGGCTAGAATGGTCTCTGTATAAGGGGCTGCCGTTACGAATATGTAGGTAGGGAATTCTGGAAATTGTGCTCCTTGGTTGGGGAAGTTCTGCGTCATCATCTGGGCAAGGGTGTTGTTGAAGTCTCTTTGGTATTCCATATATCTTTGCTGGCGAAGGTCAATCGCTTCCATCCTCTGAAGAATTTCCTGGTAGGGTTTGCTGCGGCAGGGGCTTCGGTAGTGCCAGACATCTCTGTCGTGTATTGAGTGCTGACAATGAAGTCAGTAGTGAACTACTGTGGTGTTGCCTGGACAGGTTCTGCTTGTGTGATCTACATGACTCTGTGGCAGAATTCTCTCGTCCATCCTTGCCTAGTTGGTGTGTATTCGTACGTGTCTTCAACTGGTACTCCTTCAACAATACACAAACCAGATATTAAATATGGGAAATATAACGGTCCATGTTCCTTCTTACCACAATCATGAATTTCTCGTAAAATGATCTCTCCAACATTGATGCTCATCTTGTTGATGATTGATTGGATCAACACCAATCTTTTGTGGTCCACTGTGCTGTTGTAGGAGGTAGGGATGAGGCGTCTCTTGACGAATGTGCACCACAATTTTGCCTCGGGCTTGAGGCTTTGCCTTATCACAAAACCTCTATGGGCACCGGTTTCTCATTGAGTGTTGTTGTAACAGAGGTCGTCTTTAATCAACTCGTAATCCTATATGATGATGTCGTCCATGAATTCGGCATACCTATCACTGATGGGGATGAGGCCAAAAAAATTCGTTAATTGCATCAGCGTCAAGTCGGATAGACTTTCCTCGGCAGCAGACAAAGAGATTTTCCATGCTCGGCCCAGGTACATAAAATTCCCGCACTGTGGTGGCACTTGCCTAGGGAGGTTGTAGATAGAATATCTCCTATTTTTGATATTTAATCTTGTCCATCAAGTAATTGTCGTTGCCGAAGTTTTCCTCCTTACTGAGTTGGAATCCTTGTTCTTCCCACAACTGCCGAGCAATAAAAGATCTGTTGAATCTTTCTGCAACAGTGGCGGGGGCAAATCTGTTGTATGCTGCCATTGATGATTTGTAAAGATTGAGAGTCTTGGTGAAATATTCTAAAAATTTCAAGACGATTTGTGAGAGTATTGTGAGAGCAAGATTGAGTAGAATGCTAAAGAATTCAAGAATATAAGAATGAATAGTTCAAAAGAAGGATGCTCCTTATATAGGCCTCGGCAGTGTGACCATTTTAACCACTAACCGTTTTGAATTTACTGCCTGTTAGCATTTACTGCCGTGACGGAAAACTCGGCAAATAGCCGTTACACTATTTCTACTCGTTGGGACTTCTACAGCTTCTGACACTGTTTTCTGCCTCGACAGAATTCCTTTTATGAACTACTTCTTCTTTATTCTTGGTTTTATTGTCCTACAAAGAAAATTTAAATAAACATATTATTAATAATAAAAAATATTACTAAAGAAAAAAATATTAAAAAAATACTGAAAATAAAATAAACACATAAATTCTAAATTAAAACTAATCTTAATATAATAAATAAAGTGAAAGAGAAGAGATTATGTTACTAGTGGAGTGCATGTAAATGCATCTCCCAATTTGCTCATCTCTTGTTGGCCTGGAATTTCCTTCAAGTGCTGGCCAGTCCCTTCTGTATTTTCTGCCTTCACTTTGGCCTTAATTCTTTTACAAAATAATCTGTCGAGCGTGCTGCCTAGGTAGGATATTTTTGTATCTGCATTTGTTGTCTAGAGGGCTTTGCACTTTTTTGGACCATCAAATTTTTCCAATTTTTGGAATGCATTAAGTTTGACTTGCTGGTCATTAACCCTCATTGTCAATTTCCATTCTCCACATCTATTAATGTTCGTCCAGTAGCAAGGAAAGGTCTTCCTAGGATGATCGGTGCATTATCATCGGCTTCACAGTCAAGGACAAGAAAGTCGGCAAAGAAAATAAACTTGTCAACCCTTACCAATATGTCCTCTATTTTTCCTTAAGGATGCACATAGGATCTATCTGCAAGTTGGAGCAACACTGTTGTAAGCTTTGCCCTTCCTATTTCAAGCTTTTGAAAAACTGATTTGGGCATGAGATTGATGCTTGCTCCTAGGTCACATAGTGCCTTTCCTTCATAATTGTTACCAATCGCACAAGGTATGGTAAAACATCCAGGATCCTTCAGTTTGGGTGGCATGCGATTGTGCAACATTTCCATGCACCCTTCAGTTGCTGCCACTGTCTCAAACTCACCTAGCTTCTTTCTTTTAGACACAATGTCTTTCAAGAATTTAGCATAGTTGGGCATCTCTTCAATTGCCTCAACAAATGGCAAGTTGATGTGGACTTGCTTTTATCTAGGAACTTCTTAAACTGGTGATCCTGTTTCTATTTTTTCGACCTTTATGGAAAAGGTGGTGGTGGTCGCATCTCGTCCAGGGTCTCATTAGTTTTGAATTTAATACTTGGAACCATTGTATGTCTCGCTGTCTCGGCAGGAAGTGCAGGTGCTATCGAGCTCTCTGCTGGGGCATTGTCCTCGTGTTCAGTCTGTCCAACATCCAAGTCCTCCTTGTCTGTGTCCTCCTGTATTGCTGGTGGAACTTTGGTTGCTGACTTGCCTATTATTTTCTTAAGTTATAGGCCACTTCTTGTTGTGATTGCTTTGCATTGTTCATGGACCATTCCCTTAGCAACTTCAGTATTTCCAGGTAATCCCCCTGTGGTCTAGTATTTTGTCTTTGAGCAAACTGACCCACTTGGGTTTCTAGTGATTTTATAGCAGCTTCTTGGTTTTGCAGCCTCATCTCTGTTCTATTCATGAAGTCATCAGTCCTCTTCATGAAACTGCTATTCTCATCAATATATGATTCAGTTTTTATAATAAAGGCCTTGAGAGTATTTTCTAATGAGTTCATAGGCTGCTGCTGCTGATGCATCTGTTGCTGCGGTAGTGATTGTTGTATCTGCTGTTGTGGCAGTGAATGTTGGTACCTTGAGGTCTGGTTGGTGGGGTTCAAGGCATTGTTAGGATTACTCCATGAAAAGTTTGGGTGCCTTTTCCATGTTAGATTGTATGCATTTGCCATCATGTTGTTGTTCCGGTTATAATTACCCACATAAAAACTAGATTCCTCATCTTGCATATACTCAAAAGAATTGATCACTTTTACCTCATGATTATTTTGCTGTACTTGCATGTTCTGGACCATCTTTGTTAAAGATACCAACTGTGCTGCCACTGAATTGTTGGTTTCTAGTTTATTCATTGTGGCTTGGCGTCTTAATCCTCCTCGCCTAGAAGTAGGAAATTGGAAATCGTTCCTTGCGAGTTTGTTCAGAATCTCTATAGCTTCTTCCGGAGCCTTGTCAAGGATTGTGCCATTTGCCGAGGAATCCAACATCATCCTTGTCGGGGCATTGGTGGCATTATAGGACATGGTTACTTGCGTCCAAAGTGGAAATCCATGTAGTGGACATCTATTCAGTAACTCTTTGTAGCGTTCCCAAGCCTCGTACATAGGTTCGTCATTAGCCCGTCTAAAAGAAGTAATCTCATTACGGATTCGATCATATAAATTTGTAGGATTAAATTGCGTAATGAATTCTCGGTAAAGTGCACTCCAAGATCCAATTGATCCTGTCGGAATGCTATTCAACCAGGTCTTGGCCCTATCCCTCAGTGAATAGGGGAAAAGTTTTAATCTCAAAATGTTTTCATGGACTCCTTGAATTTTGAAAGAGTTGCATACTTCCATGAAGGATTTGAGATGCTGCTTGGCATCTTCTGTTGCAGCCCCACTAAATTGTCTAATAGTATTAAGCATATTGAACATCACATGTTTAAGTTCAAAGTGGGTTGCCTCAATCTCTGGTGTAACAACTCCAGGGTTCAATCCATTTAGATCTTCCACCAGAAAATCTCTGACAGTTAGCTGCCGCGGCAGTGGTTGCAACAGTGAGTGTTGTGGATGGCCTCCATTGCCTGCAGGTAGGTTCTGGTTTCCTTGATTCACTACTATGGCTCCTTGGATCTGTCTTCTTAACCCTTGGTAGGTTCTTTCGATTTCTGGGTCTATCTCGTACAGTGGATTGCTAGGGTTAGCCTTGGTCATACACAAAAAATAAAATCAAATAAAAATAAAAAAACTAAAACTAAAAGCAAGAAAATAAAGAAAAATAAAATTTAGTTGCCAATCTCCGACAGCGGCGCCAAAAACTTGATGCATGCTGAATATGCGCAATTGGAGTGCAAGTGTACACGTCAAGTAATAAGTGATAAGTATTTATCGAGTTATCATCTCATGTATTAATAATCTACTAAATTACTTGTATTAATAATCACATGTGCTTTTAACATGAGAATAAATTGAAAAAAAAATTTGTTTGTGGTGTTGTTTAAACAATTGGAATACGTTTTCGTTATTGTACTTTAAAGTTATATTACTAAGCATTCAGTAAAGAGCAATGCCTATAAATATGTTTTTGTGAGTATTTTTTTCCTTTATTAGGGTTTAAGGATATTTTTGACAAATTAGGTAGTAATCAAGACATAAACCTTCTGTTACTTGTGCGGGAGTAAAGTCGTTGTTTCAGGGATAATTATTTGGTCAAAATTTTCTTCATGTAAAGCAATTTTGAAATAATTCGACAAATATATTTTTTTATAAACGTCCTGCAGAATATAGTTTGATAAAAGCAAACGGATTTGAGAGGCGGCCTTCTGATCCTTCTAAATCTAACCATTCTTTCAATTTTCCCTTGTATCGATACAAATCCTCCATTATAATTGTATTAACGACATTAATATTGACATTTGTGTACCGATAAGATCTCTTCGAGTGCCGGTACCGACACAAATAATTCTGTTAAAAGCTAAATTACCATTTTCCCCTCACAGTTGGCATCGGAGACTAGAGTGACCCCTTCCTCTTGATCCGGTTCGATGTCTTTAGTATAGTTGATTGATTCTTTAACCCTGTTGATCTGACGATGTGATTCATGTACACCAACCATATTGGCAACAAAGGGTAGATGACGGTTTGTGTCAAATCCTTTTATCTGCAACTCAGCGCACATACTAATACATATTTCACCCGATCAAGAAAAAAAAAACGATTTTTTACTGGCTGTAATGACGGCCAAGAACGGATAATACTCAAAGGAGAGTACATTCAGGATGGTTGCAATGTGTTCAACGTCTGAAACTTTACTGTCATAGGCTCCAACTGCATCACAAACTTCTTTGACCTAAGTTGGATAGGATCACATGCTTTCTTCTTCTTTCTTGATGGATTGGAGCTTGTTGTGTAAGCTCATAATACTTGTGGTGGGATGATTCAAAAAGAACATAAGACCTCTAGAAGCATAAAATTTTAAGTACGAACAAATTGCAGCAAACCTGAAACCCCCATTTCTAATAATTGATCCAGATCCTAAAAATAACAATGCTTGATTCAAAATAAGCATGAGTAACCAAATGAAATAAAGCGGTTTGGTAAGACCCCATACCTAAAGCTAACATCATATAACCCAGTTGGGATATTGTAGAATAAGCTATCCCCCTCTTAATATATTTTTGAGCAAGAGCTAGAGTCGCTAATAATAAGACCGTTATTATGCCTGTCAACGATATTAGATTCGTTATGTAAGGTATTAACTATGAAAAGATGAAGAAGGTGGGTTACAAGAAAAATTCCCGCTACTACCATAGTGGCAACTTGTATAAGAGGCGATATAGGAGTAGGCCACTCCATTGCATCCGGAAAACATACATGAAGAGGAAATTGCGTAGATTTAGCAAGGGCGCCAACAAATAATAAAGAGGCACATCAAGTAACAAATTAAAAATGAACCTCATTATTATAAATCAAGTTATTAAATATTTCGAACAAATCTTGAAATTTGAACTTCCCGTTATCCAATAAAAACCTAAAATTCTTAATAAGAAACCAAAATCGCCTATCCAATTAGTTGCAAACGCTTTTTGGCAAGTGTTTGCCGCAATGGGTCGTGTGAACCAAAACCCTACTAATAGATAAGAACACATTCCAACTAATTCTCCAAAAATATAAGTTTGTATCAAATTCGAACTAGTAACTAGTCCCAACATTGGAGTATTGAACAAACTCATATATAATAGCGAAAAACTCAAATATCACTGATCACGAGACATAGTTTTCGATACAAATAAGAACAAAAATTCCATAAGTAGTGATTCATATTGACAAAATAAAGGTAAGTAAATCAATATAGTAGCCAAAATCGAAAGAAAAAATTATTATTTTTGGTCCAAGACCATACATATTGAAAGATAGAATTTCTATTTATTTGTTGAATAGCTGATCGACCGAAAAATCATAATTATACTTAACAATAAAATATTGTTTAAAGTACATATACGAAAAAGAGTTTTTGTTGCCGTCAGAAAAAGTAGGAGTTTGATTCCTATCCAAATAGGAATCGAAAGTGGCACAAAAGGCATGTTCAAAAGGTTATGCGAGCATTTTTCCCGCACATTTGGAATTGAAGTCTTGAGTGACCCCTTCCTCTAGATCCGGTTCGACCTCCTTAGTATGGTTGATCGATTCTTTAACTTATTTCAACCCCTTCTCCTAGATTGTTGGTGATGTTGGAGGATATGGATCATTCATTGTTGGCAATGTTGGTTGGGAATTCGCCCATCTACTATTGCATATCGATCCAAGGGTATTGTTAAAATATGATTACCAAATTGGATCGAGGATCGGGATAAGAAGCATTTTTGAAACAAATCATAAAAGTTAATGTAATGTAAACCTTTTCCTATCACTCCTGGTATGGTGACATTAGAGCTTAGACATGTTAGTTTAACCCCATTTTGTCTGTATAAAATACCCATTATTTAAAATGGTTAAGTCTTATAATATGACATATTTGTTTAATGCATCTAATAAACATTTACTTATTAAAGGAAACCTAATAAGACGAATTAAATATGCAAGTCCTTTTGTTTTATCCGGAAATTAAATCTCCAACAGCAGGATTAAGTCCATGTGTTGGTCCCTCGAGATCGGGAACATCATTACCACATGCATATTTCATTATACTTTTAAATTTTTATGCCACGTGATTGTTGTTACAACAAAATTGCAAGACTAAATATTTAAATATTAGCTTTGAATCCACATGTTGAGTTTAATTTTAAGCATTTAATATGTAGTTGTTATAATTAATTCTCTTTATTTTTACTATGGTAAATATTTTTATACAATTAGATTGTCTCAAGTAGGGTGTTCAAAGAATTTAAATTATAATGGATTGACATATTGGGTATAGTTATCGAGAGTCTCAATTTAAATTTTTAAAGAATCTTTATCATATCTTTTAAATCTTTTATCGTTTAAGCGGTTAACTGATTTATTCGGTACGATTACTCAATTAGATACAAATCATTTACTCGTTTAAATAATATTTTTTATTTATCGATGTCATTAGTGACGTGATAGATGATATTTATATAATAATATTTTAAAAGGTGAGAAGACTTTTCATCCTTATCATATTTCTAAAGACCAAAAAACGGAAACAACGCAAGTCATTTGAAGTGATTGTAAAAGTAAAAGAGTGATTCTGGGTTACATTTCAAAGATACCAATCTTGCCACTTGCAAATCAATATCGTTTGCACTATAAATTAGATAAATGTTTAATTCTTCAACAATATTATAAAATATATGAAAATTATTTTTAAGAATTATAATTAAAAACAATTTTAGTTTTTCTACAATTCACTCATAAAATTTACTACTATTATTATACATTAAAGCAGTTCAAGTCTTGAAAATTTATAAGTATCTTTTATATAAAAAAATACTAAATTTAAGTATTTATAAATAATTAATAATTATTTTAAGATTAGATAAAAATATCTTTTAAATTATGCACTTTATATATCATAGTAATATAGCTAAATATTATTTTTAATATTAATATTTTATTATTTATGTATGCTCATCTTGCCTTCTTCCGTGTCTCTGAAAATTTTTTTTAAAAATTTGAATTCTAAACCCTAATCCTAAATCAAAAATTCAACAACCTAAAAAATACACCCTACACCATAAACCTTAACCTTAAACCCTAAACTCACAAATTTAAAGTAGGACACAAATAAGGGCACGATTAAGGGACAGACGATTTTCACCGCGAATTAATACGCAAATTCTTTTGTTTTATTTGAAAATTACATCTCCAACAGGCGAACAGAATTAAGTCCATGTATTGGCCTCTCGAGACCGAAAATATCATTATCATGTGCATGTTTCATTATACTTTTTAATTTTTTATACCACGTTCATTTTTCCTTAGACTTTTAATTTTTTTATACCACATGCATGGTTGTCCTAACAACATTGCAAGACTCAATATTTAAATATTAGCTTTCGATCCACATGTTGGTTACTTTTAAATATTTAATATGTAGTTGTGATGGACATTGGACGGTGAAGAAATCATATGACTCTATGAAACTGACTTTGCATGCTTGGTTTTGTTTCCAACAAGACAAACCACATGTTTCACGGGAGGCAAGAGAGGGTATCCATGTTTCAGCTATAAATAGCTCGGCTAGCCTGTGATTTGCTCAACCATAAACACAAATTCTAAGAAGAAAGAAGAAAAGAGAGAGAGCTAGTAGTAAGAATGGCATCCGCAATGACATTGGCATTGCCCAGGTTTGCGGCTTTTAAAGGTGATAACGGTCTGTATCTGTGTCTTAGCCCACTTAATGGCCAACCCTATCTGCGGTTTGTAGCAGAGGAAATCAGTGATTCAAATGTGATTATGGAGATTTTCGTTGCAGACGGTGGAAACATCCGCATCCAGCACACTTCTTCCGGTAAGTTTTGGAATTTGACTAACCCCGATTATATTCTGGCAGATGCAGATGACAGTAGCAGTGCCAACTCTCTGTTTCAACCCTTGAAAGTGAACAACCAATCAATCGCTCTGATAAGCCAGGGCAACAATCAGTTCTGCAAGCGCTACTCAAACTCTATCGTGCAAGGATTCAAGGCAAACATCGATATTACTGACTTATTCGCTCGGCTAAAGGTGGAAGAGCCTGTCATGAAGAGGGAGATTTCGAATATCAACTACAACCTCGATGAATCCAGGGTCTACAACAATGAAACCGTCTCTTTGGCTCAGAATTCCGCAATCAACAGTGATCCGAATTTGACCACCGACGTGGATTTGACTTTCAACTATAGAGATGTCAAGTCTAACATATGGAAGACTAATCTCGGGCTAAAGTTGGGATCGAAAGGGACTTTCGACGTCATTGACTTTCCGATCATCGTCAACTATGGGAGGGTCGAATTAATCAATCAAGGCCAACGAGGAAATAAGTTGGATGAGACCATGATAACAACCGCAATGAAGGAAGTTGCGTACACAGTTGCCGTGCCTCCGAGTACTAAGGCGGTGGTGAGTCTGATTGCAACAAAGGGTAAGTGTGATGTTCCCTTCACGTTCACACAAAGTGACACTCTTTATAATGGGGAATATTTCACCGCAGAAGTAGAAGGCAACACTTACACTGTTTGTAACTTCTACGACTTCAAATTTCAGACCACACTAGAACCTATCGACGCTTGAATCGGGGAAAATAAGGCTTCCGAAGACACAACATAATTAGACTGCATGTTTATGTGTATCTACTAAATTAAATAAATTATGTTGTTTTCATTCATGTATTAATAATCTCATGTGCTTTTAACATGAGAATAAATTGAAAAAAAAATTGTTTGTGATGTTCCCCCTCTTAATATATTTTTGAGCAAGAGCTAGAGTCGCCCCTAATAATACCGTTATTATGCCTGTCAACGATATTAGATTCATTATGCAAGGTATAACTATGAAAAGATGAAGAAGGTGGGTTACAAGAAAAATTCCCGCTACTACCATAGCGGTAACTTGTATAAGAGGCGGTATAGGAGTAGGCCACTCCATTGCATCCGGAAAACATACATGAAGAGGAAATTGTGTAGATTTAGCAATACGAAAAGATTAGTAAGGTCACTATCGTTTTCGGATGTAAAGTTTTGGTCATTCCAATGTTAAGTGCCGTTAAATATGACGAAAAGATGGTCTGACACAATAAAAAAATGATAAATTACTTAAATAGTTCTTAAACTGTTATTATACTTTTGTTTCATCTTTAATTTAGCTCTCAAAATTTTAAACTTTATATTTTTACTATTTTTATCTAAAAACGTAACCTTAACTCTTATTCTAAACCCCTAAATCCCTGTCCAAACCGGACGCAAAATGCAAAATCCACGCCTTTAAAACAATCCCTTTTGTATAAATTATCTCTTCACCTTCCATTGAAAAATTTTATAAGTTTTGTATATTTACAGGTGCTAATCGAAACAGTCTGTTTGAATTTTTCAATCATTGTTATTTTGTTTATATATTGTTGAGATGGGATTCATACATCTAAAATTTCTAAAAAAATTAAATTTTAAAGTCTAACCTTAATTTTCTATATCTTAAACCCTAAACATACACCCTGAAAAATACATCATACTCCTAATTCTCTAAACCCTAATCACAATTCCTAACCTTGAACCCTAAACTCTAAACCCTCTAATTTAAAGTGGTGGCACGAATGGAGGCATGAGAAAAATATAGACGATTTGCACCCATTTTTATTATTGTACTTTAAAGTTATATTACCTGAGCATTAAGTAAAGAGCAATGCTTATAAATATGTTTATGGGATTATTCTTTTCCTCTTTTAGGGTTTAAGGATATTTTCAACAAATTAGGTAGTAACCTTCTGTTACCTTGTGAGAGTGAAGGTGTTGTTTCAGGGATAATTATTTGGTCAAAATTTTATTCATGTAAAACGATTTTGAATATAATTCGAGAAATACATTTTTTTATAAACGTCTTGCAGAATGTAGTTTGATAAATGTAAACGGATCTAAGATGAGTTCTTGTGATCCTTCTAAATCTAACCATTCTTTCAATTTACTATTATATCGATACAAATCCTCCTTTATAATTGTATTAATGACATTAACATTGACATATGTGTACCGGTATGATCTCTTCGAGTGCTGGTACGGACACAAGTAATTCTGTTAAAGGCTAAATGATCATTTTCCTCTCACAGTTGGCATTGGAGTTTTGAGTGACCCCTTCCTTTTGATCTGGTTCGACCTCTTTAGTATAGTTGATTGATTCTTTAACCCTTTTGATCATACGTGTGTGATTCATGTACACCAAACATATTGGCAACAAAGGGTAGATGACGGTGTGTAGCAAATTCTTTTATCTGCAACTCAGCACCTACTAATACAGATTTCACGCGATCAAGAAAAAAAGGTTCTTTTTACTGGCTGTAATGACAACCATGAATGGATAATATTCAAAGGAGAATACATTCAGGATGGTTGTAATGTGTTCAACGTCTGAAACTTTACTGTCATAGGCTCCAACTGCATCACAAACTTCTTTGACCTAAGTTGGATAGGATCACATGCTTTCTTCTTCTTTCTTGATGGATTGGAGCTTGTTGTGTAAGCTCATAATACTTGTGGTGGGATGATTCACAAAGAATATAAGACCTCAAGAAGCATAAAATTTTAAGTACGAACAAATTGCAGCAAACCTGAAACTCCCATTTCTAATAATTGATCCAGATCCTAAAAATAACAATGCTTGATTCAAAATAAGCATGAGTAACCAAATGAAATAAAGCGGTTTGGTAAGACCCCATACCTAAAGCTAACATCATATAACCCAGTTGGGATATTGTAGAATAAGCTATCCCCCTCTTAATATATTTTTGAGCAAGAGCTAGAGTCGCCCCTAATAATACCGTTATTATGCCTGTCAACGATATTAGATTCATTATGTAAGGTATAACTATGAAAAGATGAAGAAGGTGGGTTACAAGAAAAATTCCCGCTACTACCATAGCGGCAACTTGTATAAGAGGCGATATAGGAGTAGGCCACTCCATTGCATCCGGAAAACATACATGAAGAGGAAATTGCGTAGATTTAGCAAGGGCGCCAACAAATAATAAAGAGGCACATCAAGTAACAAATTAAAAATGAACCTCACTATTATAAATCAAGTTATTAAATATTTCGAACAAATCTTGAAATTTGAACTTCCCGTTATCCAATAAAAACCTAGGATTTCAGCGACTAATAAGACGCATGTGTTTAATTGTTGTTCACTCTTGATTCACATAAGGAGGAGACATACAAGGATGCTCTGTCGAACTATGAGTTGTTGAATTGTCGACAAGGCATAACCCTGCTTAGGCAGTTGCGGCGACCCTTAGTGCGACCCGTCGAGGCGGCAGTTCAAACCTATTGCATTATAAGAACTAGACAATTACATTCTGATTCCACACTACGAAGCACTCTAACCTGCCCCACTTTTCCATCCTTGATTTCTTGATCACTTATCTTTATCGCTTTACTTAGTTTTCTTAGTTATAATTCAAACTCAATTATTTGTGTCTTTATTTTTATAAGTACAGGTTTAAGAAGTAGTGAAATCGACACAGTCCCTGTGGGTTCGACAACCTAAAATATTACAATATGACAAAGATGGAATCAAAAGGACTTCCGAGCCTTCGCCACTTATCTTATTCTTTTATTTAGTTTTTACTTGGTTAATTTAGTTACTCCAAACTATCAAACTACTTGTGTCTTTCTTTTTTATAGTGCTAGTGAAGTCGACACAGTCCCTGTGGGTTCAACAACCTAAAGTATTACAATCTGACAAAGGTGGAATTAAGAGAACTTCCGAGCCTTCACCAATTTTCAAGGCTAAGAGATAAGGACATGGGCTCCAGTGGGTGGAACTCGGAATTAGGAATTACAATCTGACCCAAGTGTTGGGCCAAATTCGGAATTAGGCACTCAAAAGTGGTGGAACTCGGACATGGGCTCCAGTGGGTGTTGATGGTGTGTTGGTACTCGGAGTTAGGCCCCTAGGGTGGTAGAGTGGGTGCTGAGATGCCCAACATGCTCTTAAGGGCCTTTGTAGCATCCTGATATGCACTTGTCTTGGGCCCTGTGGTACGGTCCGTGACATAAATATTAACATATACATATAATAATACACGTTGAAAATAATAATTTAAAGTTAAAATTAGAATATTCAAAAAATTTAAAACTCAAGCTCATCATCCGTTCGAATCATTTTTACCTAAACTGATTTTAAATAATAAATATAATTTAAAAATAAAATTAAAACATCTAAAACTTCACAAGTCAATTTAAAACAAAAGTGATAATACCAGAATAAAATTAAAATATTAAAAAAATTAATTTTAAATAAAAATTATAATTTAGAATGATTAATATAATTAACTTAAACTTAATTTAAAACTTTTATTGTTAATATATTATAATGAAAAAAATGACAAATATTCAAATAATAATTATATCTAAATTATATGTTTTATGTTGTCCAATTCCAAATCGGAATCCAACTCTCGTTTAAAACCCTTGTGTTTTTAATTAGCCAAATAGAGTCGTCTTTTCCCAGCTCCTAATTTTTTGAAACCCTAGGATCGAAAGATCTCTTCTTGATTGTTGTCTATTCCCCTTCGTCTGCCATCATTCTGCTACGTTTCGATTTGAATCGAAATCTGTGTGATCTTCGAAGATGGGAGAAAGAAAGGTGCTTAACAAATATTACCCGCCGGACTTCGATCCCTCGAAGCTTCCGAGGGCCCGGAGACCAAAGAATCAACAAATGAAGGTTCGGATGATGCTTCCGATGAGCATACGTTGCAATACCTGTGGGAATTACATCTACAAAGGTACGAAGTTCAATTCCCGCAAAGAAGATGTTATCGGCGAGGTTAGTTGAAGTTTTCTTCTAATTTCTTAGCTTCGGTTTAATTATTTGGAAATATTAGAATTTGTTTTCCCGGTTCCGATTTTAAAATCATAAAAAATATGTAGAAAAGGCAACAATTAAAAGCTATTCTCTGCTTCGTGAGATTCTGTTTGGTTTAAAAGATGAGTTGATAGTTATAATGTAATGCCTGATTATAAAATCGTTGTTGTATATGAAAAATGAAATCTTGCAATTTATTGCAATTAGAAACTATATGTTGGTTTGAAATTTTTGGAGTAGTATTTATTCATCATTTTGTTTCTGAAGGCAAACCAAATAGGAAAGACAGAAGCAAACAGTATCCATACATGTTTAATAGTTTGTTCAAGGAGTAAATTTAAGTTAGGAACATTGAATGCCCATGCCACTCGATGTATATCCCGATGGGGATCGGGAAATGATATGGCACCCTCACTTTAAAAATTGAAGTTTCTGTGTCTGTGTCCGGACGCATGGTCGTGTATGATACACTTTTGAGTCCAAATGTCATAGTTGAATACTATGGCAAGATACAAATGTCTGTATTGATTCATTTTCCGTTTTCTAAACCCCCACTTTTTCATTAGTTTTTAACAAATTAGCTACTTAGATCTTAATGTTTTTGTGCATTTAATCACTTATGTTTTTTTCCACTTATTTGTAGACATATTTGGGAATCCAAATATTTAGATTTTATTTCAAGTGCACCAAGTGCTCTGCTGAGATGACCATAAAAACAGATCCACAAAATTCAGATTATGTTGTTGAATCGGGTGCGACAAGAAACTTTGAGCCTTGGCGTGCTGAGGATGAGGTGAGAGCTTTATGCATCAAGCTAAATGTTGCTGTAGTTCTTTTAGCACTTCTTGATATGCAGTAATGACTTGTATATTGATATCTTTCATCTTTCCTTTTATTAGGAAGCAGAAAAAGAGAGACAGAAAAGAGAATCTGAAGAAATGGGAGATGCAATGAAATCTTTGGAGAACAGAACGATGGATTCGAAAAGAGAGATGGACATCCTTGCCGCACTTGATGAAATGAAGTCCATGAAGGTAATTAAAACTTAAACCAGCTTTTGTTTATCATGCAAGAGATACCAGCATGATTACTGTTATAAAAATAATTCAAGTATTTACTTTGTTTTGATTGTGTCTGTGTATCTTATATTGCAGTCCAGACATGCAACTGTGAGTGTAGATGTAATGCTGGAGGCCTTGCAGCGCACTGCTTCAGAAAAGGTAAAAATACTTCTATATTTGTTTTTTATTTTCTAAAACGGTTATTTTGCAGAAGAATCTCATGAACCAATAAAAAGGGAGTGAGAAAATAGGAAAACATGTTAAATTTGCTTTGTGGAGAAATCTTTTTCCTGAATTATGTCAGCTTAGTTCAATTATATCAGGTGTTATTAGGATAGTTTTGTTGAATTATGCTTCGTAACTGCAAGTTCTCTTAAATCTGATCTCTGACATCACAATCTTTATGAATGTTCGCATTATATGTAACCTCATGTTCGTCCATGCAAACAAAAAATTGAAAACTGATGAGAAAATTGCTGAAAATGCTTATCTTTCTTTTCTCTTTTCTGATTCTGACTATAAGGTAATAATGTGCTAACAGGAGAAGAAAATAGAAGAAGAAGATGAAGCCCTTATAAAATCCATTTTCCAGGTTAGAATCAGTGTATTTCTTTTCTTAGCACCCTTCATTCTTGTTGGTCGTGTTTCTAACGTTGTTGTAAACTTTAAAGCAGAGGCCAAAGGAAGTGGTTCGAAGGATTTCAGATGATGTTTTCAACGATGATGAGGATTTGACCCATTTATCAAGTGGCAAGGCTGAAACCTCAAATGACAGCTCAAAGGTACTATATGATGCAACATAAGTTACTACAATCATCATGTACACATGGTGGAAAACATTTTTAAATGTATACAAGTAATTAATCCATATTTCAGACTTCAGATAAATGAACTTACCAAATGAATTAAGGAGCGTGCATGAACATAGGTTGAAATCAAATTATGTTTGTAAAACATGAGATAATTGATTTGTGCTTTTGTTCGAATGCTATGCAGAGGAGAAAGGTATCCGAAGAAGGTTTGAGTAACCCCACAGATACTTTGACAAAAGCCAATGTTCCTGATGATTCCGGCCGTAAAGGTCTTTACATTTGTATAGTATATTCTGATATTGTCTACCATTTTAAAATACTCTGAACCTTTTCCTTCCGACTTTGATAAATTCTCAGGTTCGAGTGTTTTGGGTAGTCGTGGAGCTCCTTTCAAGCCATCCGTGATCATTGTGAAGAAAGCTTCAAAGGCAGAGAAGCAAGAAGAACCAATAGCTAGTCGTACAAGCACAGGTCTGCTCTCTTTGTGTGACTATGAAAGTGAGGAGGATTAATGTGTTCTATTGTTTTCATTTTTAGTCAAATCTTGTTCTTAAAATTGTATTTTCCAAAGCCTAGTACCTTTTAAATCTCATAATATCCTGGATTAGTTTTTAACAGTCAGTCTCAATGTATTAAACATTTGTGTAAGATCTATTAAACATTTGAAGAAGATCTGGATAGAAAGCAAAGTCTAGGAACATGATCCAACTTCCACTAATATGTTTTTTTTAGATTGCCTTAATATATGGATGTGGGATACTTTTAAATTTTTATACCACGTAAATATTGTGATATTATTAGATTGTCTCCTGTAAGGTGTTGAAGGAATTTAAATTATCCTGGATTCACATATTGGTTTCGTTATCGGGAGTCTCCGTTCAAAATTTTAAAGAATCATTATCACATTCTCTTAACTGTTTTATTCAGTACGATTGCTCAATTAGCTACAAATCATTTTACAGCAAGTATTATAAATAATAGTGTACCGATTTACAAAAAATAACTTTAATAATTTAAAAGTATCAATGGAAACAAATTCAATTAAAGTCTTCTATATTGTGTATTACCTATACATATATTAATGTATATATATACATGCATATTTATATATAACTACATACAATATATATTATATACATATAATATGTATATATACATACATATTATAATATTATACATTTATATTTTCATATATAGTATCATACCATATATAGTATAAATTCTATATATAGAATATAGATATAAAGATAATTTTAATCCTTAACGTTTAATTTTTTTATCATTTTGATCTTTATTCTTTTTTTTATATATAAATTTAGCCTTAACCTATATCTTTTTGACAAATAGCTTATTTTTTAACTATCATAATAATTGGACCGTTAAAAATTTAACGATGATGACATATCATATGCATATCATAATATATTTTAAATGACATGTCATCTAACCTATCAAATCATATATATATGGAATATAATTTTATTTAAATATAAAATATAAAAATAATTAAAATTTAAATAAAATATTAAAAATTAATTAATTCTAAAATAAATACTATTAAACATTCCAAAACCTAATTACGATATTTAAATAAAATATTAAAAAATTAATTAATCATATTTTTTAAGATATGATTTTGATTCTATAGTAGTAAGGGTTGTGAATGTTTAGTAGTATTTTATTTTAGAATTAATTAATTTTTAATATTTTATTTGAATTTTAATTGTTTTATATTTTATATTAGAATAAAAATATATTCTATATATATATATATGTAATTGATAGGTTAGATGTTATATCATTTAAAATATATTATCATATGCATATGATATATCATCATTTAGATTTTTAAAGGTCTAATCATCATACTAGTTAAAAAATAAGCTATTTATCAAAAAAAAATATATAGGTTAAGGGCTAAATTTATCCAAAAAAGAAAAAAATGTCAAACTAATAAAAAAATATAAACATTAAGAATTAAAATTATCTTAATGCCTAGAATATATTCTATATATAGTATAAATTCCATATTTATTATAAATTCCAGATATAGTATAAATTTCATATTTATTAAAAATTCCAGATATAATATAAACTTCATATGTAAATTTTTTAAATGTATTAAACTATATTGTATATGTATAAATTATAATATATTAAAGTAAATTAAAATAAATTTTTTTACCCGATTTAACTATTATTAATTTATAATTTTTATAATTTAGTTCTTACAATTTTATTTTTTTTAAATTGATTACTATTTATTTTTCTAATTTAGTTTAGTGTTTTTAATAAGATGATATTTTATTTTATTAATGTTTAACCTTTTAAATTTAAAATTTTATTCTTTCTAGTCCAATGTTTATTCCTTACTAACTTTTAATTTTTGTAATTTATCTCAATTTTTAAGTTATGAATCATTTGATGATATTTTTGTTTAGTCTAGTGCGTAATATTTATTTTTAATGAGATTCATGCTAGTTAAAGACGTTAGATATTAAATAATTAATTCGAAATGAATGATCAACCATTCAACCCAAAATTATCGGTTATTTACTTAATTAATTATTTATATCAAACTAAAACTTAATAATTTTAATTAATATGAATTTAAAACCCGGATTAATTTGACATGATGTAAAACCGACTTGAAATGAACCCAACCTGAAATGCAATCGAACTGAAATCTATCCGACCTGAAATGAACTATCAATTATCTGATTTGGACCCGAATCGTTTGAACCCGACCTAAAATAGACTCGCACCCGACCCGAATCAAATCAAAATATCAAATCAACCTGAAATGATCTGTATTTGATTTTATCCAACATGATAATACCTGACCTAAAACCCATCCGAGTAACTGTTTTTACATCCTTACCTCCAATTACAGAATTTAATTAAGTCCATGTACTGACCTCTCGATACCGAAAACATCATTCCCATCTGCATGTTTCATTATACTTTTTAATTTTTTATACCACATAAATTTTTCCTAAGACTTCAAAAATTTTTATACCACATGCATGGTTGTCATAACAACATTGCAAGACTCTATATTTAAATATTAGCTTTGGATCCACATGTTGATTACTTTTAAATATTTAATATGTAATTGTGATGGACATTGGACGGTGAAGAAATCATATGACTCTATGAACTGACTTTGCATGCTTGGTTTTGTTTCCAACAAGACAAATCACATGTTTCGCGCGAGGCAAGAGAGTAGGGGTGAGTATTCAATCGAGTCGAGTCAAAAAATTTTAAGTTATTCGAGTTAACGAGTTATATTTCATAATTTAAATTTTATTTGAAATTTTTTCGGTTCGAGTCAAGTTTAAGAAATTCGAGTCGAATCGAATAGAATCGAGTTTTCGAGTTCCTATAAATATTTAATTGTAATTATTTATCATGTTATAATATGATTTGATTCCAATTTAAACATATATATATATTCATATGTAGTAATATTTCTTTATATTTCTATATATTAATTTATATATATCATAAAAAATTAAGACATTCATCTCAAATTTAAAATTAATCCTTTAATTATTAGAAATTTTGAGTTATTCGAGTTTTCATTTTACAACTTAAACTTTATTTGAAATTTTTTCGCGTCGAATCGAGTCAAAACGAATCGAGTATTTTCGCCTTAAGTCGAATCGAGTTATTCAATTTTTGCTCACCCCGACAAAAGGGTATCCATGTTTCAGCTATAAATAGCTCGGCTAGCCTGGGATTTTCTCAACCAAAAACACAAACTCTAAGAAGAAAAGAGAGAGCTAGTAGTGAAAATGGCATCCGCAATGACATTGGCATTGCCAAGGTTTGTGGCTTTTAAAGGTGATAATGGTCGGTATCTGTGTCTTACCCCACTTAATGGCCGACCCTATCTGCGGTTTGTAGGAAAGGAAATCAGTGATCCAAATGTGATTATGGAGATTTTGATTGCAGACAATGAAAACATCAGCATCAAGCACACTTCTTCCGGTATGTTTTGGAATTTGGATAACCCCGATTTTATTCTGGCAGATGCGGATGAGGATGACAGTAGCAATGTCAACTCTCTGTTTCAACCCTTCAAAGTCAACAGCCAATCCATCGCTCTTATAAACCTGGGCAACAATCAGTTCTGCAGGCGCTACACAGACTCTATCTCGCATGGATTCAGTGCAAACATCGATATTACTGACTTCTTCGCTCGCCTAAAGGTGGAAGAGCCTGTCATGACGAGGGAGATTTCGGATATCAATTACAACCTCGATGAATCCAGGGTCTACGACAATGAAACCGTCGTTTTGGTTCAAAATTCCGCAATCAACACTGATCCGTATTGGATCATCGACGTGGCTTTGACTTTCAACTATAAAGATGTCAAGTCTAACATATGGAAGATTAATCTCGAGCTAAAGTTGGAATCGAAAGCGACTTTCGACGTCACTGACTTTCCGATCATCGTCAACCATGGGAAGGTAGAATTATTGAATCAAGACCAGCGAGGTAATGAGTTGGATGAGACCATGATAACAACCGCGATGAAGGAAGTTGCGTACACAGTTGCTGTGCCACCGCGTACTGAGGCGGTGGTGAGTCTGATTGCAACAAAGGGTAAGTGTGATGTTCCCTTCGCGTTCATACAAAGTGACACTCTTTATAATGGGGAATGTTTCACGACAGAAGTAGAAGGCAACACTTACACTGTTTGTAACTTCTACGACTTCAAATTTCAGATCACACTAGAACCTATCGACGCTTGAATCAGGAAAATAAGGCTTCCGAAGATACAACATAATTAAACTGCATGTTTATGTGTATCTACTAAACTAAATAAAATATGTTATTTTCATTCATGTATTAATAATCTCATGTGCTTATAACATGAGGATAAAATGAAAAGAAAATTATTTGTGGTGTTGTTTAAACAATTGGAATACATTTTCGTTATTGTACTTTAAAGTTATACTACTAAGCATTCAGTCAAGAGCAATGCTTATAAATAGGGATGTAAAAATAATTACTCGGATGAGTTTTAGGTCGGGTAAAATCAAATACAAGTCATTTCAGATTGATTTGATGTTTTGACTCGATTCGGGTCGAGTGCGGGTTCATTTCAGGTCGGGTTCAAACGGTTCAGGTCCAAATTAGATAATTGATAGGTTCATTTCAGGTCGGATAGATTTCAATTCGGTTGCATTTCAGGTCGGGTTCATTTTAAGTCGGTTTTACATCAGGTCGAATTAATCTGGGTTCTAAATTCATATTAATTAAAATTATTAAGTTTGAGTTTGATACAAATAATTAATTAAGAAAATAACCAATAAATTTTGGGTTGAATGATTGATCATTCATTTCGAATTAATTATTTAATATCTAACGTCTTTAACTAGCATGAATCCCATTAAAAATAAGTATTATGCACTAGACTAAACAAAAATATCATCAAATGATTCATATCTTAAAAATTAGGATAAATTACAAAAATTAAAAATTAATAAGGAATAAACATTGGACTAGAAAGAATAAAGTTTTAAATTAAAATGATAAATATTAATAAAATAAATTATCATCTTATTAAAAACACTAAATTAAATTAGAAAAATAAATAATAGTTAATTTAAAATAAAAATAATGTTGTAAGGACTAAATTGCAAAAACCATAAACTAATAATAGTTAAATTCGGTAAAAATTTTAATTTTAATGTAGTTTAATACATTATAATTTAGGAATAAAGATAATTTTAACCCTTAACGATTATAATTTTTATCATTTTGGTCTTCATCCTTTTTTGAAATAAATTTAGCTCTTAACCTATATTTTTTTTGACAAATATCTTATTTTTTTAACTAGTATGATGATTAGATAGTTAAAAAATTAACAATAATGGTATGTCATATATATGTAGAATGATATTTAAGATTTGAGAATACTTAATAGCCTTTTATTTTAGATTTAATTATTTTTTAATATTTTATTTGAATTTTGATTGTTTTATATTTTATGTTAGAATAAAATATATTTTACATGTATATATTTATCATTATCGTAAAATATTTAACGATAATGACATTTCATATATATGTAGAATGAGACTAAATGACATTTTATTTAAAATATATTATCACATATATATGACATGTCAATATTGTTAGATTTTTAACGGTCTAGTCATTATGTTAGTTAAAAAATAAGATATTTATCAAAAAGGTTTAGATTAAGGGCTAATTTATCCAAAAAAGAACGAGGACCAAAATATTAAAAATTATAAATATTTATATTAAATATATTCTATATATAGAATATATTCTATATATGGAATTTATATTAAATAAAGAATGTATTCTATATATAAAATTTATAGTATATATGGTATGATACTATTTACGAAAATATGAAATGTATAATTAGGGATGACAATATAATCCAAATTTGATTCGATCCGAAAAAAAAAAATAATCCAAATTCGATTATAAAAAGTTCGATCCGAATCCAAAAATAATGTCCGAGTCCTAATAGGAGGTAGATCATATATGGATATTGCCATGATCCGATCTGAATTCAATCTGAATCCATATCTGATATGAATCCGATCCATATATAAACCCGAATAAAAATATTTAAAATTTTTATATTTAAAAAGTTTGAGTTGTTACTTTAATTTATTTTATATTGGATTGTAATATTTGTTGAGATTTATTTGTGCTATAAATTTAAAAATATTTATTTGATAAAAAATATTTTTTTATTTACAGATATTTATTTGAGTTGTTACTTTAAAAAATAATTGGATTTGAACTTTTAGATTTGGATTTGGATTTTAGATATTTTATTGGATTGAATTTAGATTTATGTAAATGGACTTAGATTCGGACTTGAATTTTTTTAAAAGTCCGATTATTAATTGGATTGGACTTGAACTTTTTAAAGTTCGATCCATTGTCATTCCTATGTATAATACTATATATGTAAAAAATATATATAATATGTATGTATGTGTAGGTATATGATATATAAGTATGTATATAATATATATTGCATGTATATGTATACTTATATATAAGTATGTATATATACATTAATATATATATATATATGTATATATATATAGTATATATTAATCTATGTATATAATATAGTTTAATATATATAATATACTTATATATATTATACTTTATATATTAATGTATTACATGTAATATATAATATACTTATAATATACATAATATAGTTTAAAATATATAATATTATATATATAAAAGTATATATATATATAATATACTTAAATGTATACTAATATATGTATTTGATTTATTTATAAATTAATGTACGAATATGTATTTAATAATGTATGTACATTATTAATTCTTTAAGCCCAACATTTATCTCCTAAGCTTAAATCACTAAATTAATTCTTTAAGATCAATTCTCCAATCACTAAACTAATTTTCTATGATCAAATTAAAATAATTTTAAAATATATAATCTGATTTTAATTAAATGAGGATCAAATCGAATAAAAAATAAAATTTAAAACTTAATTTTCGTGTGATCATAATTAAATTGAAATAATTATAAAATAAGGTGTAGAGCGGCGCGAGATTCGATTTTTAGGCACGACCTATATAAAAATATGCATAATTTTTATCTGACTTAGAGTAGTGTCAAATAAATATCTAAATCTAATCTTTTTTTTTATATTTTTAATTGATTATATTTAATTAAAGTTTATTATTTGATTATATGTAATAATAATAATCCAAAATCTACTATATATATTAATTTCCTCCAAATATTTTTCTTCTATTTTATATAATAATCAAAATTTATTTCTAATTTTATCCCTCCAAATTTTTTCCAATTTTTCTATCCTTTAAATTTTTTACACTAAAATTAAATTAATCTTAAACTTAAAAAATGAGTGTCTTATTTTCCTCTAAAATTTAATCTTTTCAACTTTTTTTTTATCAATTGTATTGGTTTAATTTAATTGAGACATAATTTAGATTAATTTAGTAAAAATTTATATTTTATTTTAGAATTCTTTTAATTATGTTTGTAATTTATGTTTTATATTTTAATTTAGTTTAATTAATCTAAGTTCAATAAATTAATTTAATTTAATTAAATATTAATTTAAAAATATAATTTTTAATAGAATAATAATTTAAAATTATAATTTTTAATGAAATATTATTTTAAAATTATAATTAAAATTAAATAAATTAAAACTAAATAAAATAATAAATAAATTAATTTAATTAAACACGTAATACTAAATTTAAATATTAATCCCTAAATTAATTTTCTTCTCTAATTCTATTTTTTATGATTAAATATATTTATCAATATTTTAAATTCATAAAATTATAGATATACTTAATTATATGTCATGTAAATATTAAATCTTGTTAATATTAGTTCAGGTCAATAACAGGTCGGATCATTTATCATATCGGGTTCAAAACAGGTCAGGTAAAATCAGGTCTCGGGTTGATTCAGTTGGGTAATATCAATTATCTTCCAGGTCAGACTCAGTTCGAGTTTATTTCAGTCGGATGCAGGTCGGGTTCTGAGTCCACAATAATAGGTTGAAATCGAGTTCGGGTCATTCTCTGTTGGATACAGTTTGGGTTTGGTTACTATAGTAATAGTTCGGGTCATTCTCTGTTGGATATAGTTCGGGTTCAGGTCATTTTCTTTTGGATACAATTCAGGTTTGGTTACTACAATAACAAGTCCAACTCGGGTTCGGGTCAACAACAGTCGGATACAGATTGAGTTCGAGTCATTTCATCCCTGGGTCAAACCAAGTTCTGACTCGAATAACTTTCAGTCGGATTTTCAAATCGGGTCAACTTTTTACATCCCTACTTATAAACATGTTTTTGTGTGTATTCTTTTCCTCTATTAGGAAAAATTATTAAGTGAACATTGTTCACCACATCATCCATGGTCCTAATTAATCAGGATCGTTGATCTCAATTTTTTCCCACTTATAAACGTACCGCAGAATGTAGTTCGATAAATGCAAGCGGATTTGAGATGCGGCCTTCTGATCCTTCTAAATTTAACTATTCTTCTCTTTTCTTGATGGATTAGAGCTTGTAGTGAAAGCTTATAATACTTGTGGTAGAGCGATTCACAAAGAATTTAAGATCGATGTCCCATACTTTAGACGCCGTCTCGACACCAAGAAATTAAGGTAACGTGTGCGTACTGTCCATCGACAATAGCCATGCCTAAGAGAGAATAATATAATAATAAATCATCAAATAATCAAAAATTAAACCTTTATATCCATTTCCAAGCTTGGCAAAGCTTTGTTCAGGACAACATAGTTGGTCTAAAAAGGATGCTTCTTCCAAACAACGTTCATTTCTTCAATGGGGATTCCCTTAGTTTCCGGCAATAATTTGTAGATGAAACTGCTCATACCCACCACACAACATGCAAAGAAGATGAATAGCCCGAATTTCAAGTGACAAAGCATAGTTGTAAACACTTGAGCAATGCCGAATGTGAAGATCATGTTCACGGACACCGTTATACTTTGAGCCGCCGGACGGATTTCAAGTGGGAATATCTCACTCGGAGCAAGCCAATCCAAAGGACCCCATAAATATGCGAAACCGGCGATGTAAACACACATTGCTCCTACAACGATGAGCAAGAACAAGAATGGAAGTTGGTCAGGATTCCCACTCGTGCCGAATTCGGAAGCAATTGGAAACCGTCAACACAGGCTGAGTAAAAACACAAAAGAACGAACGTGTTATGAATGGAGTCAACTGGCTCAATATGCTTGTTGTTGGTCAATTGAGTACCTGACAAATAAACATTTGAAGGCCACTGCTTAAGAGCACATGCTGAATCACATATATTAAAATATATGTGTTTATAAGCCAAGGCTTTTTGCCACACACGTCCCTTATGCTTCTTTTAGCCCACTTCCATCAAAGGTTCGGGCAGTAAGATTGTTTACATCAGATGTATATTCGTATTCAATACTGGTGTAAAACAACCAAAAGAAAGAAAATCAAGGGAAGCCTTTGCAAGCACGTATAGAACTGTTTTTGCTTCCTGCATTCTGCCCATGGTATCTCAATTCCTGTTGTGGAAGCAATCAATCATCCCATACTGATCAAAGCTACAATGTCGTTACTGTTTCTGTCTTGCAGATATTCCGGGTTGAATGCAAGTGCCTCTTGGTATATTAGCTCCTTCATCTGTTCCTCGGTTAATGCAATTGCTCGAAATCGAAGTTAAACGGGCTCATGCAGACCGGCTCATCACTTACGACATGCAGTGAGCTTAGGTAGGGGTGAGCAAGTGGATCCTCAACTGCATCCATATAGGAAGGACTAGAAAATGAACCTAAAAGTGACAGTTTTGCATACATTGGCAAACTTTTGATAGAGAATTGAGAAGCATAACACATGGTACAGAGAGGTAATCTTTTGCAACAAACTCACCGGTAATCCGTAGTCTGGGATCAAATCTCAACATCTTTTCAACAAAATCAATAGCTAAAGGGTGGAAAGTCGGAAACTTTTCGGTGAAAGATTGTCGGTCACAAAGAGGAAGTTGTTTGATGTATCTCCTGGCATTTTCATTCAGACACCCCAACTCAGCCTCTGATAGTATGCCAATCAGCTGCAAGGGAAAGACTTCATTATTCATGGTGGAATACTACAAACACTTTCTTAGCTTACCGGTTGGAGGATCAAAAGAATTTACCTCTATAAGCAATTGAAGCTGATGCACATGATCTCTTCCTGGAAATAAAGGCTTCCGATCCATCAATTCCATGAAAATGCAACCCACTCACCGCACTGTAAAACTAAATTTGATTTTGATATAACAATTAATTATAAAAACTATTTTATAATAAATTTTTAAATCCCTAAGTCAAACTTGTATTTTTAAGTCAGACCAAGAACTTTGAAATAAAGTTTCTAAGTCTTTTTGCACGAGGGTATCGATACCCCAACTAAGATTTTAATAATTTTTAAAATCTTTGAAATATAGTTGGGGTATCGATACCCCAACTAAGATTTTAATAATTTTTAAAATCATCTAAAAATTGACTCCATGTATCGATACCAGTATCGAGATCGATACACCCTTTAATCCCAACGACTGTTTTAGCAATAAATGAGTCGACCGTTGGTGGCAGTTAATTTTTGATTGGTGGTATCGAAGCATGTATCGAGACATGATTCGATACCCAACCTTACAGTTTCATAAAGGTATCGAAGCATGTATCGAGACCCCCTCTATTAAATGCACAACGACTCTTTCTACTTTGGTCTATTTCGGAACAGGTAGCCCGTGTTTCGATACCACCTGCTACAGAGTGCATTTATGAATGGTAGATGAAGTCTCAACGACCTTATTTACATTCCCAACAACCACAACGGTTAGAAATTAATGAGAAGGTATAAAATAAAGCATTTTCAACAGCATTAATAAGCACTATTGAACCTCAAGCAACATCCAAGCACAAAAATCCAACTCAAAGCACTTCATTTCATATCATAGTTTTCCAACTTGTGTACTTCATTTTGATTCTTGTAAAATTGAGTTTGGAGAGAGTTTATTTGTAATTGGGGCAATATCTATCTTGTGAGAGATCTTTCATTTGCCTTTATTCCTTTGTATCATCTTGTGAGGTTGAATTAATTCTTGAGTAGAAGAATTGATTCGAATTGTAACGGTTATCTCTTGAACCAAGAAAAAGTCGAATTCAATTAGTGAATTGGTTTCAGAATCCTTAGTGGGAGCTAAGGTAATGGATGTAGAGCTTGTTCGAAGCTTGAACCACTATAAATTACTTGTTCTTCATATTTCACATTCTTACCGAAAATTTCCCCCACCAAATTTTTATTGCCAATTTACCCCCTCTTGGTCATCTTCGAAAGATCGATCAACTCAACCCACACGACTCTCCTCTCTTAAATATACTCATACAATTTTCATAAAACATTGTAATGACATAAATTTCTTTCAACAAAATGCACCAGATAGATGAAGTTTAGAATTTTGATACTAATCCAAGTATCCAACTGCCGGTCCTTTTACCAATGATAGATTAAGGATTCCTACGCTGCAGTCTGGCCACAACCTCAATTTGTCCCTTACAACTCTGGAGATTATACCAGCATGCAAAAGACTGTAATAGGTCTACTCTGTTTGAGTTCCAAGAATTTTGGATTGTACGAATCTTATGAACTCTCATCCATTGAAGCAATCCAACTTCTCTCCCTGGCGTGCAATTCTTAGGAGTTTGCCATCTTTGATGAAAACAAAGGCGGTAAAATTCCTCAAATCATGTTCTTGGTTTTTTTCCTTATTTTTCCCTCTAAAAAAATAAAAATAATTTTAACCCTTAACGTTTATAATTTTTATAGTTTTGGTCCTTATCCTTATTTTGAAATAAATTTAGCCCTTAACCTATATCTTTTTGACAAATAATTTATTTTTTAACTAATATGATAACTGGATTGTTAAAAATCTAACAATGATGACATGCCATATGCATATGATAATATATTTTAAATAACATGACACCTAAACTATGAAATATATATATATATATATGAAATATAATTTTATTTTAATATAAAATATAAAACAATAAAAATTCAAATAAAATATTAAAAAATTAATTAATTCTAAAAATAAAATGCTACTAAATTTTTTCAACCCCAATTACGACATAATTAAAATCCTACCTTAAAAAAATAACTAATTTCGAATTGTGTTATTTTTTTAAGATAGGACTTTCTAGTTAGGGCTGAGAATGTTTAGTAACCTTTTATTTTAAAATTAATTAATTTTTAATATTTTATTTGATTTTTAATTGTTTTATATTTTATATTGAAATAAAATTATATTTCATATATACATTTGATAGGTTATATGCTATTTTATTTAAAATGTATTATCATGTGCATATGACATGTCATTATCTTTAAATTGTTAACGGTCCAATTATCATAATAGTTAAAAAATAAATTTTTTGTCAAAAAGATATAAGTTAAGGGTTAAATTTATCCAAAAAAGAATAAAGATCAAAATGATAAAAATTATAAACGTTAACATTTTCTTTATGTCAAAAAAAATATGTATGACCTTTTTTTATGTACTTTCTTAAACTGAGTTATTGGCATGGGTGAAATACTGAAATGTATGTCGAAATAGATCAGAGAATCTCCAAGCTTCAGTTGATCACAAAGAAAAAAATTCTAGCCCCATATTTAGCAGGCCGAATCTCAAGTTCTTAGACCATCTTCATTAGCATATCTTGAATCAAACTGATGTTTATATCGGAGCTTGATGTGAACTGTTTTTGATGTTTTTATTTGTTTTGTTTATTTATTTGGGGTAGGGGGTCTTATAAAGTGCAGATATAAAGTTGAACATCAAAAACTTGATTTGCATTTCCAAAAGAACCGAACATCCAACAATCTAATAATTGAGTTACCTTTCAAAACTGTTGAAAAAAAATCTAAAAAAACTTTAGATGAGTAATTAGTTCTTCATAAAACTGCAGTAAAATAAAAGTCAGGATTTCAAGATCAGCATTCTACCCTCAATCCTCATCTTCAGAATCAGCACCAGCAGCAGCAGCATTGTTAAGGGCCTGTAGTCGTTCAATCAACTTAGCTTTCCTTTCCTCGTACGTCAGTTTCTTCAAGTTGAACCTGCAATAAGAATAAGAAACCGATAAGAAAGAGCATAAAGAAACTTCAAGTAGTACAAGTGTTTCGTAGCATCCAATCAAATAGGCTGTGCATATGAAAGCAGACCTTTTGTGCTGCTTCGTAGGAGCCTTTTCAGACTTCTTAGCAGATGGATCAGCACGGATTGCAGCATGAACCTTCTTGTACAATGACTCAATATTATCTGCTTCAATTCCTCTCTTGATATACTCACTAAAGTGAGACTGGTACTTCTCCGGTTCATCTTCCATCAAAGTCTACGAAACAAATATAAATTAATAGAACTATACACTAGGCCAAATAAAAGGGATGAATAATGATATCATCAAATTAAATAAAAGTAATGATATGGATGTCTTTTTCTACCCTCATGTATGAAACAACATGACCACCATAAATGTACTTGCGGTGAACCTCAGCATCGAGCTGCTTGCTATCCTTGGAGAACCCTGCAAATCTCTTGTCACTATGAGGAATATCCAAACCAGCATCCAAGGCTCCCTGTTGAGATGAAAGTAAAATTATATTAACCCTGCTTGCTATATCCCACTCTGTATCAGGCCTAAAACTCAGCAGACTTATCCAAAACAGATAATCCACAACATGATTGTTTATGATACCTTTAGTGCACCAAAAACACGGTTGCCAGTGGTTGTTCTGATCAGTCCTACATCGAGGAGAGCTCGGAAAGGCCTCCTTGTGTCAGTTGGCTCAACTGAGAAATCCTCTCCAGTAGCCTAGTATAATACATAGGCCTTCAATAAAGAAACTATGCAGAAAATAAAATATTTATTCTTTTACAAGAATATGTTAGCATAATCATATAATACCTCCACATTGCCCTGATATTCATCATCCATTTCAAGCATCTTAAGGACACGGCGTCCCAAAAGCAATCCAGTGCAATAAGCTAACAAAATATAACAAAAGAAAAACATATAAGAAATGAAACTGATTTACCCACACATAATACAGGTAAAATGAATAGCACACCTGCAGCATAGTTTGTAAGACCCACTTCAAGTCCATAACGAGGAAGCTCGTGTGAGTAAGCCGAAGCAAGAACCATATCACCAGTAATAGTAGCAGAAACTATTTGTGCAGTAATATCTTTGTTGCTCTAATCACATGTATAAGATTTGAAACATAAATGGAACAAGTTACAAGCTAAAATGAGAATCCAACAAATAGTCAAATCTCAAACAACACCAACGAAAACTTCAACATTTATATTAAAAACATAAATAAAAAAACAGTATTCAACTAGATTACTCCTATCTTCATAACGTAGGTGTAGCCTAATATTCTACCACTCAACAAGATATGCTTAAACAACATATATCCATGCTAGAAAACAAAAGGTTTATCAACTATACATTCACAGAACTAAAACTATAATGAGACATTGTAAGAATAAGCAGATCTTACAATTCGAACTACATATCGGTATTTGGGTGTGTTGTACTTGTTCTTGTCTTGATTAGTAAGGCGAATCCTAGCCCTGTAGTCGGTCTTTCCCTCTACATATAATAAATTCAGTAAATCATAACACCTTCAGGTCATTCAAAGACTATAATTCAACATTCCAAAAATGGTAGAAATTATACGAAATCAAAAACACAAAATAATCACAAAGATATAAAATAACACCTCTCCTTCTCTTGAATGGAACCTGAAAACGCTTAAAGTAAGCCCTGGTTTTCTGAGCCTTGACAAAGGCCTGCAATCACCAAAGAGAACATACATTGTTTTTTAGCACATTAGCACAGAAATAGCACCCAAAAGAATTCAACTTTCGAATAGAACGACATAATGCAAAGTCAGCAGAAAAACAATTCAAAGAAATCACAAGCCAAGATAAGATTAACCCACTGAAAATCACATTAAGAGTAAGTTTTGATTGATTGAAAAAGACCCAGAGCGGAAAATTGATCATATACACAGAAAAAACAATCAGATTTCATCATAACTAAGCAGTTTGAAGAACTTTTAGAAAGAAAAAGGAACTTCAGTTGAAACCCTTTACAAAAAAAGAAGCAATTTTTCAATTTAAAAATGGCGGATTAATGTTACCATTGTTGAAGGCTTGGTCTGAAAATGGAGGGAGAGACGGCTAAGAGGGAAAGAGAAGAGAAACTAGGAGTATATATAAGGTGGCCGTTCAGAACATTAAAACCCTAAATGCGCCCTATAACTATATTGGGTACAGCCTATGTTGTAATGATATAGATATGGTACGGGAATGCAAACGGGGTGAAAAATAATAAATTTTAAGAACATAGAATATGGATAGGAAAAAGATTAAATATAAAATAAATTTTAAAAGTATAAAAACAAAAAGGTTTTAAAAATTATAAAGCAGGTGAGTATGATATTATATATTTTAGATATAAAAATAAAATAAAAAATGTTGAAAAAAATTAAAAATACCAAAATTTAATTGGATATATCCAATTGGATTTACACATATATATCATATATAAAAATTAATTTTTACTTTAATAAAAAAAATATTTTTTACTCCATAAATAAAATTTTACTAAAAGTTAAAGCATATTCATCTAATACAAACCTCAACTCTGAATAAGACCTTATTTACTTAGAGTTCTTTTAAGCTCTCAAACCTATAAATCTTGACTATTTCTTCAACAACTCCTTGCTTCTCTTCATCCTCTGTGAAAGGAACCCTTAAGAACATGCCAAAGGGTTTCACCTCAGATTAATATCTTCTTTAAGATGTTCATATTTTTAGAAATTAACAATATCTTGCTGGGGGTTTTCAGGCTTGACTTCCAGTAACTCAATACGAGATAAAAAAGGGTCCGACTACATAAATCCTGTAATAACCCATTTAATATTTACCCAAAAACCAACTCTCATATATATAAAATCCAAAATCATTTTATTAACCAAAATCCAAATACATTACAAGTCCAATACCCATTAACCCTTAAGCTCAACATATACAAACTCAAATTCAATAACAAATAAACCCTAAATGCCCCTAACGAAACCCTAACTAAACATTAACCCTCTAGCTAAACCGGTCGCCGCCCTTGATTCCCACGCCCGCCAGCTGGCCGCGCGTGACCACGTGGTGGTCATGCTCCCTCTGGTTGGTCCTCCTGGTCGGCCACCGCCTTTGATCTGACCGGATCTTCCCATCGCCTTCGTCACTTCACCTGCAAAAAGAAAGAGGAATAATTAGATCTAATGCTCAGGCTAAAATAGGATAAAAATCCTTTCTTTTGCATTATAATATGTTTGTAAATGGGTATAAATACCCTTGAATCGACATGTATCTCCGATTACTGGAAAACCGGTTGAAGAAATCAATGAAACAAAGTTTTTTCGAACACAAAAAATTTTAGTCCAAAGCAAACAATACTTCAAACATTCGAACAGAAACATATAGAGATCAAAGCACTACTCAGAAGCAAACAAAAAATGAGAAAAGGTAAAAAAAAAAACAAAGTGTATTCGACATATCTTTTTTAGATCTGCTAAAATCTGCTCCTTATCTCGAAAATCCGAGGCGATATTTGAAGTCGGGGCGCTGAGATCTTACGAAAAAATGCGAACTTTCTCATTCCCGACCACTGGCGCGGCGACCGACGATGATGATGAGTGATCCGACGCTGAAACTCTCGAAGAGTTTGAGAGCTTCAAATAAAGCTTATCGTTTGTATAAATAAAGAAGAGGCAAATGAGTTCTGAGTAAAAAAGGACTAAATGGGGGCATTTATATTAATGATAAAACAACACCGTTTTGGTGTCAGTTCATCGGGCCCAAAACGGTACCGTTTCAAGGTATCTGACCCGCACTAAACCCGGTTTAGTAACCCGAATTCGCGTCTTAACCCGCATAAAGGGGAAAATTGCACCACTGGTCCTTGCACTTCTAGACCGTTTGCATCCCGATCTCCCAGTTTGTCCCGCATTCAATTCCAGTCACTGATTTCTCCTAATTAAGTCATTTATTTTTATTTCCTCTCAATTTTATCCCTAATAGCATTATTTTAACCCCCTAATGTCTCTATTTTTTGCATATTAGTCTCTGAATTTTTAAATATTATTATTGTCATATAATCATTATTATATATTATTTTCCTATTATTATTATAATAATTATTATTAAATGATTACTAACCACTTTTATTTCAGATTTCGACATCGAATTTATATTTTCGGTAGTATAAAATATTATATAACCGAAAGGTGCCAAGTTTGGGCGTTGTAAGGGTGTTCACCCTTCCCTACGCGTAATGGACTCCCAGACTCACTCTGGTTCGTAGATGCATTTTTGGTGTTCCAATCGCACCGGTGCAAAAATCGATTGGTGGCGACTCCCTAGACGAATTCTGGTGATTACAGCTGGCGACTCCGCTGGGGATATATTTTGAGAGTCGAGCCTCAATTCGGTTACATTTTATTTAATGATCGAAAATATAATTTCGATTTATTTTAATTTTGTGATCTCGTTTTATTTTATTTATTTTATTTCAAATATTTTATAATGTTTTTTAAATATTTTTTCAGGACCCCTTATTCCATGAGCTCTTGACCCGGGCTCCGACCAATTAAGTGAGAGCATGAAACCACTCCTTCGTGAGGTTATGCCTCCGTGTAGGATGGAGAATTGCTTCCAGGATATTTTTTTCCTCTGTCTTTGTGAGACCTACGTCTCCGTATAGACTTGGAGAAACGTTTTCCCCTGAATCATGTTTATTATCCTTAGTAGGATAATAAATATTATTCGGGTACCTTCTAGAACTACATCGCATATAGTGAGCCCTAGAAGCCTACCCTTAGAGCCGTCATGCCGAACCTCTGCCCGATTAGAGGGTCACCTTGTAGGGTTTTTCTTTTAGAAAGAGAACGAGTGTAAGGGATGTTTACTTTTATTTACGCTCGTTATTTCATGCTATTTAATTCTTGTCATTTATTTTCATAATATAATATATCATATTCATATTCATGCATCATAAAGCATGCATGTTTTGTATAATTTGATATAAATATTTTTGCATATTTGTTTCTCGTTTTTTATTCGCACTCCTATTTTTATCTTATAAAAAGGGTATTGATAAAAGTACAACCATTAAAAAGGTTTAGTCACACAAGAACCGCTTTCTCGATAAAGTGAGGGGCAACGAAATGGGTTCCACTGATGACATCAAGAAAACATAGCTTGAGATAGTTCGTGCCAGCCATGATGGTAGATTCACCTCGAATAGACTCGGGATTATATTCGCACTTTGATCGAAGCCCTAAAGCAAGCCCGAGAAAATGGTCGAATATTTATAGATTCTAGATGTTCGAACTGGATTTTTATTTGGGGCAAGAAGCCGATAATGCTTTCTTAGAAAATCAAAATTTTGATGATGAAGGTTAAACAAGACTCACTTTATGTAGAGAAAGCTTCGTTCTGACTCGAGCTCTCTTTTTAAAGTTGTTCAGAGTTAACACCTTTTTTTAAAAATATATATATTTTGTAGCACTTTGCACATACATGACATCATTCTAGTTGCATCAACATATCATATTGCATCATATCCACTTTGATTCTAATATCAAAAGGTATCATCATTGCAGTAATTATGGAGCCTTCTAAGCTATAGTATCCTTATTTCACAAGAAGCAAAGCGGAAGACATAGAACAAAGACTGATGAAACTGGAGGAATCATGCGAAGACATCAAACAAGATATCAAAACTAAGCTGGAAAAGACAACAAAACATTTGACGTATATCTCACAATCCCAAGATAACATGTTAGAAAAGATAGCCAAGATGCTAGCCGAAAAGAATTATGAGAAACAAAAAGGAGTAGTCACAGACCCTAATATAATGATAGAGGACTCGGGTAAGTCTCCCAGCAAGACCGTTGTGACGATCGAAACTCCACAAGCTAAAATGGAGAAAACTAAACAAGACCACAAAGACGCTGATATAGAGATGCAGATGTCGAGAAGGGAGGATGAAAGAAACTCGCCAATGCTCTTGATACAGTTTCATGAGAAAGACACTGAAAGGCTAAGAAAAAAGAAAAACAAAGCTGCAGAGAATTTGAGCAACTCACAAGACAACTATAAAAGGTTTCGTGGATCAACAAAGTATGCTGGTTTTAGAAAATTCCCTAATGATCAGAAATCTCAAGCCCAAGAAGGAAAATGGAAAGCTGATTATTGGAGTGAAAGAAGTAAAGATGCACGGGTATAATAGATATTTATGCGGGGAGAGTTAGACCGTAATAGGGATCGAATCACTAAATTAGAAGGGTCCTTACAAAGGAGCTTTGACCAAGACATCGCAGCCGAATCAAAAGCGAAAAAGAAGAATGATGAAGGTAGTGATACCAATATTCGTGACTCGTTGATAATTGGACAACCGAATACCACGACCCCGAATATACGGAAACCAAATAAGAATCAAAAGACAGAGAGGAAATTCACCCATATTCCGATATCTTATGGTGAATTGTATAAGAATCTGTACGATGCACATGTGGTATCACCATTCCACATGCATTCGATACAACCACCGTATCCTAAGTGGTATGATCCTAATACTCAATGTGAATACTATGCCAGAGCTATAGGGCATTCCATTGAAGATTGTATCGGTTTTAAGAAGCTCATCGAGAAGCTCATGCAGAAAGGAGTTATGAGATTCAATGACTCTACTGGTGCTAGTGCGACTGGGAACCCTTGATTTCCCCTTTTTGAAACTTTTCGTCTGAAAAATTTCCCATCTTGTAATTATTCGGAACAACCAGGACAACTAAATAGCTCTTTCCCATTTTACGAATGTTTTAGAACTATGTACAGAATATACTTGTTACTCTAGCCTAGGAGTAATGAGAGTTTTTGTAAAAGGGGCTTAAAGCTATCAGTGTGAAGTGAAATTTTTTGTGGTGCGTATAACAAGTATTTTTGTTTCCCTTCTATACACAAATGTCAAGCAAATTACGCACTCTTAGAGACAAGCAAATGCTTCAAGTATCAATGTATCAAACGATGTCAAGATGGCTCTACAACTCATGTTCTAGAGAAATACATCTTGGGGAGCTACCCGATTCTAAAAATGATCAAGAACATAATCCGTCTTTTTAGTTACTAAGGTTAATGGAAGAAAAACAGGCGAAGAAGACATGCCTGGACTAAGCACGAATATAGGCATATCAGTGAGCCATGTCATGATGGTTGAGGTGTAGGTCGACGATGCGATCACCAAGTCGCAAACTGAAGATGAACGTAAGAAATTTAAGTTCCTGAGACTAAACAAGTTTTCACTGAAGCTAAATCCCGCCAGATGCATAATCAGAGCCGTATCCAAGAAGTTATTGGGTCTCATCATCGATGAAAAAAGGCCATAGATGATGAAATCTGAGATTTGAAATTTGGTGATACTTTCAATATCGTAAACGCGAGAGGTTGGGGCAGTGTTAAGTGACTGCTACCATTTGCGACAATAAGCTCAAACTGCACGAGAATCAAGGCTGGTAATACCTGAAAAAGGCCACTAAAATGAAAAAGATGTTACAAAGACTCAAGTAACTACGTCCTAGATAAGGACGTGATATGAAAGAAAATTAGGCGTTGTCACGATGCGTAAGTGTCGCAGAAGCAAAATGATCCCCGAAAAAGTTTACGAGGATGTATGCTGAATTCATACCAACATATTCAAACTGGCAAGCAAACCACGAGATTTAGGTAACATTGGCCCACAATGGAAAGATAGCATAGATCATGTTAGAAAAAGGCTGCAAATACTACATGAATACTGATAAAATCCATGTTCTTCTGTCATCTCTGCAAGTGATGACTTCTTCTTGGCCATTCTCTTTGTGGGGTAGGGGCATTGTTGGACCTATCTCGCCAAAGGCTTCAAATGATCATTGATTCACCTCTTTTGTCATCGACTACGTCACTAAAAGGGTGAAAGAAACCACTTATACCAATGTTACTGAATAGTCATAAGCAGATTCCAAAAGAAGGAGATCAAATATCGATATGCAGTGTTAAAAAAAATCATATCTGATAACGTGCTGAACCTGAACAATAAAAACGTAGCAGAAGCATACGAACAATCCAATACATGATATCATAATTCCTCGCCATATCACCCTTAGATGGACGGAGCGGTGCAAGCGGACAATAAAAAACAACAAGAATAATGGAAATGGTAGAGACCTACAAAGGTCGAGGCAAAAAGCTACCATCTACTTTATGTGCTTATGAAATATTGGTTATAATTACTATTGGGTAGCTTCTTTTTCCCTAATATAGGTGATAAACACTACAATGCTTGTAGAAATTGAAACATCTTTCCCTAACCATAGAGAGGACGTGAAAAACCATCATGTGCTCTAGATCCATCCAAATTTCTACTAGGGTAGCCTATTTTTATCTAATATAGGGGATAAACGCTATAAGTCCCATAGAAGTGAAAATCTCTCCCTTATCATGAAAGGGACATGAAAAGCCGTCAGGTGCTTTATATCAATCTGAATTTCTACTGGGGTAACCTTTTTTTCCCCTAATATAGGGGATAAATGCTATAATGCCCATAGAAGCTGAAAATCTCTCCCTTATCATGAAAGGGACATGAAAAGACGTCAAGTGCTTTATATCAATCTGAATTTCTACTAGGGTAGCCTCTTTTTCCCTAATATAGGGGATAAACGCTATAATGCCCATATAAATTGAAAATCTTCCCCTAAACAGGAAGGGGACATGAAAAACCATCATGTGTTTTATATCAATACTTTACTAGAGGTAGTCTCTTTTTCCCTAATATAAGGGATAAACTCTATAAACCCTTGGAAGTTGAAAATCCTCCCCTAATCATGGAGGGGACATAAAAAATTATCTAGTGTTTTATATCAATACAAACCTTTACTGAGGGCAACCTCTTTTTCCTTAGTTTATGGGATAAACGTTATATTACCCGTAGAGGTCAAGAATCTCTTCCTCATTGATTTTGTCAAGATCAAAATGAGATGAAGCATAACTCCGTGATGCAAGGAGAATGTTTACTCAAAGCCTCCAAGACACAAAATGGCTCGCTAAATTGACTATATCAAGCTCGTGGGGTATTACATTTTGCGTGTGACACCCTCACCCCGGGCCGGTAGGAAAGAGGCGTCACCAGTCCTTGAGCACTCCGCTAACACGGCCCGAACAATGGTTACCAACTTAACTTAACCTGAAAGTACCGATTTTAGGGGTAAATTAAAACTTTTCCTATTATTAGGCCTAAAAATCACTTAGCAACTTATATTCACTGCTAAACATTCCCGAAACCTATTGTTCCTTCAGTAGTCCTATAATTCATTTATCCATTCCATATAACAATATCAATAGTTCGTTCCATTTCATTCCATAACATGCAATCCATTGCAAAATATACATACATATTAAACGTATCAAATGTGTCATCATTCTTAAGTTATACAAAACTAAGACCCAAGCTACCAAAATGATTCACTATATACAAACCGTCTAAAATAATCAAAATGCATGATCTAACAAAACAAGACTAGCCACCACTAGGAGATCTAAAAAAAAAGACATACATGGCTTGTGCTGCTGCTGATCCGAACGACGGAAATCCGGGACCGAGCTATTAATCGATCGACCTGAAATGTTTGGGAAGAGCGAAGGGACCGGGGGTAAGTACATAAGGTACTTAGTGAGGTAACAAAAAAAAGAAATCAAAACAATCTAAGATAATCCAAACATGTATCATATGCCAAGTTAAGTTCACATATACCATAACATACCAAGTTCAAGTACACATTTACCAAATTCAATGTATAACAATTCAATCCAAGGTTCAACATGTGACAATCCGATTACACGTATCAACTTAATATTTACTATATGACAATCCATATACATGTAACAATCCAATGTTCAATATATGACAATCCAGATACATGTAACAATCCAATGAGTAATATGCCAATAATAAGTGCATTTTCTAATCATGCTTGCATTTTAACTAACAATTATAGTGCAATTTAAATTCAAGTTAATTAAATCATTACAACCACCTTGGTATTTAGCTAGAAGATAATCGAATCTCCAACCAACTGTCGCCACAATATGCACCTATAGTGCTGGTCAAAACCCTCCTACTGTCGCCAATGACCAAAAACGTACCCTCCGTCTGTCGCCAATAAGGGCCAATTGCCCTAGACCGAAGTCCTACCCGATACAATGATCTCTAGATTCTAAGGCATGCCTTCCTATCTAACTAACTAGCTACCAAGGTTGTCGATTATCAATTTAAGCATATCAATCTAATATTCAATATCATGTCAATAACACGATCCTCATAGACCAAGCCTCTTAGGTCATTGTGCCTAGGCTCATAAGAATTTATTTTATGTCATTTCATATACATTACATTAAACATGCTAAGCACAAGCAAAATCAGAACTTTAATTGCATAGAACAAATGCATGTACACGTACCTTGCATCCCAAGCTTAAGCATGCCATTCATACCTCGGCATATGCAACGCATGGGTATGAACAAACCAAAACAAATACTTAACAAGCAATTCATATTCAATCAACATGCTAACAAATAACACGGCATTCATAGCATTTCACTCTCCCCTTAAAGATTAGCCAAGTTTGTATTAAGTCATATTTCATACCGGTTTAATCATAAACAATTAAAAAAAATCAGAATTGGGTTAGGACCTAGTCCCAACCCCAAAGAAAGTCACACTCACAAACAATACAAGCGAAACTCCTAGGGATTATGGATGATTGGCCCCTTGCTCCTTCTTTTGGCAAGCTCTTGCCTCATCTCTTCCTCACTATCCAATTCTTTAGAAGCCTCTAAAACACAAAAAAGCACTGACACATCATCAAAATACATTCGAACTACACATTTCATAATTAACAACTCCAAAACAACCAAAACAGTAAGGTTACATTCCTGGACAGATTGTACAATGCTCACTAAACTATTTTTATCTTTTGATCCACATGTCCAAAAATTGTCCACTTTTCCTCGTTGGAAAGCTAACGAAACCATCTTTTGAACCATATAAAGCTTGAATTTTTCCTACGAACCCATCAATACCAGTTTTTAATTTAAAGACAAGGCAGTGCTGTTTCGGGACAGTCTGGACCAATCTTTTTGTTTCTCTTATATCTCCTAATTTACAAGGGCAAACTAGGTGAGGTTTTTTTTCTAATTAAACTAGACTCATCCAAGTTCTAGAATGCTCAATTCCAGCCCTAAATTCCTTGTACATTATTTTAGGGAATTTTTTGAAGCTACTGTCCAGAACAGGGCCTATTCTGGACAGATTTCACCTACATCAATTCTAGCTCAAGATTCATCAACCTAATCACCAATTCAACTCATCCAACACTTGTAAACTTTAGTAGACTCAATTTCAAGCACATTTTACCTATACAAACATTTTTATTTTGGCATTTGAATAGAGTTTTCAGCTCAATCCATGAAGCTACTAAAATATCACCTATAAGCTAGTCCAAAGCACTTTACCAATTCTAACACTTCCTTTCCTTCATCTTTTCAACCAAAACACCTACAATTTAATTTCCTCACTCTTAAATCATTATCCTATGAATTAAATATTAAATTTCTAGATTCAACCAAAACAAATAAGTCCACCAATTTCTCAATTCTTGCAAAACAGTCCAAAATCACATTTATCACTTAATTTCCTAGCAACAAGTTTCTCATGCTTCTTTTCACCCCAAATCAATCCACATATGAATATTTTAATCATCCTAACATCAAAAACCTCCCTAAATTTAACCATAAATCAGTCCCTATAATTTCCAAACCCATGCAACTTAGTCCTTAAGCTCAAAAACTTAACAAATGTAACAACATAAATTTTCCAGCAACATGTATTCAACTTCTAACTTAAAAATAAACTAACTATGAACACTATATTAAATTTTCAGCCATGGAATTTAAGCTAACAACCTTCAACTTCATTTAACTAAGCTTAGAAGAAGAAAAATACCTTACCTTGCTTGTTTGACCTCCCTAATCAAGAATCTTGCTTCAAACCTTCAAAATCTCACTTAAAATCTCACATGAAAGGCAAGCAAACTTTTTCTCTCAAACTCTCTCCCATGGCCGACCAAGAGGGAAGAAATGAGTGAGGAGGATGACAATTAGAACTTTCTCTCTCCCACTATCTCATATTTTATTATTTACCCCTTTTTTCTTATTTTTTTTAATTCAAACAAAACTTTAATTAGGGGATAAGGGGCCCCCCGGCCATATGGTGTCTTGCCATGTGTCCAAGGCCACCAATTACATAAAAACTTACATGCAATCTCTCCTTTCTTGAGTTTTCACTTTTTGGTCCTTTTTCAATTTGGCCCCTAATTTTTAAATTCATTTAATTTAGTCACTAAATTTTAAATTTTATTAAGCTCTAATTTAATTTATTTAGTCCTTAACTTCTAGGCTATGTTTAGGGTATTACATTGCGAGTTCGTTTGAGCAACTATCAAAGTTTGCTGTACAAACTTTGTCTATATTACTCTAGAAACATTCCTAAAAATACAGGAATTGAGACTCTGAGAGCAATCTTGATTCAGAAAAAGATATTCTTCGAGAAAACATCTCAAGCTGAGAGCGATCACTCAACAAACAAAGGGAAGTTAATTATTCTGCCCGAAGAAAGAGACACGACTAACAGAGTCTCATCAGACAACCAGGCCAACTGATCGAGCCAATCTTAAGACTAAGTCATCGTCACATGCATTTTGCATTTCATGCTAGGGTCATGCATGCATGCATACATGCATCATACATGTTTGGATTAGAATCATGCGACGCATGCTAACCTTAACATTTCGAATCTATTTATAGAAGTGTTACAGGTCTTGTCCCTTCAGGAAGCAATTGAACAAGCGAACATAGAGCCATCATCAAAGCACTTTGGCAGAATAGGGCAACCCTATCCAGATCACAACCATTCATCGGGGAGTGCAGGTAAGAATCCTCACCCTATGCACTTACTATTTTACTCAGTAGATACATCATTTGGTGAAAAAGTAAGACCAATGATTCATAAGGACTATTCAAATGTCCTTTAAGATCCATTTTCATGGATGGTCAAAAGAAATCGATCCCTTTGAATAAATCCAATCCAAGGATTGGTACCAACTGATTGTACCCAAGGGAACAGTACAAATAGCCCGGGGCAAACGGCCACCGATAAAGGCGAGTCAAATCCGTTAACCCCTGTGCATTTAGGGAAAATACATGAAAGAGGATCATTCGAATGTCCTTTAAAATCCATTTTCACGAATGGTCAAAGGAAATCAATCCCTTTGAACAAATCCAATCTCAGGATTGGTACCAACTGATTGTACCCAGGGGAATGGTACAACTAGTCTGGGGCAAACAACCACCTATAAAGGCAAGTTAAATCCGTTGATCCCTGTGCATTTGGGAAAAATGCATTAAAGATGATTATTCAAATATCATTTTAAATCCATTTTAATGAATGGTCAAAGGAAATCAAACCCTTTGAAGAGTTCTAATATCATACCAACCGGTTGTACTTAAAGAGATAGTACAACTAGCCCAAAGTAAATGGTTATCAGTAAGGATAGCGCTTTTCCGTCCGTGTAGTAGCCTGATCAAACATCACACTTCTTCGTCAATACAACAGCTAAATCACACAGAAAATCTTATCGTTATATTGTGGTTCTTCGTCAATGTAGCAAAATCAGAATTCTGTCACATAGTGCATCTTCGTCAGTGTAGCAGCATTAGAAATCAGTAAGATTATGTGTCTTCGTTAGTGCAGCAACATCAAAACTCCGTTAGATCGTACTTCTTCGTCAGTGTTGTAGCTAAATTGAGCGTCAAAACTTATTGTCAGATCTCGCTCCTCTAGCAGTATTACAAGTGGATCGAAAATGTGTCCCATCTCGTCGTTAGTGTTACAGATGGATCAAGTAGATCGTGCTTCTTTGTCAGTATGGCAGCTTAATCGAGCATCAAAACTCGTCGCTAGATCTCGTTTCTTTGGCAGTGTAGCAGTTAGATCAGATATCAGTGCTCGTCATCAGATCGTGTCTCTCCGGCAGTGTTGCGGCTAGATCAGAACCTTCAGCAATGGACCTTGCTTCTTCGACAGTGTTGTAAGTGGATCAAGTATTGCTCTCCGTCTCATCGGTAGTGTTTGTAGATGGATCAGATGGAACGTCAGTGTTGCAGTTTAATTGAGCGCTAGAATTCATCGCTAGATCTCGCTTCTTCGGCAGCGTAGCAGTTAGATCAGATATCATTTCTCGTGTCAAATCGTGTCTCTCTAACAGTGTTGCGGCTAGATCAAATGTTGTGCCCCACCTCATCGACAGTGTTTGAGATGGATTAAGGTTTACAGACCTTTCTTCTCCGACAGTATTGCAGTTAGGTCAAGTCTTCACCAGAAACAGTAGTGTCATCTCAACTCAAGTTTTGTGCCACCTTCTCCAACGGATAGTCAGTTTTGAAGATTTTATGGACAAGGGCGGTGGAGTACATCAAGTCAAGCTCCAGAAGGAGAAGCGATGGCTAAAAGAACCGTAATGTTACAAAAAAGAGCCTCAACCTACCAAAAGAACCCTTACCTTACCAAAGAAGAACCCTAAAATTAAACCATGTTATTAAATGGGTTATTCTTTATCTTTGCTCTATTGTTGTTATACCACAATGAGCAAAGAGGGACAACTGTAATAACCCATTTAATATTTACCCAAAAACAAACTCTCATATATATAAAATCCAAAAATCATTTTATTAACCAAAATCCAAATACATTACAAGTTCAATACCCTTTAACCCTTAAGCCCAACATATACAAACTCGAATCCAATAACAAATAAACCCTAAATGCCCTTAACCAAACCCTAACTAAACATTAACCCTCTAGCCAAATCGGTCGGCGCCCTTGATCTACACGCCCGCCAGTTGGCCGCGTGTGGCCGCCACGCACGGCAATTCGAATCGCGATTGAGATCTTACGGAAAAGTGCGAACTTTCTCATTCCCGACCACCGGCGTGGCGACCGACACGATGGCCGACGATGATGATGAGTGGTTCGGCACCGAAACTCTCAAAGAGTTTGAGAGCTTCAAATGAAGCTTATCATTTGTATAAATGAAGAAGAGGAAAATGAGTTCTGAGCAAAAAATGACTAAATGGGGGAATTTATATTAATGATAAAACGACACCGTTTTGGTGCCGGTTCATTGGGCCCAAAATAGTGCCGTTTTAAGGCATCTGACCCGCACCAAACCCGGTTCAGTAACCCAGATTCGCATCTTAACCCGCATAAAGGGGAAAATCGCACCAATGGTCCCTGCACTTCTAGACCGTTTGCATCCCAATCTCCAAGTTTGTCCCGCATTCAATTCCAGTCACTGATTTCTCCTAATTAAGTCATTTATTTTTATTTTCTCTCAATTTTATCCCTAATAACATTATTTTAACCCCCTAATGTCTCTATTTTTTGCAGATTAATCTCTGAATTTTTAAATATGATTATTATTGTCATATAATCATTATTATATATTATTTTCCTATTATTATTATAATTATTATTATTAAATGATTACTAACCACTTTTATTTCAGATTTCGATATCGGATTTAAATTTTCAGTCGTATAAAATATCATGTAATCGGCAAGTGCCAAGTTTGGGCGTTGTAGGGGTGTTCACCCTTCCCTACGCGTAACGGACTCCCGGACTCACTCTGGTTCGTAGACGCATTTTTGGTGTTCCAATCGCACCAGTACAAAAATCGATTGGTGGTGACTCTCCGGACGAATTCCGGTGATTACAAATCCCTCGGTAGAACTTGTCAAAATCTTCATCTAGTGATAATGGTGGGTCTTGGATTTGGTCTCCAATAAAATTCCAAATAGAAATGGACATATTCATGGGGTTTCTACATATGTAAATAATTGTTAAACCGTGCCTAAATGGATACCTCAAGCGGCATTGCTCCATTTTGTGTATCATATAATCGCAGATGGAAATAATTTAATCCACTCTAGAAGAGTATTAGTACGAGGATTAGAATGGCCGGATATGAGTATTGAAGGATAAGCTCCAAGAGCTTTCTCGGCTCAGCTCTTTTTTTCTCTGAGCTTCTGAGCTTTCAGCTGCATTTAGTTGTAATTTAACTAATTCCTAGCAGCTGCCCAAGTTAGTTATAATCGACTTGATCCATCTAATATCAAGCTGAATGTTAACATTGTGGCTATATAAAACCCTTTAATGGGAAAGGTTAAATCAACTCTTTAGCCAACATTTCTTCTCCATTCTTTTACTCTTATTCTACAATATGGTATCAATCACCATCAAATGATCCTGTGAATACTAGTGTTCGATGCTTCTGTAATCTTTTTTGGGTTTTCGTAGCTTGGCTTCACTTTTATCTTTCTTCTTATCCGCTTGCGGCCTCTTTTGCTTTCTTCGATGGCTGACACCAAATTTGTGCTCAACGTGCAGTCCGATGATAGTAGAACGACGCATGTTGAGTCTCTTTCTGCAGAACCATTGTTTGCGAACAAACATGTTAGCATTCGGCTTGATGAGTCCAATTTTCTTTTATGGAAGCAACAAGTTATCTTGATGATTCGTGGCTATGAGCTTGAACATTACTTGGACGTGGATACTCCGATTCCACCTAAGATTGTCACTGGTTCATCAGGGCTGTTAACCCTAATTCTATATATCGTCGCTTCAAGAAGGAAGACAATGCTCTTGCTTTTTAGCTTCTTTCAACTATAAATCTTGACATTTTACCTCAGCTTGCGGGGCCAGAAACATCGACCACCATATAAGCGTCGGTACTCAAGTTGTGTAACATCCAAAACTTTTTCCCCAAATCAAACTTAAATCCCTAATTTTTGTTCCCTAAAATTTTGGGGATTTTTATTCTGAAATCAGTGACCATTTTGATAATTTCTGAAAGTTGATGGCTTTTGTGTAAAATTCAAAACTAGTAGACCCTTGAATGGTATTTTTACCATTTTTCAAAATGGCAATTTCTTCTTCCTCCTATCCGTTTCAATTATCTGGAAATTTAATTCTCATTTAATTTCTGTTTATTGTACTCGTTTTATTCCTATCTTTCAGTAATAATCTGAAAACTTAAAGCTTTCCTTTCCTTACCCTCCTCCGATCTTATATGTGCTTGTGGTCTTCTTTTCATTTCGTTTAGTAAGTATTCATCTTCGTTCTTCCAGTTTTCGTTTGTTGTTTAGCAAGAAGGGTTGTGTTGTTTCTGATCGTTTGAGAGTGAGTGTTAGGGTGTTGTTCTTGTTTCGTAAAGATGAAAGTGATGTGTCGAGTTTAGGTTTGGTTAAGGGTTCGGAAGAGTTTAGGAGAGGGGTTTTAGATTTGTTTAAAATGGTGTGTTGTTGTTGGTTTTGAGTCTGAATCGGTTAGGGGATGTTTCAGATTGTTTTTGAATCGAATCGAGCCAAAAAAGAGGGTTTAAACCCTTGTTATATGTGTGTTTGGCATCCGAGAAAGTCTGAAAATTTTCCAGATTTTCTCGGGAAAATCTCAGAATCCGTCTGCGACCCGACCGATCCGACACCCAACCCGACTAACCCGAAACCCGACCCACTGATGTTATCTGCTGACGTCACTGCTATACTTTCACAAAACCTCTTCCTTCTTATGAAAGATTTAGTGAGCTTCAACTTCAACCGAATATTCATGATATTGGGTGTACTCGAAAAGCTATGGAACACAAGAAGAAATAAGCCGAGTAAGGAAGGTGGTTGGGTTTTTTTTATTCACCAAGAAAAAAAGTAAAATAGGGTGAATATTGAAGGATAAGTTCCATGAGCTTTCTCGGCTCAGCTCTATTCTTCTTTGAGCTTCTGAGTTTTCAGCTGCAGTTAGTTGCAATCTAACTAACTCCTGGCAGCTGCCCAAATTATTTATAACCGACTTGATCCATCTAATATCAAGCTGGATGCTAACATTGTGGCTATATAAAAACCTTTAATGAGGAAAGGCTAAGTTAACTCTTTAGCCAACATTTCTTCTCTATTCTTTTACTCTTGTTCTACAATAATGAGAAGTATATATATATATATATATATATATATATATATATATATATTCTACAGACGAAAGTTTCCATCATATCATAATCTTTTCATGATCATGGCTGAAGAGGTGAAGAATGAAGCAATAAAAAAGGGAAGACACAAATGAATGAGAGCGGGAAGATGAAAATTAAAAAGAAGGATATGAGGAATGACATCGTTTCAGAGGGGACAACAAAACTCACCGTTTCATTTAATTTTGGAACCCAGGCGGAGACCCAAGAAGCACACTGCAAACCCACTTGAACTGGGTCAGACCAAGGACAACTTTCATTCTGTTATTTTGTTGAGACATTGTGCCAGCTGTCATCATTTTAATTATTTTCTTGTTGTTTTTCAGCTTGTCTGTTGGTTTTAGAAGTACCTTCTAAAGCTGAGCTTTTTATGCTGAATTTTGAATGAACTTTCATCTTCTAATTTTCTCAATTCTCCTCTATTTTCTCAAATCTTTTCTTTATTTTCTTCTCGGATCGTAACAAATTGGTATCAGGAACTCGGTTACTTTTGATCCACACACTGGGGAGACCAAGGAAACAACAAGCAATGACAGATAACAGTGAGATATTGGAGCTGCAGAAATCAGTTAGAGAGATGCAGACCAACCTGGAAAGTTTGAATGATGATTCAAAGCCACCAAAATGGTGGGAGGCACAGGAAGAGAGATTGAGTAACTTGGAGGCATACATGGCAGAGAACAAAAAGACCATGGCAAAGATACTAGCAGTGGTGACAAGAACAATAGCAGACATCACACCTTCAAGCCCTGAAGGGATTTTACCAGAAGCAAGCAAAGTGAATCTTACCTTCTACGAAGAAAAGGAAGAGAAAAGGTCAGTTCAAGTCACAGTCATTAAGGACAAAGAAAGGTACTCTTACCAACCCAATGAACCCGGTATTTTGATAAATCCAATGTTAGCATCTGTACCACAAAAGTTAGGATCATAATTAGGAGGCTCTAGTAATATGAATCTGTGTGGTGAAGGAGATAAGGGTAGAACAAATCCTCAGCAGAATCATAACTTAAATAGTTCTGGAGCTTTTATTCCAAAACCAAGGATAGAACTGCAACCATTTGAGGGAGAAAATCCAAGAAGCTGGGTAAAAAAAATGCAACAAATATTTTGGATTATATTTGTTGTACCTGAGGAACAAAAGTTGGATATGGAAACCATGTACTTAACAGGTCAAGCAAGAGTTTGGTTCGATGGTTACATTATGCAGAAGCACAGGGTAAGCTGACACGAATTCACAGCTGATATTTACCACAAGTTTGCTGATAAAGCTTATATGGATGTAGTGGAGGAGTTTTCAAAGTTAATACAAAAGTCTTCGGTGGAGGAGTATAAAAACAAATTCGAGGAACTACGACCTTATGTCCTTATGCAAAATCCAGAACTGAGAGAAGAATACTTCATTTCCAGTTTTGTGGGAGGTTTGAAAGAGGAAGTAAAACATAGAGTAAGAGTACATGAATCCAGAACTCTAGCCAATACATATAAATTTGCTAAGTTACATGAGCTATCATTGGAAGTGGAAGCTAAGAAGTTGAACTTTACACCTAGAACAACCATTGGACCTCCAATGAACAACCTTCAGAGGCAAAACTACAATGCAACCAACAAGATAATTCAGCAAGGACCACTAGCTAAGCAGACACTGTTGGAGTATAGAGGAGCTAATAACCTATGTTTCAGGTGTGGGGAGAAATTCAATCCGGAACATCAATGCAAAATGAGGCAATTGAACCTAATGGAAGAAGATGAAGACACAGATCAGGAAGACACAAAAGCATAACTGATTAATGATGAGGCGACAGAAGAAAAAGAGAAAAAGATAGCTGAGAAATAATTAGAAATATCCATCAATACCCTGAAAGGTTGTGTAGGTTACAATACCCTAAGGATACAAGGGATGATTAAAGGAAGACTCTTAAATATTCTGATAGATAATGGAAGTACACATAGTTTTGTGACTTCCAAGTGGGCCAAAGAAGGATTGTAGGTAGTGTATGCTCAACCACTCACCATAACAGTAGCCAATGGGGATAAATTATATAGTTCTGCTAGAAGCAACCAATTGAAGTGGAGCATGCAGGGGTACCAATTTAACCATGACTTCAGGATACTTCAAATAGGAGGAAGTAACATGGTTCTCGGAGTGGACTGGATGAGGAGGTATAGTCCCATTCAAATGGACTTCAAAAATATGACCCTCAGCTTTGATAAAGGGGACAAAAGGTAGTGATTCAGGGAGGACAAAAGAAGATTTTACTTAAAAAAATTTCTGAAAATAATTTACAAAAGTTAACTGAGAAAGATCCTGAGATTATGGGGAGATATACCTATTAAGTGCAGATGCTGTGGAGAGTCATGTTCCTGTAAAAATACAATATTTACTACATGACTACAGTGGAGCATTTGAAGAACATACTGGACTACCACTTGCAAGGAACCAAGATCATGCAATTGTCTTAAAACCAAATGCACAATCATTGAATATCAGACCCTACAGGTTCACTTATCATCAAAAGGAAGAGGTTGAAAAAAAAGTGACAAAAATGCTAGCTTCCTCTATAATTCATACTAGTAAAAGTTTATTTGCCTCACCTTGCTTACTAGTCAAAAAGAAAGATGGAACATAGAGGTTTTGTGTGGATTAAAGACAACTAAATGAATCTAACAGTGAAAAATAAATTTTTAATTCCTGTGGTAGAAGATCTTTTGGATGAACTGACAGGTGCAACTTGTTTTTTAAAACTGGATTTGAGGTCAGGGTATTGGCAAATCAGAGTCAAGGCCGAGGACATTCCTAAAACTGTTTTTAGGACTCACCATGGGCATTTTGAGTTTAAGGTGATGCCCTTTGGACTCACCAATGCCCCTGCAATTTTTCAATCCTTGATGAATGAAATTTTTAGACCATTTTTGAGAAAATTTGTGTTGATTGTTTTGATGACATACTCATCTACAATCCACATTTAAAGTCACATTTGGGACATTTGAAAGTAGTTCTGGAGGTTTTGAAGAAGCATAAGCTCTTTGCTAAAAAAAGTAAGTGTTATTTTGGTCAAAAACAGGTCGAGTACTTGGGGTACATCATTTCAGGAGAAGGAGTTTCGACTGATCCTGAAAAAATAGAAGCTATGGCAAACTGGTCTCTACCTAAAAATCTAAACCCTAAACCGGACTGGACTTATTCCAAAGGAGTGTTGAGGTATAAAGTTAAAGTTTATACGGGAGAAACAGACCCTTTAAGACAACAAATTCTCCAGGTTTTACGTGAATCTCCCCAAGAAGGACACTCTGAAATTCAAGCTACTTTTCAAAGAATCAACTCTATATTTTACTGGCGTAGCATGAAAACCACTGTTAAAACTTATGTGCAAGAATGCGAAGTTTGTTAAAGGAAAAAGGTATACAAGCTACAAGGAGCTCCTAAGGTGGTTGTATCAAATAAAGACAAGTCCTTCACTAGTCTCTTCCGGAAGGAATTAATGAAACAACTTGGAACAACCACTCTTTTCAGCACAGCCTACCATCCGAAGACTGATGATCAGACCGAGCGATTGAACCAGTGTTTGGAGTAGTATCTTCGAGAGATATGCTTCCTAAAACCAAACACTTGGGCTCAAAGGATTGACCAAGCCGAATGGTGGTACAATACCACCTACCATTAAGCTTTGAAGGTCACCCCCTTCCAAGCCCTTTATGGTTACCCACCACTAATTTGGAATTGGTAAACAGAGTCTACAGTACACAATGTGCAAGAGATATTAAAAGATAGAGAGTAGTTCAACAAAATGCTAAAAGAACAACTACAAAAAGCCAGAAACTAAATGAAGCAAATTGCAGATAAAAAAAGACCTGACAGAGAGTTTCAAAAAGGGGATTGGGTGTATCTAAAATTACAACCCTATAAGTAAACATCAATTGCCCTAAGATCTAATTTGAAGTTAACAACAAGGTTTTGTGGTCCCTATAAAGTATTAAAACGCACCGGGAAAGTGGCTTACCAGTTGGAATTACCCACATCTACAAGGATTCATCCTGTTTTTCATGGCAGTTTGCTCAAGAAGAAGATTGACGATAGGAAAGTCACTTCTATTGACCCCCCAGAGGTATGCTATGATGGCCTACTTCGTGTGTACCCAGCAATGGTCCTTGACAAGAGGATAGTTAAGAGACAGAATCAAGCAGTAACCCAACTATTAATCTAATGGTCGAACTTAAGGAAGGAGAATGCTACTTGAGAAGACTATTCTGTTTTGAAATCATAATTTTCAGACTTTGATCCTTAGGGACAAGTCTCAACTGTTGCAGGGGGTATTGTCATGATCATGGCTGAAGAGAAGAAGAATGAAGCAGTAAAAAAGGGTGAGACACAAATGAATGAAAGTGGGAAGATAAAAATTAAAAAGAAGGAGATGTGGGACGACATCGTTTTAGAGGGGACATCAAAATTCACCGTTTCATTTAATTCTGGAACCCGGGTGGATACCCAAGAAGTAAACCGCAAACCCACTTGAATTGGGTCAGACCAAGGACAACTTTCATTCCGTTATTTTGTTAAGACAATGTGCCACTTGTCATCATTTTAATTATTTTCTTTTTGTTTTTAAGTTGTCTGTTGATAAAAGAATAACCTTGTAAAGCTAAGCGTTTTATGCTGAATTTTGAATGAATTTTCATCTTCTCATTTCCTAAAATCTTTTCTTTATTTTCTTCTAGCTCGAATCGTAACAAATCTTTATAGTTTAAGCTTACCTCAAGCCTTTGGTACAACTACAAGTCTTTATCTTTCAATTTCCTTTGCTTCTCAGTTAGACATTAGGAATTAGTAGTTAGTAGAATGGCAGGCGGCGGAGGGATTTCTAATGGTTCCGGAAAACAATATGATGAAAACTTTACTTCTAAGGTAGTGTGTTCGCCCGCGTTGTTGCAGCCTCAGGAGGTTTAATCTTTGGATTTCAGGTAAAAAGGATTTATTTAATTGTTTAAACAACACATCACATAAGAGATTTTTTAATAAAAATCATTAATAAAAATTAAAATATATATTTAAATTATATAAAAATTCATAAATACGACCCAACTCAATCCTCTTTATCATTCGCGATGAAAGTAGTAAAGGTAAAGAAAGGAGTGAAAATCATCTACCTTTTAATCGTACCTCTTCGATGTCTCCACTTTAAATTAATGAGTTTAGAGTTTAAGGTTAGGGATCAAGGAGTGTAAATCATCTACCTTTTAATCGTACCTTCTTAGATGCTTCTTGCTGAAATTTACTAAAAAAATTAAATTTTAAACTTGAACCTTAATTTCCTATATCCTAAACACTACACTCTAAAAATACACCCTACCCCTAATTCCCTAAACACTAACCACAACCCTTAACCTTAATACCCGACAATGAATAAAAAATTATAAAAAAACGTATTTAAAATTAATCTCTCAACGACTACCCACCTTAAAATAGTTTGTTAAATATTAGTTTTTAAAGGATTCAAACGAATTAAATAGAGATAAAACCTAAAAGTCTTGTTTTCATGTTTTTCATTTTTCTAAAACATTCTCAATGAAAAATGCTGAAAGCATTTTTTTTATGTTTTCAAAATTTTACACCTTTTTATTTTTAAAAATTATTTTCAAACTTTACAACTAAACATGTTTTATTCGACATCTTTTATTTTCTAAGAAAAATAAAATAATGAAGATGTTTACAAGGATCAAGTGAAAGTGCACAAAATTCTATTCAGGCTTACATTCTAGGACTGATAACAGTTTTAAATAAAAAGAATTACCTTGTAACCAAGTAAAACATTATCATAAACTATCCGATAAAGAACTTGTGTGTCGGGTTAAAAAAGTGTATTTAAAATTATTCGATTCAATTAATCAGACCTAGGACTCAAGAAAAATATCAAATATTGTTTAAAAAGAAATTATTCAACCTAGAAAAAATTGTATAGGGTTTAAGTTGAGTTTTTGGTTACTAGGTATATGTCTCAAACCCGATAAGATAAAATATATAAATATATATAATCTTAAATTATATTTTTATTTTAGATTTTCTAATATTTATATCTAAAATTAAATTTAAATCTTCAAATTATTTTTATATTTGTATTATATTATAACTTATAACTACTAACATTGACCATGGTGTCTTGAAAAAAACATATTCAAATCGTTTATATCTTTTACCCAGGTGTGTAGCCCTCGCAGAACTGATTGTTGCCCAGGTTTATAAGAGCGATGGATTGTCTGTTCACTTCCAAGGGTTGAAATAGAGAGTTGGCATTGCTACTTTCACCCGCATCTGCCAGAATATAGTTTGGGTTAGTCAAATTCCAAAACTTATCGGAAGAAGTGTGCTTGATGCTGATGTTTCCACCGTCTGCAACGAAAATTTCCATATCACATTTGGATCACTGATTTCTGTTGAATTAAAATTCAATATTGATGGGCACAGGTGTATAATGTATATTGTTATTATAAAATTTAACACGTAATTAAGTGACCAATTGTGTTACACGTGTTATAAGTATTAAATTATCATTGAATTAAAAGTGTAGATACCATAAGGTGTATTTATAATTTGATGAGGGACAGAGTTATAAATATTTAATAGTTGGTTATTAAATCAACTATATAAAGGGGTTATAGTCCCCAAGAATTAGGTCAACTTGCATATCTCTTTTCCCTGTCTAAGAGTTATGCAGCAAGAGAAAACATAACTTCTTAGAAGATTAAACCCTCTAGAAAAATTCTATCGATTAATTCAGGTATGCTTCCGCATTTAGTTTATTTATTTTATTGTTCTTGATGATTTGACATGTAGATCTTGGGTTTATATTCGTATCGAATATTTTTTTTAAATTCTAACAAGTGGCACCAGTGCCAAAATTATGTCAATTCATTGAGATCATAATTTTTTGGTTTTATAATTAATCGTATAAAATTAAATTATATATTTGGGTATTTTAAGAACAAATCGATTTAATTTTGTATTCTATGATTTGATTTTGGTTTTTCGCCAATCTGGTTGTTTTTCCTTTTTCAATGGATTAACATTTATTGTTTTACGAAAAATACATATTTCCGTAGATTTAGTTTGGTTTTACATCCATGAGTTTGAACCGATTAATTAAGAAATCATAGAAATCAATCTAGATTTATATGAAGACTAAGTTTTGTCCGCATGAAAATTTATTTAATTATTTTGGTTGTTATTAAATGGAAATTAAATTTTAAGTTTAGATTCCAATTACTTCGATAATAGCAATTTACTTTATTTTTATGAAATATATATTTTAAATATATTTTATTTAAATTATATGTTTAATTTGGTTGGATCAAAATTTTAGTTTTGATCATTGTGTATTAAGTTAAATTCGGTTAGATCAAAATTTTAGTTTTGGTCGTTAATAATAAAGAAAAATATAATTAATTTCGAATTTGTCATGATAAATTTATCATGATTCAAAAAAAATTATATTCAGGTTAGCTATTAAAGCTTTATATTCTGTTTATGTCTATTAAGTTATGATTGAATAATCTTTCAGCATGTTACTTTTAAAATATATTGTTACTTTATGTAATTTACTTGGTTAATTTATTTAGCATTTAGGTTCGATCACATATTTTGGATTATAGAATATATATTTGGTATTGATATATTCATTTCAGTTTGATTAAAAAAATTATTTTTGATGATTATATTATGATTATATTAAAGTTTCTAAGTAATTATTATACGAATTACTCATTTGTATGAGATTTTTGTTTTTTGTTTTTAGTTAAAGATTAATTATTTTGATCGAATTTAGTTTTGGTAAAAATATATTTAAGGAATTTTTGAATAACAGTCAAAGATTTCGATTATTTTGATTCTGATAGCCCCATTAAGACAACCTTAATTTGGTTGATTTTAAAAACTCAAGTGTTATCAGAAATTTCAACTTCGACTGTTATAAATATTAAGTTTGAATATTGGTATATTTATGTTATATATTTTAAGATTAATTAATTGAAGCATTAAGTCACCAAAGTAATCTTTATTGTGGAAATTATTTTATTTTAAAATATAGAATGTTTTGTGCATGTAATTCAGTTTATGCTAATATTAATCGGCCCAAAGGAAAATTAATAATTAATAATATTACATGTGCATCTATAGTAATAAACATGTAGTAATTATTCAGTTTTATATGTGAACAATAAATCGGCCCAAAGAAAGATTTTTGTTTAACATATTCTTATTATCAGTGTTTGATTACTACATCAAGATATCACTTCCTTCCAAGCCCTTTATGGTTACCCTCCACCAATTTGGAATTGGTAAACATAGTCTACAGTGCACAATGTGCAAGAGATCTTAAAAGACAGAGAGCAGTTCAATAAAGTACTAAAGGAACAACTACAAAAAGCCAGCAATCGAATGAAGCAAATTGCGAATAAAAAGAGATCTTACAGCGAGTGTCAAGATAGGGATTGGGTGTATCTAAAATTACAACCCTACAAGTAAACATCAGTCGTCCTAAGATCTAGTTTGAAATTAACAACAAGGTTCTATGGTCCCTATAAAGTATTAAAACGCATCGGGAAGGTGGCTTACCAATTGGAATTACCCATGTCTGCAAGGATTCACCATGTTTTCCATATCATATTGCTTAAGAAGAAGATTGGCGACAGGAAAGTCACTTCTATTGACCCCCAGAGGTAGGCTATGATGGCCTACTTCGTGTGTACCCAGCAATGGTCCTGAACAAGAGGATAGTTAAGAGGCAGAATCAAGCAGTAACCCAACTATTAATCCAATGATCGAACTTAGGGAAGGAGAATATTACTTGGGAAGACTATTCTGTTTTGAAATCTCAATTTCCAGACTTTGATCCTTAGGGACAAGGCTCAAGTGTTGCAGGGGGTATTATCACGATCATGGCTGAAGAGGAGAAGAATGAAGCAGTAAAAAAGTGGAGACACAAATGAATGAAAGCAGGAAGATGAAAATTAAAAAGAAGGAGATGTGGGACGACATCATTTCAGAGGGGACATCAAAACTCACCGTTTCATTTAATTTTGGAACCCGGGTAGATACCCAAGAAGCAAACCGCAAACCCACTTGAACTGGGTCAGACCAAGGACAACTTTCATCCGTTATTCTGTTGAGATATTGTGCCAGCTGTCATCATTTTAATTATTTTCTTGTTGTTTTTCAGCTTGTATGTTGATAAAAGAATGACCTTGTAAAGCTAAGCTTTTTATGCTGAATTTTGAATGAACTTTCATCTTTTCATTTCCTCAATTCTCCTATATTTTCTCAAATCTTTTCTTTATTTTCCTCTCGGGTCGTAACAAATCTTTATAGTTTAAGCTTACCTCAAGCCTTTGGTGCAACTACAAGTCTTTATCTTTCGATTTCCTTTGCTTCTCAGTTAGACATTAGGAATTAGTAGTTAGTAGAATGGCCGGCGGCAGAGGTATCTCATATCATAATCTTTGGTTATGATCTTGGGGTTTTAGGTAAAAGGATTTATTTAATTGTTTAAACAACACAGAACATAATTTTTCAATTTATTCTCATGTTACAAGTACACATGATTATTAATACATGAATGAAAACAACATAATTTATTTAATTGAGTAGATGCAAATAAACATGCAGTCTAATTATGTTGTGTCTTCGGAAGTTTTATTTTCTCCGGTTCAAGCCTCGATAGGCTCTAGTGTGGTCTCAAATTTGAAGTCGTAGAAATTACTAACAGTGTAAGTATTGCCTTCAACTTCTGTCTTGAAACTTTCCCCGTTATAAAGAGTGTCACTTTTGGTGAACGTGAAGGGAACATCACATTTACCCTTTGTTGCAATTAGATTCACCACCACCTTAGTACTCGGAGGCACAACCACTGGCCCCACAACTTTCTTCATTGCGGTTGTTATCAAGGTCTCATCCAGCTCATTTCCTCGTTGGCCTTGATTCAATAGTTCTACCTTCCCATGGTTAACGATGATCGGAAAGCTAGTGACGTCGAAAGTCGCTTTCGATTCCAACTTTAGTCCGAGAGTAGTCTTCCATATGTTAGACTTGACATCGTTATAATTGAAAGTCAAATCCAGGTTGATGTTCGACTTCGGGTCACTGTTGATTGCGGAATTCTGAGCCAAAGAGACGGTTTCATTGTCATAGACCCTGAATTCATCGAGTTTGTACTTGATATTCGAAATCTCCCTCTTGGTGACAGGCTCTTCCACCTTTAGCCGAGAGAAAAAGTCAGTCATATCGATGTTTGCCCTGAATACGTGCTGCAAAGAGTTTGAGGCTGTGTAGCGCTTGCAGAAGTGATTGTTGCTGAGGTTTATCAGAGCGATTGATTGGCTGTTCACTTTCAAGGGTTGAAACAGAGAGTTGGCATTGCTACTGTCATCCGCATCTGCCAGAATATTATAATTTGGGTTAGTCAAAGTCCAAAACTTACCGGAAGAAGTGTGCTTGATGCGGATGTTTCCACCGTCTGCAACGAAAATCTCCATAATCACATTTGGATCACTGATTTCCTCTCCTACAAACCGCAGATAGGGTTGGCCATTAAGTGGGCTAAGACATAGATACCGACCATTATCACCTTTAAAAGCCGCAAACCTGGGCAATGCCAATGTCATTGCGGATGCCATTCTCACTACTAGCTCTCTCTCTTTTCTTCTTAGAATTTGTGTTTTTGGTTGAGAAAATCCTAGGCTAGCCGCGCTATTTATAGCTGAAACATGGATACCCTCTGTTGCCTCCTGTGAAACATGTGGTTTGTCTTGTTTGGAAACAAAACAAAGCACGCAAAGTCAGTCCATAGAGTGATATTCTTTCCTCACCGTCTCATGTCCATTACAAGAAATACACTCCAGGACAACTGTTTTTGATTTTTCATATATTCACTTTTATGTGGTTTCATATTATTTTTATTTTTATATTAACGTTATCATAATAATTTGATTTAAGAAAAAAATATTTTATTTTTTATCTACGTGTGAAGAGAAATGACAAATAAATCAAGAGTTGACGTAAAATATTATTGTTATTTGTTGTGTTCTAGTAAAAAAAATAAACAGAAATGACCAATTAACCATGTTTATTACATGACAGTCAAATTTAGTATGATAACTTATATAAGCAAATCAAGAAATCAATAGTCTTTACTAGATTTAATTTCATTCCACGTTAAATTATTAGTATGATAACTTATATAAGCAAATCAAGAAATCATAATAATCATTGTTATTTTATCAAAATTATACAAAATATTAACAAATTTATATCGGTTTTTTAAATAAAAAATAAAATAAAAACTTGAGTTGACTGTGAAAACGCTGTTTAGTCATTTAAATCTGTTTATAAAAAATTAAATTATTAGTTTCTAACATTTAGGACGTAGGCAAAGTTAAAATACGTTAGATCTTGTATTTTATGTATGTCTTATGTTATTTTCGCTTTGATTGTTTTTTTATACAAATTTCTAACAATGGTATTATAAGTTATAGTTTGAATTACGAATGAATTTATTAATATATTTGCTTATTAATATATATTTCGGGTTTAGGACATCTTCAGTTTTAGTCGATTTTTTTTATTAATATATCAAGAACGAATTATAGATTTTATTGTTTTGGGTTAAGTCGAATCATAAGAAATTTTTATTAAGTTTAAGACAGAATAAATATTTTGGTTTTTAAATCAGAATCGAGATGATTAAAAATTCATCCAAACCGTTACCATCCTAACTATAATCTTAAAAAATATTATTATTAAAGACCTATATGGTAAAAAATCCTTAAAAATATAAAATTTAATATTAACCCTGTCAAATTTATTTTTACATGACCCACTCCAAAACTAGAATTGAGTTCGTCCCTTGCTTTCGAGAGATCATATCATGGGCCTGGCTCATCACATCAGTTGTGGTCCCTAACTAATGAAAATTATTCACTTCACTACTGATCTACCATGTAATTAATATAATTTTTAAAAATTATATTATTAAAATAACATGAAAAATATGAATGGAGATTCATTGGTTGAAAAAATAAGTTGGTAGTTAGTGATGAAGTAGGTGATTATAATTAGATGAGACCATAGCGACACGATGAACGGACCTACGATATAATTTCTCCTTGCTTTCGCACTTAGCCCACGTTTTTCTTTTTAAAATTACCTTTGTCTTTTTTTTCTAATTACCTTTTTTTTTTCAAACACACATTTGTCCTGTTCTTACAAAATGATAAAGGCTAAGGTCACAAGATTTTACGTTGATAGCAAAATTTTTAAAAAGTTATATTAAAATATTAAATAAGTAAAATAATTAGAAAACATAAAATAAAATCATTAATAAAAATTAAAACATATATATTTAGATTATATAAAAATTCATAAATACGACCCAACTCAATCCTCTTTATCATTCGCGATGAAAATAGCAAAGGTAAAGAAAGGAGTGAAAATCATCTACCTTTTAATCGTACCTCTTCGATGTCTTCACTTTAAATTAATGAGTTTAGAGTTTAAGGTTAGGGATCAAGGAGTGCAAATCATCTACCTTTTAATCGTACCTTCTTAGATGCTTCCTGTTGAAATTTGCTAAAAAAATGAATTTTAAATTTGAACCTTAATCTCCTATATCCTAAACCCTACACTCTAAAAATACACCCTACCCCTAATTTCCTAAACCCTAACCACAACCCTTAACCTTGAACCCTAAAATATAAACCCTAAACCCTCTAATTCAAAGTGGAGACACAAATGGATATATGAAAAAGAGGTAGACGATTTTTCATCACAATGATAACAGTTAATACACCTGGCGATAAATAAAAAATTATAAAAAAAAAACGTATTTAACAACTACCCACCTTAAAATAGTTTGTTAAATATTAGTTTTTAAAGGATTCAATCGAATTAAATAGAGATAAAACCTAAAAGTCTTGTTTTCATGTTTTTCATTTTTCTAAAACATTCTCAATGAAAAATGCTGAAAACATTTTTTTATGTTTTCAAAATTTTACTCCTTTTTATTTTTTAAAAATTATTTTCAAACTTTACAACTAAACATGTTTTATTCGACATCTTTTATTTTCTAAGAAAAATAAAATAATGAAGATGTTTACAAGGATCAAGTGAAAGTGCACAAAATTCTATTCACGCTTACGTTTTAGGACTGATAACGGTTTTAAACAAAAAGAATGAGTTACCTTGTAACCAAGTAAAACATTATCATAAACTATCCGATAAAAAACTTGTGTGTCGGGTTAAAAAAGTGTATTTAAAATTATTCGATTCAATTAATCAGACCTAGGACTCAAAAGAAAATTATCAAATATTGTTTAAAAAGAAATTATTCAACCTAGAAAAAATTGTATAGGGTCTAAGTTGAGTTTTTGGTTACTAGGTATATGTCTCAAACCCGATAAGATAAAATATATAAATATACAAAATATTAAATTATATTTTTATTTTAGATTTTTTAATAGTTATATCTAAAATTAAATTTAAATCTTTAAATTACTTTTATATATGTATTATATAATAACTTATAACTACTAACTTTGACCATGGTGTCTTGAAAAAAACAGATTCAAATCGTTCATATCTTTTACCCAGGTGGGTAGCGCTCGCAGAACTGATTGTTGGCCAGGTTTATAAGAGTGATGGATTGACTGTTCACTTTCAAGGGTTGAAATAGAGAGTTGGCATTGCTACTTTCACCCGCATCTGCCAGAATATAGTTTGGGTTAGTCAAATTCCAAAACTTACCGGAAGAAGTGTGCTTGATGCTGATGTTTCCACCGTCTGCAACGAAAATCTCCATAATCACATTTGGATCACAGATTTCTGTTGAATTAAAATTTAATAATAGTGGGCATATATGTATAATGTATATTGCTATTATAAAATTTAACACGTAATTAAGTGACCAATTATGTTACACGTGTTATAGGTATTAAATTATTATGGAATTAAAAGTGTAGATACCATAAGGTGTATTTATAATTTGATGAGTGACAAAGTTATAAATATTTAATAGTTGGTTATTAAATCAACTATATAAAGGGATTATGGTCCCCAAGAATTAGGTCAACTTGCATATCTCTTTTCCCGTCTAAGAGTTGTGCAGCAAGAGAAAATCTAACTTCTTGAAAGATTAAACCCTCTGGAAAAACTCTATCGATTAATTCAAATATGCTTCCGCAATCAGTTTATTTATTTTATTGTTCTTGATGATTTGACATGTAGATCTTGGGTTTATATTCGTATCGAATATTTTTTTTAATTCTAATAAGTGGCATCAGTGCCAAAATTATGTCAATTCATTGAGATCATAAGTTTTTGGTTTTATAATTAATCGTATAAAATTAAATTATATATTTGTCGTATTTTAAGAACAAATCGATTTAATTTTGTATTCTATGATTTGATTTTGGTTTTTCGCCAATCTGGTTGTTTTTCCTTTTTCAATGGATTAACATTTATTGTTTTACGAAAAATACATATTTCCGTAGATTTAGTTTGGTTTTACATCCATGAGTTTGAACCGATTAATTAAGAAATCATAGAAATCAATCTAGATTTATATGAAGACTAAGTTTTGTCCGCATGAAAATTTATTTAATTATTTTGGTTGTTATTAAATGGAAATTAAATTTTAAGTTTAGATTCCAATTACTTCGATAATAGCAATTTACTTTATTTTTATGAAATATATATTTTAAATATATTTTATTTAAATTATATGTTTAATTTGGTTGGATCAAAATTTTAGTTTTGATCATTGTGTATTAAGTTAAATTCGGTTAGATCAAAATTTTAGTTTTGGTCGTTAATAATAAAGAAAAATATAATTAATTTCGAATTTGTCATGATAAATTTATCATGATTCAAAAAAAATTATATTCAGGTTAGCTATTAAAGCTTTATATTCTGTTTATGTCTATTAAGTTATGATTGAATAATCTTTCAGCATGTTACTTTTAAAATATATTGTTACTTTATGTAATTTACTTGGTTAATTTATTTAGCATTTAGGTTCGATCACATATTTTGGATTATAGAATATATATTTGGTATTGATATATTCATTTCAGTTTGATTAAAAAAATTATTTTTGATGATTATATTATGATTATATTAAAGTTTCTAAGTAATTATTATACGAATTACTCATTTGTATGAGATTTTTGTTTTTTGTTTTTAGTTAAAGATTAATTATTTTGATCGAATTTAGTTTTGGTAAAAATATATTTAAGGAATTTTTGAATAACAGTCAAAGATTTCGATTATTTTGATTCTGATAGCCCCATTAAGACAACCTTAATTTGGTTGATTTTAAAAACTCAAGTGTTATCAGAAATTTCAACTTCGACTGTTATAAATATTAAGTTTGAATATTGGTATATTTATGTTATATATTTTAAGATTAATTAATTGAAGCATTAAGTCACCAAAGTAATCTTTATTGTGGAAATTATTTTATTTTAAAATATAGAATGTTTTGTGCATGTAATTCAGTTTATGCTAATATTAATCGGCCCAAAGGAAAATTAATAATTAATAATATTACATGTGCATCTATAGTAATAAACATGTAGTAATTATTCAGTTTTATATGTGAACAATAAATCGGCCCAAAGAAAGATTTTTGTTTAACATATTCTTATTATCAGTGTTTGATTACTACATCAAGATATCACTTCCTTCCAAGCCCTTTATGGTTACCCTCCACCAATTTGGAATTGGTAAACATAGTCTACAGTGCACAATGTGCAAGAGATCTTAAAAGACAGAGAGCAGTTCAATAAAGTACTAAAGGAACAACTACAAAAAGCCAGCAATCGAATGAAGCAAATTGCGAATAAAAAGAGATCTTACAGCGAGTGTCAAGATAGGGATTGGGTGTATCTAAAATTACAACCCTACAAGTAAACATCAGTCGTCCTAAGATCTAGTTTGAAATTAACAACAAGGTTCTATGGTCCCTATAAAGTATTAAAACGCATCGGGAAGGTGGCTTACCAATTGGAATTACCCATGTCTGCAAGGATTCACCATGTTTTCCATATCATATTGCTTAAGAAGAAGATTGGCGACAGGAAAGTCACTTCTATTGACCCCCAGAGGTAGGCTATGATGGCCTACTTCGTGTGTACCCAGCAATGGTCCTGAACAAGAGGATAGTTAAGAGGCAGAATCAAGCAGTAACCCAACTATTAATCCAATGATCGAACTTAGGGAAGGAGAATATTACTTGGGAAGACTATTCTGTTTTGAAATCTCAATTTCCAGACTTTGATCCTTAGGGACAAGGCTCAAGTGTTGCAGGGGGTATTATCACGATCATGGCTGAAGAGGAGAAGAATGAAGCAGTAAAAAAGTGGAGACACAAATGAATGAAAGCAGGAAGATGAAAATTAAAAAGAAGGAGATGTGGGACGACATCATTTCAGAGGGGACATCAAAACTCACCGTTTCATTTAATTTTGGAACCCGGGTAGATACCCAAGAAGCAAACCGCAAACCCACTTGAACTGGGTCAGACCAAGGACAACTTTCATCCGTTATTCTGTTGAGATATTGTGCCAGCTGTCATCATTTTAATTATTTTCTTGTTGTTTTTCAGCTTGTATGTTGATAAAAGAATGACCTTGTAAAGCTAAGCTTTTTATGCTGAATTTTGAATGAACTTTCATCTTTTCATTTCCTCAATTCTCCTATATTTTCTCAAATCTTTTCTTTATTTTCCTCTCGGGTCGTAACAAATCTTTATAGTTTAAGCTTACCTCAAGCCTTTGGTGCAACTACAAGTCTTTATCTTTCGATTTCCTTTGCTTCTCAGTTAGACATTAGGAATTAGTAGTTAGTAGAATGGCCGGCGGCAGAGGTATCTCATATCATAATCTTTGGTTATGATCTTGGGGTTTTAGGTAAAAGGATTTATTTAATTGTTTAAACAACACAGAACATAATTTTTCAATTTATTCTCATGTTACAAGTACACATGATTATTAATACATGAATGAAAACAACATAATTTATTTAATTGAGTAGATGCAAATAAACATGCAGTCTAATTATGTTGTGTCTTCGGAAGTTTTATTTTCTCCGGTTCAAGCCTCGATAGGCTCTAGTGTGGTCTCAAATTTGAAGTCGTAGAAATTACTAACAGTGTAAGTATTGCCTTCAACTTCTGTCTTGAAACTTTCCCCGTTATAAAGAGTGTCACTTTTGGTGAACGTGAAGGGAACATCACATTTACCCTTTGTTGCAATTAGATTCACCACCACCTTAGTACTCGGAGGCACAACCACTGGCCCCACAACTTTCTTCATTGCGGTTGTTATCAAGGTCTCATCCAGCTCATTTCCTCGTTGGCCTTGATTCAATAGTTCTACCTTCCCATGGTTAACGATGATCGGAAAGCTAGTGACGTCGAAAGTCGCTTTCGATTCCAACTTTAGTCCGAGAGTAGTCTTCCATATGTTAGACTTGACATCGTTATAATTGAAAGTCAAATCCAGGTTGATGTTCGACTTCGGGTCACTGTTGATTGCGGAATTCTGAGCCAAAGAGACGGTTTCATTGTCATAGACCCTGAATTCATCGAGTTTGTACTTGATATTCGAAATCTCCCTCTTGGTGACAGGCTCTTCCACCTTTAGCCGAGAGAAAAAGTCAGTCATATCGATGTTTGCCCTGAATACGTGCTGCAAAGAGTTTGAGGCTGTGTAGCGCTTGCAGAAGTGATTGTTGCTGAGGTTTATCAGAGCGATTGATTGGCTGTTCACTTTCAAGGGTTGAAACAGAGAGTTGGCATTGCTACTGTCATCCGCATCTGCCAGAATATTATAATTTGGGTTAGTCAAAGTCCAAAACTTACCGGAAGAAGTGTGCTTGATGCGGATGTTTCCACCGTCTGCAACGAAAATCTCCATAATCACATTTGGATCACTGATTTCCTCTCCTACAAACCGCAGATAGGGTTGGCCATTAAGTGGGCTAAGACATAGATACCGACCATTATCACCTTTAAAAGCCGCAAACCTGGGCAATGCCAATGTCATTGCGGATGCCATTCTCACTACTAGCTCTCTCTCTTTTCTTCTTAGAATTTGTGTTTTTGGTTGAGAAAATCCTAGGCTAGCCGCGCTATTTATAGCTGAAACATGGATACCCTCTGTTGCCTCCTGTGAAACATGTGGTTTGTCTTGTTTGGAAACAAAACAAAGCACGCAAAGTCAGTCCATAGAGTGATATTCTTTCCTCACCGTCTCATGTCCATTACAAGAAATACACTCCAGGACAACTGTTTTTGATTTTTCATATATTCACTTTTATGTGGTTTCATATTATTTTTATTTTTATATTAACGTTATCATAATAATTTGATTTAAGAAAAAAATATTTTATTTTTTATCTACGTGTGAAGAGAAATGACAAATAAATCAAGAGTTGACGTAAAATATTATTGTTATTTGTTGTGTTCTAGTAAAAAAAATAAACAGAAATGACCAATTAACCATGTTTATTACATGACAGTCAAATTTAGTATGATAACTTATATAAGCAAATCAAGAAATCAATAGTCTTTACTAGATTTAATTTCATTCCACGTTAAATTATTAGTATGATAACTTATATAAGCAAATCAAGAAATCATAATAATCATTGTTATTTTATCAAAATTATACAAAATATTAACAAATTTATATCGGTTTTTTAAATAAAAAATAAAATAAAAACTTGAGTTGACTGTGAAAACGCTGTTTAGTCATTTAAATCTGTTTATAAAAAATTAAATTATTAGTTTCTAACATTTAGGACGTAGGCAAAGTTAAAATACGTTAGATCTTGTATTTTATGTATGTCTTATGTTATTTTCGCTTTGATTGTTTTTTTATACAAATTTCTAACAATGGTATTATAAGTTATAGTTTGAATTACGAATGAATTTATTAATATATTTGCTTATTAATATATATTTCGGGTTTAGGACATCTTCAGTTTTAGTCGATTTTTTTTATTAATATATCAAGAACGAATTATAGATTTTATTGTTTTGGGTTAAGTCGAATCATAAGAAATTTTTATTAAGTTTAAGACAGAATAAATATTTTGGTTTTTAAATCAGAATCGAGATGATTAAAAATTCATCCAAACCGTTACCATCCTAACTATAATCTTAAAAAATATTATTATTAAAGACCTATATGGTAAAAAATCCTTAAAAATATAAAATTTAATATTAACCCTGTCAAATTTATTTTTACATGACCCACTCCAAAACTAGAATTGAGTTCGTCCCTTGCTTTCGAGAGATCATATCATGGGCCTGGCTCATCACATCAGTTGTGGTCCCTAACTAATGAAAATTATTCACTTCACTACTGATCTACCATGTAATTAATATAATTTTTAAAAATTATATTATTAAAATAACATGAAAAATATGAATGGAGATTCATTGGTTGAAAAAATAAGTTGGTAGTTAGTGATGAAGTAGGTGATTATAATTAGATGAGACCATAGCGACACGATGAACGGACCTACGATATAATTTCTCCTTGCTTTCGCACTTAGCCCACGTTTTTCTTTTTAAAATTACCTTTGTCTTTTTTTTCTAATTACCTTTTTTTTTTCAAACACACATTTGTCCTGTTCTTACAAAATGATAAAGGCTAAGGTCACAAGATTTTACGTTGATAGCAAAATTTTTAAAAAGTTATATTAAAATATTAAATAAGTAAAATAATTAGAAAACATAAAATAAAATCATTAATAAAAATTAAAACATATATATTTAGATTATATAAAAATTCATAAATACGACCCAACTCAATCCTCTTTATCATTCGCGATGAAAATAGCAAAGGTAAAGAAAGGAGTGAAAATCATCTACCTTTTAATCGTACCTCTTCGATGTCTTCACTTTAAATTAATGAGTTTAGAGTTTAAGGTTAGGGATCAAGGAGTGCAAATCATCTACCTTTTAATCGTACCTTCTTAGATGCTTCCTGTTGAAATTTGCTAAAAAAATGAATTTTAAATTTGAACCTTAATCTCCTATATCCTAAACCCTACACTCTAAAAATACACCCTACCCCTAATTTCCTAAACCCTAACCACAACCCTTAACCTTGAACCCTAAAATATAAACCCTAAACCCTCTAATTCAAAGTGGAGACACAAATGGATATATGAAAAAGAGGTAGACGATTTTTCATCACAATGATAACAGTTAATACACCTGGCGATAAATAAAAAATTATAAAAAAAAAACGTATTTAACAACTACCCACCTTAAAATAGTTTGTTAAATATTAGTTTTTAAAGGATTCAATCGAATTAAATAGAGATAAAACCTAAAAGTCTTGTTTTCATGTTTTTCATTTTTCTAAAACATTCTCAATGAAAAATGCTGAAAACATTTTTTTATGTTTTCAAAATTTTACTCCTTTTTATTTTTTAAAAATTATTTTCAAACTTTACAACTAAACATGTTTTATTCGACATCTTTTATTTTCTAAGAAAAATAAAATAATGAAGATGTTTACAAGGATCAAGTGAAAGTGCACAAAATTCTATTCACGCTTACGTTTTAGGACTGATAACGGTTTTAAACAAAAAGAATGAGTTACCTTGTAACCAAGTAAAACATTATCATAAACTATCCGATAAAAAACTTGTGTGTCGGGTTAAAAAAGTGTATTTAAAATTATTCGATTCAATTAATCAGACCTAGGACTCAAAAGAAAATTATCAAATATTGTTTAAAAAGAAATTATTCAACCTAGAAAAAATTGTATAGGGTCTAAGTTGAGTTTTTGGTTACTAGGTATATGTCTCAAACCCGATAAGATAAAATATATAAATATACAAAATATTAAATTATATTTTTATTTTAGATTTTTTAATAGTTATATCTAAAATTAAATTTAAATCTTTAAATTACTTTTATATATGTATTATATAATAACTTATAACTACTAACTTTGACCATGGTGTCTTGAAAAAAACAGATTCAAATCGTTCATATCTTTTACCCAGGTGGGTAGCGCTCGCAGAACTGATTGTTGGCCAGGTTTATAAGAGTGATGGATTGACTGTTCACTTTCAAGGGTTGAAATAGAGAGTTGGCATTGCTACTTTCACCCGCATCTGCCAGAATATAGTTTGGGTTAGTCAAATTCCAAAACTTACCGGAAGAAGTGTGCTTGATGCTGATGTTTCCACCGTCTGCAACGAAAATCTCCATAATCACATTTGGATCACAGATTTCTGTTGAATTAAAATTTAATAATAGTGGGCATATATGTATAATGTATATTGCTATTATAAAATTTAACACGTAATTAAGTGACCAATTATGTTACACGTGTTATAGGTATTAAATTATTATGGAATTAAAAGTGTAGATACCATAAGGTGTATTTATAATTTGATGAGTGACAAAGTTATAAATATTTAATAGTTGGTTATTAAATCAACTATATAAAGGGATTATGGTCCCCAAGAATTAGGTCAACTTGCATATCTCTTTTCCCGTCTAAGAGTTGTGCAGCAAGAGAAAATCTAACTTCTTGAAAGATTAAACCCTCTGGAAAAACTCTATCGATTAATTCAAATATGCTTCCGCAATCAGTTTATTTATTTTATTGTTCTTGATGATTTGACATGTAGATCTTGGGTTTATATTCGTATCGAATATTTTTTTTAATTCTAATAAGTGGCATCAGTGCCAAAATTATGTCAATTCATTGAGATCATAAGTTTTTGGTTTTATAATTAATCGTATAAAATTAAATTATATATTTGTCGTATTTTAAGAACAAATCGATTTAATTTTGTATTCTATGATTTGATTTTGGTTTTTCGCCAATCTGGTTGTTTTTCCTTTTTCAATGGATTAACATTTATTGTTTTACGAAAAATACATATTTCCGTAGATTTAGTTTGGTTTTACATCCATGAGTTTGAACCGATTAATTAAGAAATCATAGAAATCAATCTAGATTTATATGAAGACTAAGTTTTGTCCGCATGAAAATTTATTTAATTATTTTGGTTGTTATTAAATGGAAATTAAATTTTAAGTTTAGATTCCAATTACTTCGATAATAGCAATTTACTTTATTTTTATGAAATATATATTTTAAATATATTTTATTTAAATTATATGTTTAATTTGGTTGGATCAAAATTTTAGTTTTGATCATTGTGTATTAAGTTAAATTCGGTTAGATCAAAATTTTAGTTTTGGTCGTTAATAATAAAGAAAAATATAATTAATTTCGAATTTGTCATGATAAATTTATCATGATTCAAAAAAAATTATATTCAGGTTAGCTATTAAAGCTTTATATTCTGTTTATGTCTATTAAGTTATGATTGAATAATCTTTCAGCATGTTACTTTTAAAATATATTGTTACTTTATGTAATTTACTTGGTTAATTTATTTAGCATTTAGGTTCGATCACATATTTTGGATTATAGAATATATATTTGGTATTGATATATTCATTTCAGTTTGATTAAAAAAATTATTTTTGATGATTATATTATGATTATATTAAAGTTTCTAAGTAATTATTATACGAATTACTCATTTGTATGAGATTTTTGTTTTTTGTTTTTAGTTAAAGATTAATTATTTTGATCGAATTTAGTTTTGGTAAAAATATATTTAAGGAATTTTTGAATAACAGTCAAAGATTTCGATTATTTTGATTCTGATAGCCCCATTAAGACAACCTTAATTTGGTTGATTTTAAAAACTCAAGTGTTATCAGAAATTTCAACTTCGACTGTTATAAATATTAAGTTTGAATATTGGTATATTTATGTTATATATTTTAAGATTAATTAATTGAAGCATTAAGTCACCAAAGTAATCTTTATTGTGGAAATTATTTTATTTTAAAATATAGAATGTTTTGTGCATGTAATTCAGTTTATGCTAATATTAATCGGCCCAAAGGAAAATTAATAATTAATAATATTACATGTGCATCTATAGTAATAAACATGTAGTAATTATTCAGTTTTATATGTGAACAATAAATCGGCCCAAAGAAAGATTTTTGTTTAACATATTCTTATTATCAGTGTTTGATTACTACATCAAGATATCACTTCCTTCCAAGCCCTTTATGGTTACCCTCCACCAATTTGGAATTGGTAAACATAGTCTACAGTGCACAATGTGCAAGAGATCTTAAAAGACAGAGAGCAGTTCAATAAAGTACTAAAGGAACAACTACAAAAAGCCAGCAATCGAATGAAGCAAATTGCGAATAAAAAGAGATCTTACAGCGAGTGTCAAGATAGGGATTGGGTGTATCTAAAATTACAACCCTACAAGTAAACATCAGTCGTCCTAAGATCTAGTTTGAAATTAACAACAAGGTTCTATGGTCCCTATAAAGTATTAAAACGCATCGGGAAGGTGGCTTACCAATTGGAATTACCCATGTCTGCAAGGATTCACCATGTTTTCCATATCATATTGCTTAAGAAGAAGATTGGCGACAGGAAAGTCACTTCTATTGACCCCCAGAGGTAGGCTATGATGGCCTACTTCGTGTGTACCCAGCAATGGTCCTGAACAAGAGGATAGTTAAGAGGCAGAATCAAGCAGTAACCCAACTATTAATCCAATGATCGAACTTAGGGAAGGAGAATATTACTTGGGAAGACTATTCTGTTTTGAAATCTCAATTTCCAGACTTTGATCCTTAGGGACAAGGCTCAAGTGTTGCAGGGGGTATTATCACGATCATGGCTGAAGAGGAGAAGAATGAAGCAGTAAAAAAGTGGAGACACAAATGAATGAAAGCAGGAAGATGAAAATTAAAAAGAAGGAGATGTGGGACGACATCATTTCAGAGGGGACATCAAAACTCACCGTTTCATTTAATTTTGGAACCCGGGTAGATACCCAAGAAGCAAACCGCAAACCCACTTGAACTGGGTCAGACCAAGGACAACTTTCATCCGTTATTCTGTTGAGATATTGTGCCAGCTGTCATCATTTTAATTATTTTCTTGTTGTTTTTCAGCTTGTATGTTGATAAAAGAATGACCTTGTAAAGCTAAGCTTTTTATGCTGAATTTTGAATGAACTTTCATCTTTTCATTTCCTCAATTCTCCTATATTTTCTCAAATCTTTTCTTTATTTTCCTCTCGGGTCGTAACAAATCTTTATAGTTTAAGCTTACCTCAAGCCTTTGGTGCAACTACAAGTCTTTATCTTTCGATTTCCTTTGCTTCTCAGTTAGACATTAGGAATTAGTAGTTAGTAGAATGGCCGGCGGCAGAGGTATCTCATATCATAATCTTTGGTTATGATCTTGGGGTTTTAGGTAAAAGGATTTATTTAATTGTTTAAACAACACAGAACATAATTTTTCAATTTATTCTCATGTTACAAGTACACATGATTATTAATACATGAATGAAAACAACATAATTTATTTAATTGAGTAGATGCAAATAAACATGCAGTCTAATTATGTTGTGTCTTCGGAAGTTTTATTTTCTCCGGTTCAAGCCTCGATAGGCTCTAGTGTGGTCTCAAATTTGAAGTCGTAGAAATTACTAACAGTGTAAGTATTGCCTTCAACTTCTGTCTTGAAACTTTCCCCGTTATAAAGAGTGTCACTTTTGGTGAACGTGAAGGGAACATCACATTTACCCTTTGTTGCAATTAGATTCACCACCACCTTAGTACTCGGAGGCACAACCACTGGCCCCACAACTTTCTTCATTGCGGTTGTTATCAAGGTCTCATCCAGCTCATTTCCTCGTTGGCCTTGATTCAATAGTTCTACCTTCCCATGGTTAACGATGATCGGAAAGCTAGTGACGTCGAAAGTCGCTTTCGATTCCAACTTTAGTCCGAGAGTAGTCTTCCATATGTTAGACTTGACATCGTTATAATTGAAAGTCAAATCCAGGTTGATGTTCGACTTCGGGTCACTGTTGATTGCGGAATTCTGAGCCAAAGAGACGGTTTCATTGTCATAGACCCTGAATTCATCGAGTTTGTACTTGATATTCGAAATCTCCCTCTTGGTGACAGGCTCTTCCACCTTTAGCCGAGAGAAAAAGTCAGTCATATCGATGTTTGCCCTGAATACGTGCTGCAAAGAGTTTGAGGCTGTGTAGCGCTTGCAGAAGTGATTGTTGCTGAGGTTTATCAGAGCGATTGATTGGCTGTTCACTTTCAAGGGTTGAAACAGAGAGTTGGCATTGCTACTGTCATCCGCATCTGCCAGAATATTATAATTTGGGTTAGTCAAAGTCCAAAACTTACCGGAAGAAGTGTGCTTGATGCGGATGTTTCCACCGTCTGCAACGAAAATCTCCATAATCACATTTGGATCACTGATTTCCTCTCCTACAAACCGCAGATAGGGTTGGCCATTAAGTGGGCTAAGACATAGATACCGACCATTATCACCTTTAAAAGCCGCAAACCTGGGCAATGCCAATGTCATTGCGGATGCCATTCTCACTACTAGCTCTCTCTCTTTTCTTCTTAGAATTTGTGTTTTTGGTTGAGAAAATCCCAGGCTAGCCGCGCTATTTATAGCTGAAACATGGATACTCTGTCTTGCCTCCCGTGAAACATGTGGCTTGTCTTGTTGGAAGCAAAACCAAAGGCAGTTCATAGAGTGATATTGTTCCCTCATTGTTCAAAGATAAAAATCGTCTGCCTCTTTTTAATGTTTTAATTTGTACCTCTCGTCTAAATTTACTAAAAATTAAATTTTAAACTTTAATCTTAATTTCTTATATCATAAATTCTAAACCCTAAAAAATATATCATGCTCCTAATTTTTAAACCATAACCATAACCTCTAATCTTAAAACCTAAACCCTCTAATTTGAATTGGAGGCACAAATATAAGCATGAAAAAAAAGTAGGTGGACATTGTTCAATGTCTATTACAAGAAATACACTCAAGGACAGCTGTTTTTTTTATTTTCATATATCATTTTTTATGAGGTTTCATTTTTTTTTATTTTTATTTTCATATTAACATTATTATAATAATTTGATTTTGAAAAAAAATGTTTTATTTTATCTACATGCGAAGAAAAATAACAAATAAATCAAGAACTCACGTACATTATTACTATTTGTTGTGTTCTAGCAAAAAAATAATAAAAAATAAACAAAAATACCAATCAACTATATTTATTATATGACATTCGAATTTACAATGATAATTTATAAAAATAAATTAAAAAATTTATCGAAAAAAAAATCAAACTAAAACCATCCATATTAGTTAAATTAATAGTCTTTACTAGATTTAATTCCGTTCCATCAAACAATACTATTTAACTATAAATATCTACAAATTTGAAAAGATTGGCGAGCCGATTTCCCTTACATGTCCACCGTCGACTCTTATTACTTCCTCAATCTCATTATTTTTGGCTTTTCGTCTATTTTAAAATAGATAAATTATAATAAATCATTATTAATTTTATCCGTATAAAATTACTCATTTTATCAAAATTAATATATAGTTTTGATATTTATCTCAATTATATATTATTAAATAATGCTTTTTTTATCAATTAATGTGAACCTTTCAAGTCAGTTATTATCACATGTGTATAAAAAGACATCTTTCAAGTTTTTATTATGAATATGACACGTCATTGTTAAAAAAATATTAAATTTTATGTCGGCCACAATGATATTATCCTTTCCATTTCGTAAGAAATATTCTATTAAAACTTATACGAAATATTCTATTAATAAATTTATTAATAAATTAATAAAAAATATTCTAACATTTTGGACGTAGGAAGGTTAAACTACGTTAAATCTTATATTTTATGTATGTCTTATGTTATGTTATTTCCCTATCATGAGTCATAGGTTGAGTTACGTAATTTTGAGTGAATTTTATATTGTAGATTTTATTAGAGATATTGGAGACCTGCCAGAGGAGTTTTGTTAATATATTTATTTATTAATATATATTTCGAGTTTAGGATATAATCGATTTTAGTCAAGTTTTATATTAATATATCAAGAACGAATTATAAATTTTATTATTTTGAGTTGAGTCGGATCATAAAAAAAATTATATTAAGATTTAAATAAAATAAATATTTTAAATTTTTAAATCAGAATCGATATAACTAAAAATTCATCTTCATCCAACCTGTTATTATCTGTAACTATAATCTTAATAAATATTAATATTAAAAACCTATATGGTAAAAAATATCCTTAAAATATAAAATTTAATATTAACCCTATCAATTTTTTTTTACCTGACCCTCTCCAAAACAAAAAATATCCCCTGCTTTCACACTTAGCGCACGTTTTCTTTTTAAAAGTACGTGTCTTTTTTTCTAACAAACATTTGTCTTTTTTCTCTAACGAACATTTGTCTTCTTGTTACTAAATGATAAAGGATAAGCTCACATGATTTTATGTTGATAGCAAAAATTTTAAAAACTTATATTAAAATATTAAATAAGTAAAATTATTAAAAAAATTAAAAGACATAAAATAAAATCATTAATAAAATTTTAAAAAATATTTAAATTATATAAAAATTTAAAAATCAATAATTACGATCCATCTCAATCCTTTCTATCATTCCCGATGAAAAGGACAAAGGTAAAGAAAGGAGTATAAATCATCTATCTATTAATCGTGACTCTATCAATGTCACTAATTTAAATTAATGAATTTAGGGTTTAAGGTTAGAGATTAAGAAAATAGAGATAGAGTATATTTTTAAGACAGTGACGGACCCAGAAATTCATTTGAGAATGGGTACATATAAAATTTTGAAATTTCAGGGTGGACACAAAGCTTAAATATTTCAAAAACTTAAGGACCAATTCATAAAAATTAAAAAAAAAATTAAGGGTAAATATATGAACTTTAAAAAGTTCAGGTGGGCACGGGCGCACCCTATTTAAAAGGTGCATCCTCTAGTGTTTTAAGATTTAGGGTTTAAGATATACAAAATTAAGGTTAAGGTTTATAATTTAATTTTTAAATTTTTTAATTAAAAATATAAAAAAACACAGTTCAGAGATAAAAAATTTTTACTTAAAAAAACAAAAGCAAAGAAAGTGATTGCATTGAACATTTTAAAAATACTAAATCATTTTTTAAAAAAATTTAATAAATATTTCGTATGAAATCTAAAAGATAATATAGCTGTGGCCGATATAAAATCGAATGTTTTTTTCAAACAGTGACAATTCATATTTACAATAAAAAGACAGACCACATACCATGTACTATTAATGTTCGAAATGATACATGTAATAAAAATATATTTAAAATTTTATGATGTCACCTGATGTACATATAATGTATAAAATCCTATACCATCATCCGGTGATAAAATCTTTAAAATTAAAAGTCTTTGAGATTTATGAATTAAAAATAAAGATGTTTATAGTTAATTTGAATACTAAAACGATTAATATATATGCTATATATTTAATAATTAGAAGATATTATTTAAAAATATATATTTTAATTATATTAAAAACAGAAGTTACATGTTAGCAGTTCTAGATTTTTTTATTTTTGTTTTCTATTTTTATTTTAAAAAAATAGTTTTTATTTTATGTTGTTAAAATTGAGTGTGTTTTAACCGATAAGAGCTGAATTAGGTAAAAAAAAATCAATAATGTATTTTAAAAAAAATATCCAACCTGAAAAAATTGTATTGGGTCTAAGTTTTATGGTTATGAAGTACATGATTCAACTCGATAAATTAAAAAAATATATAAATATAATTTTAAATTATATTTTTATTTTAGATTTTTAATATTTATACTTAAAACTAAATCCCTAAATTATTTTGTTTGTAAAACATTCTTTAGAGAGGGTTGTTTTAATAATCTAGGTAGATGACATCATAGTCACAGGAGATGGTTAAAAAATTGACAATTTAAAGAAAGTGTTTAATCAAAAAAATCAAGAAACAACAACGATATAAGTATTTGGACGTAAATCTAATCATAATTGGACGTGTAAAAAGAATTATATAAGTAAAAACACAATAAATTTGTCCATGCAATTTTACGAATTTGAATTATCGAACCAATAAAACAATTATTATTAAAAAGTATTTTAAGAGTAAGTGTCGAATGTGAAATACTTATAGCAATCAAGTTAAGAGAAAAACATTCAAAGAATCGTTTGGCTGCAGCTTCTGTTCTTATTTTACACCAGAAAATTTTGTATCACTACATATCAACATTCACTCGATTCAAAAAAAATGAAGAAATAATCAGAAGGTTAAATGAATCACACAAATCTGTTAAACGGTTTTCTTCCAACTGTAGCAGGCATTGAAACAGTTGAATCCACACTCAAATTGCCAAAGGATTGAAGTGAGTGATGCCTGTCTAAGACCCTTTGAGACCTTGAATCTTTGCCCGAAAACAATGACCCTTTGCCCCATTTGAATGATCCGATCCCTTGCGTTAACGGGAACGGAAGGCGCCGCTTCGACTCACTCCCTGGTGTCCCCATGAACCTCTCTTTCGGGTTACCATTGCCTCGCACTTTGGCTTTTGCGGAAACTGTGGTAGCCATGTAGTTTGGAACTGAAAATGGGGGGCAGCTTGTAAGACTGTCATCGTCTTTGGCTGGAAAGGTCATTGGCGAATCGACTCTGATACTACCTTTCTGCCTTGAATGTTTCGAGTTCGACAACCCTGAGCTGGTTGCTTGTGGGGTGAGTGTGAGTCTACTAGGAGGTGGTGGAGTTTGCATAGGCCTTGTTGCGGGGAGAATGGTGGATCTTGTGGATTTAGGTGTAGGGATGTCAATGATATTGTCGAATGTGAACTGTTGTACTTGTTTACTGCTAGACTCTGGCCTTGGACTTGGCTTCAATTCGGAGTTTGGCCTTGATGGTGTAAGTTGGAAGGTCTTCATTCCTTGGTTTTCGGGTGCATCAGCAGGTGATACTTTACGTTCTAACCAGTTCCACCACCATGGGAATCTGCCGGACCGAATGTCTGATAAACCCATGTAAGGTGATTTCACTGTATCTTTCCATAGCTGCAATGCATAAAGCATGAAAGAAAAATGCATAATATCATCAATGTTGCAATACGATAAGTACTTCTCGGTTCGATTTCTATATAAAACGAAATTATGCAACAAGATGCAGTTCAAACCAGACCGGACTAGTAAAACTAAAGAATACCTGGTGAGAATATGCATAGGCCATGGCCCTTTCTCTCTTGATGAATGCCTCCACCTTTCTCTGCATTCTTGCCTCTATTTCCTCTTTTGATAGCACACTATCATCCCAGTACTCGTTCCCTGACTCAGACTGATCCAATATTCAATTTAAGTTACTTGTTTTAAAAGCGATATATCGAGAAAATATATGCGAAACAAACTGAATACACTAGCTCGAAGTTTCTCCAAGTTCCCTAAGGCCTTATGATCCAGAGTTTTCATAAGCAGAGGCATCTCTAGGTTCAACAAGTATTAGCTACTTCTCGAAGGAACACTAAATTCATGCAGTCAAAACGAAAACTTACTGCCTGGTTTAAGGTCCATTTTCCATAGGCGCTCTCGTCTTCCTTGTCGTTCTTAAGCTGAGCTTGGTGCCGTGCTTGGTTTTCTAACATCTGGATCTGTCGCGACTGAATCTGAGACTGAACTCGAACCAAAAGCTGCATATACTTCATGGCAGTTATAGTTTGACGTTTCACATTGTGGCCTCTCACAACTCCTTGAAGCCTCACAAGGCCCTTCAAAGCACTAAAATTTCTCCTTGCCTGTGTAACAAGGTTCAATAAATCAAGTTTTGATATCAAATATCGGTCCAAAAATATCGATACACAGGCGGAAGAGTGGAGGAAAAAGTGACAACATATGCACCGGACTTGCATAACAAGTAGCTTCCCACATCGGCATCTGTCGTGACATCCGTTCAAATGCCAAATTTCACTTTGTCTGTAATGTCGAACCACTTGCCTTTGCAAATTCGTACTTGAAATCTTAGTTATTAAGAGTAATGGATCTTCTTACCATGTAACCTCTAAAGGCTGCTTGAATCTTTGTAGCTGAAGCATGATGGTTCCTTAATGTCGGTTCCGGTCGTGGACGAACAATCCTAGGAGGCACAGCTCTCGGAGAGGCAGCTCGGCCAGGTGGAGGCGGAAGTGGAGAAGCCGCCCCCCTATGAGAAGAGGCTCGTGGAGGGGATGCAATCCTTTGAGAAGCAGCCTTCGGAGAGTCAATCCTCTGAGAACGAACCCGAGGAGAAGCAACTCTAGGAGGCACAAAAGGCGGCGTTCTTTGCTGCTCCGGAGGCGTCGGATACCGGAAGATTAGTTTATGATCTCTTTCAGCCTCCCCGAGAATTTTCTCAATACTGCTCGGCTCTCTGAAGAGGGAATGAAAGAATTAGTCTCTCCATGCTGGTATTTCCCTTGGCCTTTCTTCTTCCTTTCTTTACCAACATTTTTATCCAATTCCTGAAACAACTTGAATTCGAAGTATCAGTCTCGAATTTCACACATCGATGGCAGAAAATTTCGACAACCGAGTAAACAACAACTTACATGATTTAGCTTCTCCTTGGAATGTGATACGAAAACTCTTTTAATTGCAGAAAACCAACCTCCTTTCTTTCCCATTCTGCCAGCATTACTGTGTATGCCTAAGCATATGGGAAGGAACAGAGTAACAGAAAATCCGCAGGCCTAATCGTGCACGTCGAGATATCGATCGGTCGATATGCCTACACATAAAACGGATACACAAGATTAGTACTTATATATATATATAACAAAAACAAACGCAAAAGAGGATTAAGTAAAGATCAGAACATGCAAGTACCTTAAAATGCAGAGCTTCCAAATTCTGCAGCTGAGTAATTAAAAGGTAGGAGAAAAAGCAGACAGTCTCTCTTCTTTTCTAGCCTCCTCCTTTCCTACACAGCATAGCAAATGTTTTTAACAAGTTTTCTTGCATGGTTATGTTCTGTTTCCAACATAAATTTTCTTTTTTCTTGTAGCATTGCAATGATACTACTTTTCTCCATTGCCAACTTCAGCTTTTGATATGTTTTTATAAATTATATCCATTAAAATTGGAATAGAAAAGAAGAGCTGAAATGATTAAAGGGATGGTGTTGGTGTTGATGGAATGATGATTGTAATAAAATACTGACTTGAGTAGGAAAGAGGGATGACCAGTTTCTCACTCAATGTGCCAACTTCTTCAACTACTTTTTAGGCTTTGCTTCATTTCAAAGACTATTTGGAGTGGACAGCAACCATAACGGTTAAGTTGGGTATTCTTTCCTGATTTATTATCATTATTATTTGTTTAACCACTTGTTTGAACACAATCTCCCACCTCGATATTCTTCATTTACGATATTAAGATTCAAAATCTTTAAAATAATCTATTTATGTTCGGGTTCTAAATTAAAATCAAACATTAAATTAAAAACTAGATCATTTTTTTCTTATAAAATTCAACTGGCATAGTTTTACGTATTTATATGTTTGTGTTTAGGGATGAACCTATAATTTTATGTAAAGGGCGTAAACTATTAAAATATTGTATTAGAAATATAAGAGACGCAAAATTATAAAAATTTAAGAATGTAGAATTAGATTATTAATAAAAAATAAAAATATATGTACAATAAGAAAACAAAAATTATAAAATCTTTGTTTGCGGTTATATATCATTTATATTAAATAATAATATATTTAATAAATATAATTTTAAAATATTTTATTATTGTGTTATTATTTGACTCATCAAAGTTTATAAAATTATAAATTATTGCATCAAATAATATGATATAAAAACCTTACATATATTAAGGTAAAATAATAAGGTAAAATACTGCGTTAAAAATTACACCAATTATTTTTATCCGCAATGAATCAAAATTTACGTATACTTATGATACCTTGTCCTGACTATAAAGTAAATATTATAGTGAAAAATATTCAGAGAGCACGTGAGAGTCGCGTGCAAAATAATTTATGGGGAGACGTGTTTGAAAATTATATGTCAGACAGGGACCAACATTTCCCGTATGTTTGGATCAATGAAGAAATACGTTATTATATTTTGAATTAAATTTTAATAGCCGATTAAGTTTTTTTTTATTATTTTAAATAATCGAATACTTAATAATTATAATTTATTTTAATAAATAAATACTACCTTCTTATTTATCTTGCCCATTATTAATTTTTGAAAAGTTAAAAATTTTAAAGTTTGATCTATTTATATTAAATATTTTAAATAATTAATTTTTATAAGATATATATTTAAAATATTTTGATAAGATATTTTTAAAATATATTTTTTATTTTTATCAATAATTATGAGTTAAAATTAAAAAAAATATAAAAAAAATTAAAAACGGATAATTTTTATGAGATGAAGGAAGTATTTATTTTAAGTAAAAGAATTTATTAAATAAAACCTTAGATGATTAATATTTAAGTCTATAAATGTAGGTTTGATTTGTTTTTCTAACTATGAGAAAATGAGAGATATAAAAGATAATAATTATCATGAAGAGATGTAATATTTTTAGGTTCTCTATAATTATTGTAATTACGTTGTACAGATAGATAGATATCATAGGAATATTGAAAAATATTTAAATTTTATCAGGTTTTGAGATATAAATATTATATTTTGAGATTACATGGATAATCATGTATTTATATTCTTATGTTCTCTATACTAATAATAAATTATTTATTTTTTGATTTTTAGATAAATTATATTAAATCATGTTAAATTATACTCCCTCCGTCCTATAAATAATGTCTCTTATTAATTTTTTGAAAGTTAATTTTTTAAAACTTTGACTATAATTATATTAAATATTTAAATAATTAAATTTTATAAAATATATATTTAAAATCTACTCAATTAAAAATTTCTAAAATATATTTTTTATATTTTTATTAATAATAAAATTTAAATAATTAATATCCAAAATTCAAAAAATTTAACTCTAAAAAATTAATAAGGGACATTATTTTAAAGGGAAAGGGTATGGGATGAACACACGGTATGGAGAAATTATTCTATGGACCGGTTTCACCACGTCATCCATGGCCCTTAAGAATAAAAAACAAATCCACGTCATCATTTTTTACACATCATCTACACACTCATAATTTTAATTGCCAAATCATCTCTCTTATAAATAAAATATATTAAAATTAAAAAAAAAGATGACGTGAATTTGTTTTTTATTCTAAACCTTAAACCCTAAACCCTAACTCTAAACCCTAAACCCTAAACCCTAAACCCCAACCATAAATCCTAAACCCTAACCCTAAACCCTAAACTCTAATTAAAAAATAAATCCATGTCATCATTTTTTTAATTTTTAGGGTTAGAGTTAGGTTTTAGGGTTAGGGTTTAGGGTTTAGGTTTAGGGTTTAGGATTAGGGTTTAGGGTTTAGAATAAAAAACAAATCCACATCATCATTTTTTTAATTTTAATATATTTTATTTATAAGAGAGATAATTTGAAAATTAAAATTATGAGTGTTTAGATGATGTGTAAAAAATAATGACGTAGATTTATTTTTTATTCTTAAGGACCATAGATGACGTGGTGAAACTGGTCAATAATTTCTCCACGGTATGGGATGGAAAACAAAACATGTGCGTGGTCAAGTGTCCTCAATCATTGCATGAATTTGGTGTTGTCCGAGACAGATTCTCATTCCATCGTTGGAGATATTTTCCCCTTTTTTATTACAAAAGAAAATGGGGACACAATAATAATGGTAAGATTTAATGTTGTTGTCAGACAAGAATGGACCACCATAGGATTAGACAGTACTTCAACAAGAAAATATATTGTGGGTATTTTTTTAATTAATTGAGGATATTATATTTGTTTTTATTATGTGCTTTGTAACTTCGATTATCATAATATACTCTTTTTTTCTTTTTTTTTTAAATATAAATAAATTTTTAACAAGACATATGATAATTGTATACGTCCTTTTTCATCAATAAAAATCTTATTTTACTTAGAAAAAACTTTTATTAAAGTATAACATATATTCATTATGATGTTGATCCTCGCAATTCAAAGTAAATACTAAGATTAGAATCTATATAATATAAGATAATGTCACGGACCGCCACCAAGGGTCCAATTCACGCCACCAAGGGTCCAATTCCAGCCCCCATCCAGGAGCCCAACAAGGGACTCGCCCAGCCACACCATCATGAGCCCACACGCACCCTAGGGCCGCACCCTAGGGCCCAATCCGTCCAGCACCTAGGGCACCCACAAATCTACTCCACAAAGGAGTCTTACTTTGATTAGGATTCAAGGAGCTTTAATCCTTGAAGGATTAGTAATCCTAGTTAGACTAGGATTAGGATAGAAAGGGCTATATAAGGAGGCTTTGCCCCACCTCATTATTTACTTCATCCTTCATTGTTCTTTCGATTACTCTTGGCTTTGTCAAGCACCAGCTTTAATCCTTATATTAGGAATAATAAGATTTCCCTATTTTCCTGCATTCATCTTTCTTTGCCATTACAACTCTCGTTTCCGCCCAAACTAAGCCTCTCGCTTAGTTTTCCAAGGCTTACTTAGGCGTCATAACCCGTTAAAGGCGTCTAAGGCCGTACGTCTCGGTTCTTAAAATCTAGGGGCGTGACAAGTGGTATCAGAGCATCAAGGTTCTTCGTTTGCAATGGCCAAGAAAGACGAAACCATCTCAGTTGCAACAAAGGCCCCGGAGACGCAAGCCACTGACAAAAAGAAAGCCGAACCCAGCTCCGTCGCACCGAAGGCCCCAGAAACACAAACCATGGACAAAAAGAGAGCTGCGTCCAAGGATCGACTTACAACGCTTGAAAGTAAAATTGATCGACTCGAACTCAATATCAAAGAGTCGAGGGAATCTACAGACGTTGTAAACGATCGCCTTGGAGAGATTGAAGCCAGTATCGAACCCATTAAAGATGAAGTCACGGAAGAAGTTCAAGGTCTTCTCAACGCAACGTATGAGAAGTTGAACGAACAGGATGTCTCCCTTCAAGTCGCTATGGATGCGATGAAGGAAGAGTTGTTTGGGGGAAATTAAAAAGCTCAAAACCGAGCTATCCCTCTACAAGAATGCCGTAATAAACGGCATGATGGGCGACGCACCAGTAGCTAAGCCCAGGATCGATGTACCAAAACCGAAGGAGTTCAAAGGAGCAAGGGACGCTCGGGAAGTGGACAACTTCGTGTGGGGTTTGGAGCAGTATTTTCGACTCATGGGCATCGAAGATGAGAGCACAAAAGTAAACACAGCCTCTGTTTACTTGGTAGATTCCGCACTTTTGTGGTGGCGGCATAAGTGTTCCCAATCATCAGACGGACAGAATCCCGTCAAAACTTGGAGAGAATTCCAATTTGAATTTAAAGAGCATTTTTACCCAAAGAATGCTCAAGAAGCAGCTCGGGAAAAGCTTTATCAATTAAAGCATGACAAGTTTATCCGAGAATACGTCAATAAATTCACGGAACTTAGGCTTCAAATTCATGATATGAGCGAAGCCGACGCCCTCTTTACCTTTAAAAATGGATTGCAACGTTGGGCAAAAATGGAACTACACCGAATTGGGGTCCAGGATCTATCAAAAGCCTTGAGCGTAGCCGACTCTCTCGCAGAATTTGAATATAAGAAAGCGGACAACTCAAAACAAAAGCCAAAGTACAAAGGCAATGGCGGAAAAGGCAAAGACGCTCAAGCCAAAGAAGGGCCAAAGAAACAATCCAGCGGAGATGCTAAACTCCGTAAGCCGTGGGAAAAGAACAACTTTAGTTGTTACAATTGCGGTGGCAATCACATGAAAAGGGATTGCCCCCAACTTGAGAAAGCGGTAGCAATTCAAGAAGAAGAAGAAGAGGAAGAAGCCTCTGTTGAAGGTGAAATCCCTAAACTTAATTCCATCATAAGTTCCATGGAAATTAAGAAAGGTTCCAACAAAAAGGGATTGATGTTCGTGAACATCGAAATAAAAAGCCAACAAATTAGTGCGTTAGTCAATACCGGCGCCTCAGACTTGTTTGTGTCCGACAGAATATCCAAAAAGCTCGGCCTTCAAGTGGAGAAGGCAAACGGATATATTAAAACCGTAAATTCCAAAGAGACTCCTATTGCTGGAATAGCAAAAGGGATAAAGGTCAATCTCGGCGACTGGTCCGGTAAAGAGACAATCAAAGTGATTCCCCTTGACGACTTTGATTGTGTCATAGGAATAAGCTTCCTTGATCGACTCAAAGCATTCCCTGTCCCATTCGCAAACTGCTTATGCATATTGGATCCAGCCCATCCATGTATGGTCCCCTTAAGTCGACAATCAGGAATCAAGGCCAAGATGGTGTCCGCCATCCAATTTAGCAAAGGGATACGTAAAGAGGAACCAACATACCTTGCAACGTTGGTACACAAGGAACCACCCACAACCGAAGTAGTTCCGATGGAGGTAAAACAGATTCTATCCAAATTTCAAGACGTAATGCCTCCCGAATTACCCAAAGTTCTCCCACCAAAACGGGAAGTGGACCACAAGATCGAACTCGTACCAAATGTGGTACCACCAGCTCGGACACCTTATCGAATGGCTCCTCCCGAACTTGAAGAGTTACGCAGACAATTAAAAGAACTCCTCAAGGCGGGATACATTAGACCCTCGAAGGCACCATACGATGCACTCGTACTCTTTCAAAAGAAACAAGATGGGACACTACGAATGTGCATAGATTATCGAGCCTTAAACAAAGTCACTGTGAAGAACAGTTACCCAATCCCATTAATTGCGGAATTGTTTGATCAACTTGGGGAAGCAAGGTGGTTCACCAAGTTGGATTTGCGATCAGGTTACTACCAAGTAAGAATTGCCGAAGGAGACGAACCAAAGACGGCATGTGTAACACGCTATGGTTCTTATGAGTTCCTTGTGATGCCTTTCGGCCTTACCAATGCTCCCGCAACATTTTGCACACTTATGAACAAGGTACTACAACCCTTTCTTGATCAATTCGTTGTAGTCTATCTCGATGACATAGTGATCTATAGCAAGACCCTCGCGGAGCATGTTGAACACCTAGAAAAAGTGTTCAAAGCATTACGACAGAACAAACTCTATGTCAAAACAGAGAAGTGTTCATTTGCCCAAGAGACAGTCCCGTTCCTCGGCCACATTGTTGGTAAGGGCAAAATCCAAATGGACAAGACCAAAATCAAAGCAATCAACGACCGGGAACAACCAACCAAGGTAACTGAATTACGATCATTCTTGGGATTAGCCAATTATTACCGAAGATTTATCAAAGACTACTCCAAAATCACTGCCCCTCTAACGGATTTACTCAAAAAGAACAAGTCATGGGAATGGAGCCAAGAATGTCGTAATGCCTTTGAAGAATTGAAACTTGCCATGGTCACTGAACCAGTCTTAGCACTACCAAATCATGGCAAGCCTTTCGAAATCTTTACCGATGCGTCAGACACAGCCATCGGTGGAGTCCTCATGCAAGAAGGACATCCGGTCGCATATGAAAGACGGAAGCTTAATGAAACCGAGAGAAAATATTCGGTCCACGAAAAAGAAATGACCGCGGTAGTACACTGCCTACGTACTTGGCGACACCATATACTTGGGTCCAAATTTGTCGTTTACACCGACAATGCCGCCAATAGCTACTTTTTAACTCAGAAAAAGTTATCTCCCAAACAAATCCGTTGGCAAGAGTTTCTTGCTGAATTCGACTTTAGAATGGAACATAAACCGGGAAAAGCCAACTCGGTTGCGGATGCCTTAAGCCGAAGGTATAACATGGAGCATGTTAGCGCCCCAAAAGGAGAACTAATCCCACGCATCAAGGAAGGGCTGTCTCACGACCCAACAGCCAAGATGCTCCTCAACTACGCCAAAGAAGGTAAAACGCGAAGATTCTGGATCGAAGGTGATCTACTATACTCTCGAGGACACCGACTATATGTGCCACAATTTGGAGACTTGCGCAAAAAAATTATGAAAGAGTGCCATGACTCCAAATGGGCTGGCCATCCAGGAATGGATCGCACCTTCGCCCTTATCGCCGATCAATACTATTGGCCCCACATGAGTCAAGATATAGAAGCATATGTGAAAACATGCCTTGTCTGCCAACAAGATAAAATAGAGATGAAGAAACCAACAGGTTTGCTACAACCCTTACCAATCCCCGAACGACCATGGGAAAGTGTGTCCATGGACTTTATAGTCGGTTTGCCCCACACCGACGGCCTATCAAGCATCATGGTCGTTGTCGACAGATTCTCCAAGTATGGAACGTTCATCCCAGCATCAAAAGTATGCCCTGCCGAAGAGGCAACCCGTCTTTTCCTCAAACATGTAGTAAAATACTGGGGAGTGCCAAAGACAATCATCAGCGATCGGGACACACGTTTCACAGGAAGATTCTGGAGTGAACTATTCAAACTCTTGGGATCAAGTTTGAATTTTTCAATAAGCGTTCACCCACAAACAGATGGACAAACAGAACGGGTAAATGCCTTACTAGAAATTTACCTAAGACACTATGTAAGTGTCACTCAACACAATTGGCCAAAACTACTGGACGTAGCCCAATTTTCATATAATTTACAACGAAGCGAGGCAACAAACCAAAGCCCATTCGAGATTGTGACCGGCCAATAACCGTTCACTCCAAATACGGTCACCACAAAGTATGATGGACCAAATCCAGCAGCACACAAGTTCGCCACAGAATGGCAAGAACACCATGACTTAGCCCGTGCCTGCTTACACAAAGCAGGAAAACGGACCAAGAAGTGGGCAGACACAAGACGAAGGGACGTAAATTTTCAAGTAGGAGACTTAGTCCTTGCCAAGTTAACAGGAATCCTACGAAACCCAACTATGCATAAAGGACTAGTTCGAAGATACGATGGCCCCTTCAAAATCCTAAAACGAATAGGAACCATGGCCTATCGTCTAGAATTACCTGCAACCATCCGTGCTCACCCGGTATTCCACGTAAGTTTACTCAAACCCTTTAACCGAGATGAAACAGACCCAGATCGAGCTGAGTCACATCGAGCACCCCTTGGAGTAAAAATCTCATATGAGAATGAGATTAGAGACATTCAAGCAGAACGGGCCGTACAAAAACCGGGACATCGACCAAGACACGAATACTTTGTCCTATGGAAAGGACTTCCCGACAGCGAAGGAAGCTGGGAACCTGCCGAAGGACTTTGGCAATTCAAAGATCAAATTATTCAATACCATCTTAATCGAGCGACGAGGGCGTCGCAGGAACCAGTGGGGGAGAATGTCACGGACCGCCACCAAGGGTCCAATTCACACCACCAAGGGTCCAATTCCAGCCCCCATCCAGGAGCCCAACAAGGGACTCGCCCAGCCACACCATCATGAGCCCGCACGCACCCTAGGGCCCAATCCGTCCAGCACCTAGGGCACCCACAAATCTACTCCACAAAGGAGTCTTACTTTGATTAGGATTCAAGGAGCTTTAATCCTTGAAGGATTAGTAATCCTAGTTAGACTAGGATTAGGATAGAAGGGGCTATATAAGGAGGCTTTGCCCCACCTCATTATTTACTTCATCCTTCATTGTTCTTTCGATTACTCTTGGCTTTGTCAAGCACCAGCTTTAATCCTTATATTAGGAATAATAAGATTTCCCTATTTTCCTGCATTCATCTTTCTTTGCCATTACAACTCTCGTTTCCGCCCAAACTAAGCCTCTCGCTTAGTTTTCCAAGGCTTACTTAGGCGTCATAACCCGTTAAAGGCGTCTAAGGCCGCACGTCTCGGTTCTTAAAATCTAGGGGCGTGACAATAACATAAATATTTTTAATCATTGAATCAATTAACAAATTTTTTATATTTAAATTTAAGGGAATATATCAAAATCATCATCACTTGTTGGGAAAAATTGGATTCGTTTACTCATGAAAATATTCATGCATATCAACTTCCAAGCTAAGTTCACATAAACAAATAGTGTTTTGACTTATGACCCATACGAGGAAAATGTAATGTATAATTGGTGAAATAAATAGGTAGAAAAATCAGAACTTACCAAGACAAAACATTATGAACTTTTAGACATGTTCTTTTGTGACACTTAAGGATAAACGCCACTAAAAACCATATTTTATGCGGTGCTTTTCAGAAAACGCTACTAAGAAGTATGTTTTAGTGACGTTTATTTTAAAAATGTTGTTAAAGAAATGTTTTTAGCAGCGTTTTCTTAAAACCGCCGCTGCAATCATGTTTATAGTGACATTTTTACAAAAACGTCACAACAAACTTATATATAATGACGTTTTCTGAAAACGCCACTATATGCATGAATAAACGCCGCGTGCCGCAAAATTTTTCCTGTGGTGTTGTCAAAGTGGTTGTTGGTATAATTGTAATTAAAGAATGAATAAAAGATTGCAGATTAGAATGAATAAAAGAGTCTGAGAAAGGAAGCTCGAAAAAATCAGGCAGAGTACAAAGTTATTGTGGTGAGCTGTTGTCATAACAGAAAAAGGCTCAATTAAGAGAATAAAGAAGATCAAAGTACATCCAAATGTTCCTCAATGACCATGGTTCATGCATCATATGGTTAGACATCCATAGGGTAAAACATGCTAACCCATGCATTCAAAACATTTTTGGTTAATTTTAACAGAAATTTGCAAGATTAGCAAAGCAATCTAGATCAGGACAAACAAAGATCTCAGAGGAAGGAAATTTGAAAACAAATATTTCAAAAGGTTGGTAGAGACTAATACAGATTTCTATTTGAGGAGAAATATCTCAACAAAGAAGATGAAGTTAAGCAAGATTTTCCGCCTGAATATGCAGTTTTCAACAAAAATCTTTATTTACCAGATGTTCGAGGAAATTCAAATGAAAAGAACAACCTCGGATTCTAAGATTTGTTTGAAGGAATTCAAATGACAAGAACAACTTCAAACTTTGGAGGAGTTCAAATGAGTAGAACAACTCCAAGTTCAATATGAAGAAACAACACCAAATTCCATGGATACGAAGAATTTCATATTGAGAAGAACAACTTTGGATTTCATCACTTTTTGTCTGAAGAAATTCATAATAAGAAGAACAGCTTCAGACTCTTCAATGGAGGTGGAGAATTTCGTAATAAGAAGAACAACTTTATATTCCATTATTAAATCCATCGGGTCATCAATAAATCTTTCAGGCATGATGTTAAATCCTTCGAGTCATCAGTAAGTCCTTTGGACATGATGTTAAGTCCTTCGGGCCGTCACCTTCGAGAGTGATGATATCGTTTGCACAATCAAGGAGACAATTCGATTTTAAATCCTTCGTGTCATCAGTAAGTCCCTCGGGCATGATGTTAAGTCCTTCGGGTCATCTTTAAGTCCTTCGGGCATGATGTTAAGCTTGAAGAAATTCATAACGAGAAGAACAACTTCAAGCTTTGTTAGCGTAACAGAGGCCAAGAAGCTTAGACAAAATTGTGTCTTTTTAGTATTTGTTCGTCTCCTGCTCTACAATATTGAGCAAAAAGGGGCAGCTGTCATACCCGAATTTTGACCTAAGGGCCTACGTAAATATAACAAGTAAAATATAAATAAAAAATAGAAATAAAACAACAAAAAAATATAAAGAAAAGAAAAACTTGAAAAAATATATGAAAAAAAGACAAAAAAAGAAAAGAAAAGAATAACGAAACATTAAAGAAATGTGTTTTATGCAGGGAAATAAAACCTTGAGCAACATCAATCAAGTTAAACCAACAATGGGTTCAGAAGAAAATGTTTAAGCTTGAGCAGAGAAGCGATGACGATGACAAATGAAAAAATAATTTTTCAACTTAATTTATGTTGAATTTGTATTAATTGACGGTTTCTCTTTTTGCAGAGAAGGATTCAAGGTTCAAAAAGAATTCAAACAACCAATCAAAGCAACAACAATTTCAGGTTTTCACGGGATACGAGGAATTTTATAATGAGAAGAACAACCTCGGGTTCCATCACTTTTTGCTTGAAGAATTTCGTAATGAGAAGAACAACTTCAAGCTTTGTTAGCGTAATAGAGGCCAAGAAGCTTAGACAAAATTCGTGTATTTTCAATCTTTGCTCGTCTCCTACTCCACAGCATTGAGCAAAGAGGGGCAGTTGTAATACTCAAATTTCGTCCGGGTTCAAGTATATAATAAGGTCACAAGTAAATATTAAATATAAATATAATAAATAAATAAACAATAATATTATATAATAATATATATAAACGGTTACTAAAAAACAAAAGAAAAAAATTAATTAATAAAGTGGTGATTATGAGATGGTTGAAAGGGGTTTTGAAAGATGATGATGGATTCATTTAAGGGGGAAACGGTTCTCTGCACAGTGGAGGAGGAAGAAGAAACGAAAATAGGAGGCTTTTTTGGGGCATTCGGCAGGGGATATGGGAACTATCATGAAGCAATGATGGAGGTCATGCATTTGTAAGGGTCTAGATGGTAGTATCCGATTATTCGGATGTTATCATAATACACTTGGTAAATTAATAATTTAATAAGATTTAAATATTCAATTAATGGAGCCTTGTAGGTTAGAACTTAAAATGAACTATATAATAATCGGTCATGCATTTAAAACCTTTTGGATCAAAATTTATATTTCTTTAAATACGAGTCAGAGTTTCCTATTATAGGACGTCTTATTCAAAGCTCGTATTTAAAACAAATGTACCTTTTTATCCAAAAGGATATTCTTATTCGAATGATATTTATTTGTCAATGATGAATTAAATTAATATTATTATTCGAAATGCCAAAATGCTACGTGTAATTAATAAGGTATCGATTTCGAGCGCTTGTAAGGGTTGTCCTTACGTGTAACCGACTCCCGAACCAAAATATTTTTAAAATGAATCTCTGGTTTGTTTTATGATGTCTGACCTACCAAAGTGGCCGATGACGATTCAAAATTAATTTTAAAATTCAAATGTTTTTAATAAAATTTGGTTTTTCATAATTAAGAGTAATAAATTCGATTTTTTCCAAATTCAACTCGTCAGACTATTTTTTACACTTTCGGTTTTAAAATAGTCGTGACAATACTTATCATTTATTACTTGACGTATATACTTACACTAAATTGCACACTTTTTATACGCAACACATATATTGTCACGTTTATCTGCTAGAGTAAGAAGGACTCTGTTAGACAAACTGTGTCACACATGAAAATAAAAGGACTGTTAATTGAGGTGTCTCAATTTATTTTTCTCCAGTTAATACATCCTTGATTATCTCACTTATTTTTCAATGATTATGCATGCCAATATTCAAATTAACATAAATAAAGTTCCCCAGATCACAATGCCATTAATCAAGAGAGGAATATTGAGGAAATTCTTGATACCTGACTTTGCTAAGCAAAATCATAACTAGAATTTGTACAAGGACTAAAAATAAAATTTAAAGGGTGTTACTACTAGAGAAAACGAGAGAGAGATGATTTTTCATCACTAGTATGCGACTAAGCACATGGCACCGTCCTTGGCTATACATCTGGAAAAATTAATACATGAAACCGTTCCACCATTTAAGATATGATCCCAATAAATTAAAGTATATCATATTTTTTTAATATCATAATTATACATAAGTATTGTCCAAATCATCCTCTTTAATGTTCTTATTTAAAAAAAGATATTACCAAAGATTTTTTCTGTTGTCTTCCTCTTTATTATTTAAACTTTTTTAATTATTTTTTCTAAACCCTAACCCTAACCTTAAAACTTAACCCTAACTCCTAAATCCCATAACTCATAACCTTAAACCCTAAATTCTAAAGCTTAACTCCTAACTCTAATCCCTAGCAGTAGCCCTAACTCTAAACCTAAACACTAAACTCTAACCTTAAACTTTAAACCTCAAATCTATAAAGAATAAGAATAAATTAAATAAGGAAAATTTTGAAGAACAAAGAGAAAGATATTACAATTAATCTTTGATAATATTTTTTTTCTTTTTTAAATTAAAGGTATTAAAGTGAATAATTTAGACAATGTTTATATATAAATATGATATAAAAATATATATAATGTGTTTTAATTATTACAAAGACACATGGGACTAAAAGAGATTATAGTCCCAAAGACACCCCGTGCATGATCATGCCTTTGATGTTTCCGAGGAAAGTTTGAATGTTAAACCTGAACCATCCAATTCCTGATGGATGAGGTTCTTCAAGCGTTCAACCATGGAAGGTGTGAGATAGTTGCTCCACTCTCCAACTTTTCCTTTCCTGAAGAAATTTTCGTTTGGAATCCCAATAGCGTGTAAACCCTTCTTGTTCACTTCCACTTCTTTCAAGTTCTCAAAGCTACAAATTTTTGCTATTTCTTCAACAACTCCTTGCTTCTCTTCATCCTCTGTGAAAGGAACCCCTAAGAACATGCCCAACTGTTTCACCTGACAACTGATGTCTTCCTTAAGATCTTCATATTTTAGAAACAATACCTTGTCGGGGTTTTCTTGGCTTGCCTCCAGTAACCCAATACGTGATCAGAAAACGGCCCAAACGCATGGATTCCTCGGCAGAACTGGTCAAAAGTTTCATCTAGTGACAGTGGTGGCTCTTGGCGTTGTTCTCGAAGCTTGTCAACGAATTTCCAAAGAGAAATGAACATGTCCATGGGGTTTCTGCATATGTAAACAATCTTACATTTGGAATCTTTAATGGAAGTGGGCAAAGAAGCATAAGGAATGTGAGTGCTAAAAAGCCTTGGCTTGTAAACACAAATGTTTTTGAGATCGGGACAAGGGTTGTTCAAGTAAACTTCAGCCTCCAAGAAACGAACCAGTTGGTGAGGAGTGGAGGTGAGCAAGGGATTTTGATCCCGGGCAAACTGAGCACGGTACAGAGTTGAGAAAGTCAAGGCCTTGAGCCAAGTGGTGCCACACTTTGGAAAAGTGGCGACGATAACATCTGAATCAAATGCTTGGAAATGTGTTTGGAAAGAAATCAGAGATTTTAGATGATGTGCGAAGCACCAAAAGCCTTTATACAAATAAAGACTCATTCCATCGATCCAACTTTCTTCTTTTGGGAGGGTTGGCAGCAGTTGCTGGAGTTCATACTCACAGGACTTAGCGACATCTTGGACTGATGAAGCGATTTCGGCTTTGATGGTTGTTGCTGCTGTATCCATGGGGAAATCAACAGACTATCTCGAAAAGGATAAGGAAGAGCACTCAACAGTCTACACTCGTGTTTTGCATCAAGTTCCATTGACATATTTATGAACAATAACCATGAATATGAACCATAGAATTTCGTAACCTTATCAACTGTAACAGTACCTGAACCGAGAACTGCACTCTTCCAAATTATATCTCAGTCATATTGATAAGTGCTCAAAAGGCCATTATTTTCTACACCTTTATGAACATTAAGCTCTTAATTTACACATACTTGAGCTGAATGTATGAACTTAATGTGTAATATTTGGATATTCTGCTATTATGACTTATAAAGTTGATATTTATAGAAAATGCAGAATTTACGACATCTTCTGTACTTGTAGGAATATCCACTGTCGAGGCAACACTGAGACCGAGGCAGAACCTAGGCCGTGGCAGCAGCTAAAGCTCCAGCACCAATACTGTAGGCAATTTGAAGAGAAAAATAAGATAACTATTTCAAGATAAACAACATAAAATCGGAGTTGGGGAACACACGAAAAGTCAAGGTCAAAGGCCACGTGGACAAGAATCCCTATAGGAATAAACTAGAAAATAAAATAAAGATCTTTTATTATGTACTCAACTTGTGTTTTATTCCAAGTTGTATTCCTACTTAGAAAAGGTTTGCCCTAGACCTAGACTATATAAACCATAGCCGGCCATTGTTCAAAGAGCCGAACTTCATAAAGAGAAAGTTTACCTTAGGATTTTATAGTTTTATTTCTTCTTAGTTATGTTCTAAATTCTTTTAGGCTTAGGTGAAGGTTGTCAAGTATTAGTGAAAGGAGATTAAACTTTGTTTCTTGTTTCAATACAATAAAGGTATCAAGGTTTGCTTATTCTTTGTCATTCTTTGTTTTTACATTTAAACCTAGGAGGAAAGTTTGTGAGTAATCCATTTATCTAGACTTGGGAGAGTTTGATTCACGAAAGGGATAAGTACGATGTCGCGAAATACTAACTCGGCCTAGGGATAGATTAACGCCGGGAAGTTTGATTCAAGTGTGGGATTAGTTGGTGGTTATAATTGATTAACGTCGGGAGGTATCATCAAGAACTGGTCATCAACAGTATTTCGATTTAGGGATAAGCGAAATCGTCAAATGACACTTTGCGAAACTTTAGTAAAGTCCACCCAAGAGCAAAGGATTGCCGCAGCGGACAAGCACTATCGCTGTCGAGGCAGTAATTTGCAGTATTGCCTAGACAGTGTTGAGCAATTGCATTGGATAGAAACAAGTCAATCAAGTCCACTATACGACACAACTGGATCCTAGCCACTTTCGTTATTTGATTATTTTCTTAATATTAGTTTCTTGCATTATTTAAATTCTTTAGTTTAAATCCACTATCTCACTTGTGTTTTTATTTTATTTTTTTAACAGAGTAAGAAGACAAAAAAAATATATTAAGTATATCAATCTTCAAGGACACGATACTCGATAAATATTTATCATTTATTACTTGACATGTATACTTGTACTAAATTGCGTATTTTTTACACGCAATACATATATTGTCACGTTTATCTGCTAGAGTAAGAAGGATTCTGTTACAAACTGTCGCAGAGGAAAATAAAAAGACCGTTAATTGAGGTGTCTACATTTATTTTTTTCCAGTAAATACATCCTTAATTATCTCACTTATTTTTTAATGATTATGCATGCCAATATTCAAATTACCATAAATAAAGTTCCCCAGATTACAATGCCATTAATTAGGAAAGGAATACTGACAATCATATTATTAGGAAATTTCTTGATACAGAGATGGTTTTTCATTACCTAAGCACATGAGCCACCCACATAAATATATTCAAAGGGTGCATTTTCTTCAACAAATCCATGGTCTCTCTCCAAATCATGGAAGAAAAATCAATCAGAGTGATCATAAATATATATTGACAAAACCAAGTTCAAAAGCTGCTATATTATCGGGACGAAACTAGGACTTGAGATTAGAGACAAAATATAAATGATTGAAGGTAAAATAAATTTATAAATAAATTAATTTTCTTTAAAATATTAAATAAAAAGACAAAAATAAAAATAAAATCTTTGACGGTAAAAGACGATTATTTCACCCGACCCTCACATAACATCGTCCTTGGCTGTACATTTCGCAATTCAAAAAAAACTCTCAATTTACCTCAAGAATGACAAAATTTAAATTAAGCAAGAAGATTACTACAATGTTGCTTGTTAGTAAAAGTATTTACCAAAAGTACATGAAGTCAAATTGAATTCACAGGGTGTATATTATGCTTCCAAAAGAAAGCAAATCCTAAAAAAATAATATCATAAATTTAAATTTAAAATTAAATTGATAAGTTATCAATCGTGTGGATAAACTATATGTGTTGTTGACGTCATCTTTTAGAAGGTTGTAAAATGACTTTTCTATAATAGAACATGTAATTGAGTGACTTGGAGGACAATTTACCCAAAAGAAAAATTCAGTTAAAACATGTAACGACGTTGTTCATCTTGAATGTAATTATTGTTTTTGATGAATCATCTTGAACGTAATTAACAGCATGTATATCCCGATTCCGAAAGACGGAACGCAATTTTGCAGTAGCTGATTTGCATGTAAAGGTTTCGACGGCAGCACAGATCGCCAGATACGACGTCGGTTTCTCAATCCGATCGGTATTTATTTAGGTTGAAGAAAGTAGTGAACGAAACAATTGAATAGATTCTCAGCGTTCAATTTATTTATTTTCCTATTATTTCCATCAAATTTGATTGAAAGATTGATTCTTTATTTTGTTTCAAGGAATAACAATATAGTTGATGTGCTCAAATGGTTGTATGCTTAATGTAAATCAAGAATGGAGTGCAATTGCCATGAAAAAATGGGCTGGAATTGTTTCTGACATTGGGTTTTTGCAGTTTTTTCTTATCTAAACCTCCAATGGCAGCAGCTGTGAGAACTTCACCGGTTTTAGAGATTTTAGGTACTTATTAACTATGTTTCTTTGTAGAATTTAGTCTCTGTGTATAATATCTTTTTCCCTGTTTTTTTAATTGTTGTAGTTAGAGAACAGGATGGATATTCAATCTGGAATGGACCTCCATTTGATGACAATAATCAACCTGGGATTAAGCTTGACAAGGTTCCTTGCACGAGGGCCAAGTTTAGTGATGATGGTTCGAGGCTTATGGTGACGAAAACTGACTGTGCTATTAGTATTTATGATTCCAGCACCTTGGAAGAGATAAGAAGTTTTCAGATCCCGCATATCGCTTCTGCCTTGTCTCCGTGCGGGACTTATCTTCAAACCTTTCATAAATCTACAACGCCTCAGGAAAAGAATGTGGTCTTATGGAGCGTAGAGACAGGGGATCCAGTTTACCAGCAGTTCCAGAAAAACATGACGAAAACAACATGGTAGAACATATGAGCATGCATATTTTTGCTGCATTTTGTTATGTGTTGGTGTAACAGTTTCTATGGATCTTTTTGAAATCTAAAAAACTGCAAACAAAATTTGAAGTGATTAATCTGGAGGTTATTAGAACTGTTCCTAATTGGGGAATTAAAACTCTTCATTTTGGCATCTTCTATCTCCCTATGTCTTCTATCCTGGTATGTCTATGTTAACTTGCTTGTAAATCTGTGTGACAGGCCTTCAATCCGATTCAGTTCTGATGAAGCTGTTGCATGCCGACTTGCTACAAATGAAATACAATATTTTGATCCCACAGATTTCTCTAAAGGAACTTTGCATTGGCTAAGAATTCCTGGGGTTGGTGCCGTGGAGCTTTCCAAGGCTCCCAGAGCCCATGTTGCAGCATTTGTTCCGGAATCTAAGGTTGGTGTTCCCTTGGATACTGCAGGTTTCTTGTCATGAAAAGAAAGAGCCTGAGAAGTCTCCGGGATTGGTATCATCCTTTCCTGATTTTATAGTTTTCTGATTATTCTCTTAACATGATGTCTTGAAGTAGAACTTCAATTTGTTTCATTTGTGACAGCACAAGAACATGTCAAAGTTAATTAAAAGCTTATAATAAATACCATATGATTTGATTAGAATAGGACCAGGTTATACTAATTACCGGTATTTATCTTATTTTCCTGAGGAAAAAAAGGTAATTTTACCTATAGCATTGGAAGGTAGTACTTCGGGTTTTATCACAAAACTTAGGGGGTAAAAAACCCATCAAGAAGTATTAAAAGTAATAAAAAGAACAAAGGAGTTATAAGGATTTAGTTACTGAAAACTGACATAAAAGGAGCAATTCAGCTTGTGGAAAGCATGTCTTGAAGAGCTACAATATAGGAAGTGTTCCCATAAAAAGTGCCTTGAAGGTGTGGGTCCAATAATTTGTGTGTTGACAATACATTTGGATTTGATTTTCTATTCTGTAGGGGAGTCCAGCTAGTGTCCAGATATATCCGTGTGAGAAAGAGTTGCAGAGCCAACCTCTTGCTCGAAGAAGCTTTTTCCAATGTTCTACAGTGCAGTTAAACTGGAATTGTGGTTCAACAGGACTTCTAGTTGTGGTGCAATCTGATGTTGATAAGACTAACCAGAGCTATTACGGAGAGTCGAAGCTGATCTACCTCACAACTGATGGAACCTTTGAAGGACTTGTTCCCCTTCGTATGATCTTACTTAAAACTTTTGTTTTTCTCTTTTTGCTCAGAAAACAACATCAGTGTTTTTGCTTCTTCACCATGTATATAATATACATTTATTGGTAGGGAAGGAGGGGCCCATTCACGATGTTCAGTGGTCATTTTCTGGGAAGAAGTTTGCTGGTGTTTATGGATGTATCCTTATCTGCATCTTAAAAGACTTAAATGAGTGTTTAACTATTGCTTGGTGTTTGGATTTTGATTTTAACTGGGCTACATTCGGCTAGTTTATATATGAAAAAGTATTGGAATTTTAACTGGGCTACATTCGGTAGACTCTTCTGGTTCTAGTCCTACTTTATATGCAACTAAATGGCAGTGTTCAAATGTTTGCATGTTTATCCTTATATAAATCTTAGCCTTCACTTCATTCTTAATGAATCCTTTCTGCAACTGCCCTTGACATACTTTCAGTTATGCCTGCAAATGCAACAATATTTGACAAGAAGTGCAAACCATTACTTGAGCTGGGATCTGGTCCTTACAATACCGTTCGATGGAATCCAAAGGGGAAATGTATCCTTTTCGTAAATAAGTCATACTTTGTTTGATGAACTTCAGTAAACTGTTCATCGTACTTTGAATAATTGTAGCCTTAAGTCTATGATATACAGTATTGTGTTTGGCAGGGTTTGGTAACTTGCCTGGTGATATGGTATGTGTACATTTTATTTGCTTTATCCTAATGTTGTTTTACTAAGTATTATTTGGGTGACTCCCATGGATTTGTTTCTCCAAGTCAGTCACCCTCCTTTGTTATGCAACTAATAGTTAGTTTTATGCTTCAGGCATTCTGGGATGTTGTAGATAAAAAGCAGATTGGAACAACTAGGGCTGAATGTTCAGTGACAAGCGAGTGGTCTGCGGATGGCCGCTATTTCATGACTGCCACGACAGCTCCCAGACTACAAGTTGACAATTGGTATGTGATTGGTCATTTTCTTATAAAAACCATTGAAAAAGAGAAGCTTCTTTCAATCACTATGAATTTGTTTGCCCCAGTGAGTTGGTCTCGGGCTGAGACAGAGATTGAGTTATTTTCTTTAAATTTATGACTGGTTAACCTTGGCATTTCAATGACTATGGAGATATTACTGTTAAGGGGGAAGGTACAAGAATCCCATGGTGCCCTCTGTATTTTATATGAAATCAGTTATCTCTATTCCCTGCGTAAATAAACGGTTTCGATACTAAATATTATATTTACTCTTTAACCAACTTCAAGAGTAAACATTATTTACCTGATGCTTCACTTACTGATTTCTGATTTTGTTGTTTTTGAAGTATTAAAATTTTTACCTACAATGGATCGTTGTTCTTTAAGCAGATGTTTGACAAGTTGTTCCAGGTCAGCATTGCAACTATGTAGTGCTCTTTTCATGAATTGGTTTCATTTGCACTTTTCATTACTTTATATCTTCATGCAGGCTGATTGGAAGCCAGAGTCGCCTGAAAAGTTTGGCGAAATTGCTGAGCTTGTAAAGTCCGTCGATTCCATTAAGGCTGAAGAAACTAAATCACAAGGTCCTATCATTTTTCTTGAAGTATCTGTGCCTGGAACTCACTCTCGAGTCTGATTAGCACGGCTTTGAATGATTATCAAGTTCTCATTTTTACTGTTTAGATGTGTTGACACAGTTAATCATTTTCCAGGACAAGGGTCAACCTCCAAAAAGCCTGCACCAGCCAACCCTCCTGCAAAGAAGCCTGCTGCTTATCGCCCTCCACATGCTAAGAATGCAGCTGCAGTTCAAGCAGAGGTATTTTCTGACAACTACGCGGTATCTTACGATAACGATTTGAATAAGCACAACATATTAACGATAAGCTGAACGCAAGCGAATATTTTTTGGATCGTATAACCTAAAACCTATGTTGTTCCACTGCTTCATTTTTTTGGACTATCCATGTTTGACACATATTCGAATACGGTATACATAAGTGTGTAACCTCTGAGTCCTTCATAGCTAACTTGCCTTCTCAAATATCTTCAATATGACTGAATTATTAGGATTTATATACCTATAGTTTTAGTTTCCTTTTGGTGATCTTGACTACCTTAATGATTATGTAACTGCAGTTGTTTGGAGGGAGCACTACAGGGTGAGTTTGTTTTTATTGCAAAGCTATCACACATTTATACAGTCTTTGATTTCGGCATTTTCCGATTCTCACAAGTATGACATGATACTATAGAGAAATGAGCAAGAATGCACTCAAAAACAAGAAGAAGAGGGAGAAACAAAAGGAGAAGAAGGCTGCCTCCGGTGCTACATGAAAAAATATTCGGTTTTGCGGTAATACCAATCGAACTATTTAAAAACGGCATCGTTGCGGTCACCATTTACCAATTTTGATATGTAAGATTCATTTGTTTGTATGGCTTTCGCTTTGTTTTATCTTTGTTTATAGAGTGTATGCATTTATGTTATTTTCGTATTCTTTTTGTGTCGTGTACCGAGTTATTTTCCGTCGCTTAATAAGACGGTATTACTACTAATATCAGAACTTCCAACTTTGGACTACCATGGTATTTGATTCCAGAAACAAAGACAAAAGTCGAGTGAAATGAACGAGTTTATTACCATTATGCTAATTAGACAGCCTAAGCATGCTACAACACGAAGATTCTTGCAACATTTCTCATAAGTATAAGCATACCATGGAAATTATAGTCTTAAGCATAGTCGGATAGGGTGGTTTAATCTGTAAACACTTATATGTTGAAAATATACTCGTATCTCACATTCACATTCGAATCCGAGTAAGATATGGTTTAGAGGTACCTAATTGCAGCTTGTGCAATGTTTATGGAGACAATATTTGAATAGAGGAATCGCGTGGCCTGCGCCACTGCAACCATCACCACAGGTTGAAGGCTGGTCCCTAGATATTCAAGCAACAGAATTTGAGACACTGTCAGATCGACAATGTTGTATTCGAGATTCATCCTTCATTTTCACTGGAATTGCATGATCCTTCACGTTCATTCTTTTGAAGGTAAAAAAATCTCAACCTGAACGACAGGAGAAGGAAACACACTACTCTGGCATGGCATGTAAATGCTACCACCATTAATCTGAGATTTGAGGCTTTCACAATGTAACCACAACTCCATTACTGCAAAAGAAAACCAAGTATGAATAGATGGTTGGAAACATTAATTGCTATTAGAGAATATAGCACTGCTGATTATGTTAATTTGATTAAGTGGTTATGCAACTTCATAAATTTGAATTTGAGTGTGTAACATGAGCTTACCTTTGAGTTGACAGATCTGCAGGTGATTTGCAGAAGATATAGTTGATATTTGGCGTCTTCTTCCTTCAATCATTTTCCTTCAATTACCAACCTTTGGAGATCGATCATGTTTAGTACTGCAGCTGGTAACGAATGCAGCATTGGGCAACCCACAATACTTAATTCCTGAAGAGAACTAAGGGACTCCAAAACGGAAATGTCGTTCAGCTGTTGACACTCCATAACATCAAATCTCTGAAGGGAAGTCAGCGATCTTAGGTCTGAAGGAAGTGACATCAGTCCATCACAGTACAGAATGCTCAAATGTTTAAGAGAAGCGGATGCTTGGTTGTCCTCAAATAGATGATCCAAATGATCACAATTGTACAATGTCAATTTCTCGATAGAGAATAAGCTTTCAAAATAACAATTTAAAAACTCAAGCTTAAAGTTTTCAACGACCAAAGAGGAAAGCGATGGTAGATGAACTACTGAGCGCAGTAGCATCTCATTGCTGTCACAAAGAGCTAAGCTTTTAAGATTTGGGATAACTGGCAAAGAAGTCAACCTATGGCATCCTCCAATCACAAGTTTGTCAAGGCAAGGGAAAGCTTCAACTGACAAGGGACCTGAAAATTCTTCAACAACAGTGAAGATATCCTTTTCCTTCATTTGTATACTCTTCCATCCCTCCAATCTAGGCATATCATATATTTCAAACTGTTCCAGGCAAGGGAATCCTTTGTCCCCATAAAATTCATGGCCTATTGATCGCACTTCAGACATCCCTTTCAAATAGAGAAACCTAAGGGAAGGTAGATGTCCAAGTGGTGGAAGTACTTGACAACTGCAACTGATTAATGAAATACTTGACAGCTCTAGAAGACCCCGGTTCATCCATGATGGAAACCTGGAACCCTTGTATCCTTTTAAACAAAAATCCCTTAGGTTCTCGGGTGGGCGGAGGTTTTCTAGTATTATGGCAGACATTTGAGCATTTCCAACATCACTGCGACCCCAAGATAATCCCAATGAGTGAATGCTTTCTTTCTTATACAGCTTCGCACTTCGTGCTTCTGCCTCCTTCGTCACATTTTCAAGATTCTTAATCTCTAGTCTCTCTTGAAGGTTCAGCTCACTCAACTCATTTAGTTTAGCACTATCAGATTGCTTTCCAAGAACAAATGTTGACAGTTTCTCAAGAAGCCTCAACTTTCCAATCCCTGAGGGAAGGGAAGTCAAGGAGCAGCATGATGAAATACCGATATTGACTAGATTTGTCAACTGGGGAACAGTTTTGGGCAACCCCTCAAGGTTATAACACTCAGAGAGTTCCAATGTCTGCAGATACTTCAAGTTATTGATGGTTTCTGGTATCTTTCTTATACGTGTGTGAGATGCATCGAGGTGCCTCAGGTGTTTTAAAGTACCAAGAGAAAAAGGCAACTCAGAAATGTCACTTTGACTGAAATCCAATACGTGCAAATGGCTAAGACCAGAGAATATTGTTTCGGGGATACTGTCAAACTTACTTGATAAGAAAAGCAAAGTCTGCAAGTCTTCTTTATTACTCAAATATCTTAGTTGTGCTGAGGGCTCAGATTCAAATACCAAGGAGAAATGACGAAGTTCTAAATCACTTTTGGAACTTTCAGGCTCCATTACTGAGCATTTAGTCGAACTAACAGTCAACGCAAAATCATACACAACATCATGCATTCTGCAGAATATGGTCCCAGAACCATCTCTTACAATGTCTTCAAAAAAAAGGCGTTGTAACAATTGCATAAAGCAGTCCTCCGCTACGTCATAGAAGCTTTCACTTGAACCACTTGTTTGCAAAAAGCCCTCAGCTTTCCACAACTGCACCAATTTATCCTTACTGATCCAATATTCTCTTGGGAATATGGAACAATATGCAAAACATTGCTTCAGATTGGATGGCAAAAGATCATAACTGAGGCGAAGAACCGGCAAAATATTAGAACTATAAGTATACTTTTGCAGCTCCAGAAACGCAAGAGCAGCAGCGGATAACCAATCGTCCATTTCTTCATTATAGGGTAACAAAGCACCGAGTATCCTCACAGCAAGAGGTAACCCTCTACAATCCGCAACAAGAATCTTGCTCATTTGTGACAACTCGCTTTCTTCCCAGGGCAACAATGCCACCCTGCGGAACAGATCTAAACAATCCGCATCATGCAAAGGTTGCAAGTAATATAAAGGCATGTTGCTTAAACCATCAGCAACGTCAATCGAGCGAGTCGTGATTATAACAGCAGATCCATAAGAACCCACATTGAATAAATTTCTTAACAGTAACCATAGATCCATCTCCTCAATGCACAAATTATCGAGCACAACCAGAAATTTCTTCCCTACCAGTTCGATTCTAACACAAAGCTCAAAAACATCAAAGTCCGAAATTTTTTTAGAGCAAATTGCTTCCCCAATCCTTTCGACATTGAAACCACGATTATTGCTCGCAGAAACCCAATACTTGGAACTGAAATTACGCCCTATTGACTCATCACTATAAACAAGACGAGCCAGTGTTGTTTTTCCCACTCCCCCGGCGCCGACAATGGATACTACCCGGCATATCTCGTTGGTCTCGCTCATTAATAAACTAATTATCTTATCCCTATCCGTATCCCTGCCCACAATTTCAGGTTCTAAACCTAAATATCTAATTCCAGAATTCAATCGAAGATAAAGATCTGGTCTCCAATTACTCTCCAATGGCCAATCGCCTTCTCCGGCGAGTCTGGCCAACTTCTCGACCACATCCTCTATCGGTCGCCGGTCTCCAGTTACAGTGAGGAAACCAAAACAGCAGCTCTTTAGTTTTCGATTCCTTACCTTGCGCATTTGTTGTTCATAGTCATCCAACAGATAACCCAATCGGTAAGCCAAACGTTTGACTTCAGTCAACCACCTCCTGATTTCCTCCGGCATCTCGAACCGCTGCTCCGCCACTGTAGCTATGCCTTTGACTGCCGCCACAACGGTTCGTGACCTGGTCAAGATCTCGTCGCCGCCGTCGTCAAATGAAAGGCAAATGGAATCCAACCGGTTGAGAAGCGATTGGAGCAAGGGACACACAATTGAACCCGCCATTAAAACCGCTTCAAAATTAAAGTTAAATTAGTAGCAAAAACAACAACAACAATGAAATTGAATTCCCTCTATGGACTAATTTACCGAACAAATTTAGCTGCATATATTAACTAATATACCGAAAATTAAAATAAATAAACGAATTTACTAAAATGCACTTGCCTCTTTTAGTAACTAAAATGAAATGAAGTGTTATTAAACTCATGTTTATGGATAGAATCGTCAAATGACATTAAATTTCAGTGGTCAAAGCCTAGTATACGTTTCGGTTCAATAATGCGTGTTGGACACCACAAAGATTAAATCTTCCAACCCTTTAGTTTGCTCTGATTGCGGCGGCCGGCGATTGTTTGCGGCTTGAGGCTGATACTTTACGGTTAGTTCTGTTTTTCTTTCCTCTATTCATTTGCTTTCTTTTCCATTTCTAATTCGTTTAACTCAAATTAAATACTTTTAGTTTCAGCCATATTTAACTTTGAATTGATGTATTACTTTTAGATTCCTTTTCCTCAAGGATTTGTGGATGAAAATCAGATTTATTTGAAGCTTTTCTTGTTCAGCGATTCTAGGAAGATAATTTGAATGCATTAGTCAGGTAAATAATTGAGTTTTTTATGTTTACGGAAATAATTTCACATATCTTAAATCTTGGAATTTGAAATGTTTATTATCTATTTGAGATTTAGCTGAATGATGATTGATGAACTTTTAAATCTCGTTTTTTTGTCTGGAAATTTTCTATAGAACCAGAAAATAAAGGTTTTGAAACTTGTATGCAATCATGAACTTCAAATTACTACATTGTAACATTATTCACGGTTTAATGTAATGAATCCAAGATACAGGATGGAACATTTTAGTGAAACTGAACAATCCATCTAAGACTAGAATTAATGATTTTATATGCTTTTAATCTGGTGGTTTATTTTATGCAGGTGGGATGGATTCTAGGCAGGATAGCCGTTTTTCGCATGTGGTTTCATGGTGTAAGAAAATTGCGCCTGCAAAAAGCAAGAAAAGGATTTATCCATCACTTATACCGAAAACTGAAGATCTGTTTGATCTACGAGATTCTGTCAAGGAAGAAATGATCAAAGAATTAATGGTTGGGACAAGACGAACGAAAGAATGTTGGGAATGATTGATCAAGGTGAGAAAGTTTGAAATTACTGCAAATGAACTAATGAAGTTTCATGGGAAGGCTTCAGATAACTTGAAGTTTTCCATGAAACAACCACATTCTTGATGAATATGCTTGATGACATCACCCGTCTCTTGGAGAGTTCTTTGTTGCATGGGGCAACTAGAACAATGAGTTGTTCGATGGTTGAAGTCGAGAGTTTTGGACTTGCTGAAGGAAATGCAAATGCTTACTTGAGGAGCAAAACTCGAGATTCAGACCAAGTATACCTAGAAGCTGGAGATCTCGTGCTATGGAAAAGGAAGTTGAAAAGGGGAAAACCTTAATGGCATCATCATCGAACAAACCTCACAAACATCAGCCATTTGTGTCTGTGGAATCTCCTGTGAGCAAAAGAGTCCAAGGAAGAGCACTGGAAGAAAATTTAAGCTCTTTGTTACCAACAGACCGTGTAGAACCCATTACAAGGAATGTGGTATCATCTTCACGAAGCGACATCTTACCAGCTCCTGGATGTGAGATTGAGCTTATTTCTTTTGAAGAAGCAAAAGAAATGAAACCATCTCTGTCACCTGAAATTTCCAAGACCATGATTAATGAAATCAAAGAGATTTCATCCAGCCATGAAACAGAATCTGAGACTAGTTTACCAGCAGCAAGTCATATTCTCAAATCACTAATAGCTGTTCAGCAATCAGTTGAACCTACAATTGAAGCGACAACATTCACCTCTAACCAAAGCAATGTATCCTCAGTAGATGCACTTTCAGTAGAATCTCTAGTACAAGAGGAAACCCTACTTACTGATGAATTGGAGATTGAGGATCCTAATCAAACAGATACCAAGACAAATGTTGAGTGCACTCTGTTGAAGTTATTGGAACATTTGAGCAATGATACAGTCAGAAGAATTGGTGTTTATGGCGGTGGGGGGGATTGGCAAGAGTACTGTGTTGAAAGCCTTTATCGACCATCCCATACAAAACACACGTTTGATTTGATCATCTGGGTGACAGTATCAAAATACTAGAGTATAAGAAAGATGCGGAAAGAAATTTTAAAGCAAATATCAACATTCAACAGATTTCAAGTCTGAATCTGAAAATAGAGAAGCATTATTCCAATATTTGGAAGGCAGGAAGTTTTTACTTGTTTTGGATGATGTCTGGGAGAGGATAGATTTAGAAGCAGTTGGCATACCCGATCCTAGCTTGGAAATAGCAGTGCAATGATATTGGCAAGTGGCAACTCAAAACATGCAGGTCTGTGATGACATGCATTTCTGTAGAAAATCAACTTCCAACTTTGTGAAAAAATAAAATAATGTTGAAAAAAGAAAAAAGAAAATTTAAGCTTTTTGTGAAACGGAAGAAGAAACATAATTGATTTTCTGTCGTTGAATGAACGTTTACACAAGCTAATGCCTTTTTATAGGCTTTAGAATAAGACTTTGAATAGGATTAGAAATCCTAATTACTTTAGGCTTTTAATTCTACTAAAATTATCTCTAAGTAATAGATCCTAACTCAAATTCCTACCAATACTATATATATAATCTCACACTCCCCCTCAAGTTGGAGAATATATATTATATATTCCCAACTTGAATGAAAACTTGTCGAATGAAGCTTTTGGTAATGCTTTTGTAAACACGTCTGCCACTTGTTCTTCTGTAGGAAAATAGGATAAAGAAGTTGTCCCATTAGTAATCTTTTCTGAGATAAAATGTCTATCAATCTTTACATGTTTCGTCCTATCAGGATGAACAGGATTTCGAGCAATTTGTATGGCAGACTGATTATCACAAAAAATCTCGAACTTTTCCTCTTGGTTCACATCTAGCTCTTTTAGTAGCTTTAATAACCAAATTCCTTCACACATTCCCAATGCTAAAGCCCTATATTCTGCTTCAGTGCTGCTTCTAGATACAACTGTTTGTTTCTTACTTCTCCAAGTCACTAGATTTCCCCAAACAAAGGAACAATAACCACTAGTTGATCTTCTTTCTGTCAGTTCACCTGCCCAACTTGAATCTGAAAAAATCTGAATAGAACTTTCTTGAGTCTTTTTAAATAGCAGTCCATGCCCTGGTGTCCCTTTCAAGTATCTCAAAATTCTAATTGCAGCTTCCATGTGATCCTCCCTTGGATCAGTCGTGTGTTGACTGATAACATTAACTGGAAAGACAATATCTGGTCTGGTTAATGATAAATAAATTAACTTTCCCACTAACCTTTGAAATTTACCCTTATCAACTTTATGACTTGAGTGATCTTTACTAAATTTTAATCTTGCTTCCATGAGAGTATCAACCGGTTTGCATCCTAGCATCCCAGTTTCATTAAGTAAATCAAGAACATACTTTCTTTGATTTATTACTAAACCTTTGCTCGACCTAGCAACCTCCATGCCTAGAAAGTATCTGAGTTTTCCTAGGTCTTTTGTTTCAAACTCTGTATTTAATAACCTTTTCAGGTGACTTATCTCTTCCTCATCATCACCTGTCAGAATTATGTCGTCCACATACACTATTAAAATAACCTTTTTATTATTAGAGGTTATCTTAATGAAGAGTGTGTGATCTGCTAAGGATTGTTTATATCCAGCTTTCAGAATCACCTTGGTAAATCTGTCAAACCAGGCTCTAAGCGACTGTTTCAAACCATAGATGGATTTATTAAGTCTACAAACTTTCTGATCACCTTTTATCGACTTCAAACCCGAAAGTACTCTCATGTATACTTCTTCTTCCAATCTTCCATTAAGAAAAGCATTCTTAATGTCAAGTTGATGCAGCATCCAGTCTTTGTTTACTGCCAAACATAAGAGAACTCTAATTGTATTTAGCTTAGCTACAGGAGCAAAAATCTCATTATAATCAATTCCATAGGTTTGAGTAAAACCTTTGGCTACCAACCTTGCTTTATACCTTTGTATACTACCATCATAGTTGTATTTTATGGAGAACAGCCACTTGCATCCAACTGGTTTCTTGCCCTGCGGAAGATCTGTAATAGTCCAAGTATCATTCTTTTCAAGTGCTTCAATCTCCTCTTCAACAACTCTTCTCCACTTAGAATCATTTAGAGCTTCCTCAATAGTGTCAGGTATTTGTTCTTTATCTAAGCAAGTTGTAAAAGCCTTGAAAGATGGCATTAGATTACTATAAGCAACATATCTCTGAATGGGATGCTTTGTACATTCTCTTATCTCTTTCCTTTTAGCAATTGGTAAATCATCAACCTCAGGTAACGAGGAAGGAATCTCAGTTAGAACATTATCTTCATCATTCTCATTGGCAACTGAACTCAAGTCCAATTCTTGGCAAGTGTCAGATTGCAAAACAGTCTGTGGAATAGTTTTCTGTTTTCTGGTGTAAACTTTCAATTGCTTAGAGGGTTGAGGAGTTTGTGAGGGAGGTTTAGGTGAGAATTGAGGAGTAGTAACAATAGGTGAAGGATGAAGAGTTGTAGGTGTAGAAGTGGAAGAGTTATCAGGTTCAAATGACAAAGGATTATTAATAAATAAATCTGAAGAATAAACCTGATTTCTGAGAGGCTGAAAAATATCACTATTCTCCCTCTGATTTTCAGTCAAGTGGAAATAAGGTTCATGTTCAAAAAAGGTGAGATCCCATGAAATAAAAAATTTTTGAGAAGGAGGATGGTAACATTTGTAGCCCTTCTTAAGTGAAGAATACCCTACCAAGACACACTTCAAAGATCTAGGGTCTAGTTTTGACATAGAGGGAGCAGAATCTTTTACAAACACAGTGCAACCAAAAACTTTAAAAGGAAGAATAGATGACAATGGTTTAAAATTTGGGTAACACTCTAAAAAACAGCTCTAGGTGTTTTATGTTGCAAAACCTTACTAGGCATTCGATTAATGAGATAGGTCGCAGTTAATAAAGCCTCGCCCCACAAATACTTAGGAGTGTTACTGGTGAACATCAAAGACCTAGTAACTTCTAACAAATGTCTATTTTTTCTTTCTGCAACCCCATTTTGTTGTGGTGTATCCACACAAGTGCTTATTTGCAAAATCTCTTTTTTGTTAAAAAACTCTCCCAATGACTTGGTAAAATATTCACTCCTATTATCAGATTTGAATATCTGAATTTTACATCCAAATTGGGTTTCTACCATATAATAAAATTTCTTAAAAACAGAGGCTACTTCAGATTTATCCTTTAACAAATATGTCCAAGTTATTCTACTATGGTCATCAATGAAAGTGACAAATCACCTACTACCAGTTACATTCTTCACTCGAGAAGGACCCCAAACATCACTATGAATCAATGAAAAAGGGTGAGATGGTTTGTAGAAAGATGGTAAATAAGATGATTTTGTCTATTTAGCAAGAGGACATATATGGCATTTAAAAGAACTTGGATTTTTATTAACAAACAATTTAGGAAATAATTTAGCAAGATAATGGAAATTAGGATGCCCTAACCTAAAATGCCATAACATTATATTATCAATTTGTCCTAAAGAAGTAAAGGAACAAGAAGTATTTGGTATGGCAGTTGGTTGATTACCGAGAAGGACATAAAGACCATTTTGTAAGCTAGTATTGCCAAGCATTTTCCTCGAATTCATTGCTTGTAAAAAACAACCAGATTCAGTAAATTGTAATGAACACTTCAAATTCTTAGAGAGTTTACTAACAAAGATAAGATTGCAGGCAAGATTAGGCACAAATAGAACATCTTCAAGCAACAAGTTATCATTAATGAGGACGGAGCCACTTCCTTTGATAGGAGAAAAAGAGTCATCGACTGTTTTAATAAAACTTCTAGAAGATGAATCTAAAAAATTAAAGAATAATTCTCTATTACCAGTCATGTGATCAGATGCTCCAGAGTCGATGATCCATGTTGATGTACCTTTAGAAGAAAAGAGTGCAGTAGGAGAACAAATATTTTGTATGCCTTTATCCTCCACGAGAACTAAATTTGTTTCACAGGTTACTGTCGAACCTGGAATTGCTTAAAAAAACTCCAATTCAACCGTTTGTTGTGTTGTGGGTAACATCTCAGAGGTTGTCGAAAGGAATCCCATTAAGAATTCTGACTAGGATCGATATTAGATTGATACCATGTAGAAAATCAACTTCCAACTTTGTGGAAAAATAAAATAATGTTGAAAAAAGAAAAAAGAAAATTTAAGCTTTTTGTGAAACGGAAGAAGAAACATAATTGATTTTCTGTCGTTGAATGAATGATTTTGTTTACACAAGCTAATGCCTTTTTATAGGTTTTAGAATAAGACTTTGAATAGGATTAGAAATCCTAATTACTTTAGGTTTTTAATCCTATTAACTTAAGACTTTTAATTCTATTAAAATTATCTCTAAATAATAGATCCTAACTCAAATTTCTACCAATGCTATATATATAATCTCACAATTTCATTAATTTTACTGAAGTTGGGACTCTCTCTAACAAAGAAGCGTGGGAGCTGTTTTGTGAACAAGTCGGTGGCATTGTCAATGCTCCAGGAATCCTTTCCTTTGCTCGAGGTATCGTTGAGATGTGTGGAGGTCTGCCTCTGCTGGTCATTGTCACCGGAAGAGCTTTGTCAGGGGAGGAAGATGTCTCTGCCTGGGAGCAAGTGTTGGGGAAATTTTCAGTGCCTTCTAGAGATCCGAGAAATCGCAATGACATAATCCAATTGTTAAAATTCAGTTTTGACCACTTGAAGGTTCATGACATTCAGAGTTGTTTCCTTCATTGTGTTTTGTTTCCTGAAGATCAAGAGGTTAGCATTTCTGAATTTGTTAAGTATTCTATCGAAGAAGGTTTGATTTCTGGAAGTATTGCTGATGCGTATAAGAGGGGCCATGAAATAGTTAATGCTCTTGCACATGCCTTTTTGTTAGAAATTACTCCCAATTATTCCATCAAAATGCATGATATAATAAGACACCTAGCACTAGCCAGTAGCCATCTTGTCGCAAGAAAATGGTAGTCAATTTCTGTTGAGAGCTTACTCAAAACCAGTGAGCCGAGAAAGACATTTATTGCTTGGACCACAAGAAAGCCCCGAGAGCAATAGATTGTTTATTCCAGATGGTCATCAATTCATATTGAAAGCTGGTTCAGGTCTGACCCAACTGCCTTCACTAGAGGAATGGGAAAATTCTAATATGATCTTTTTGATGGACAATAAATTGTCCGCTTTACCTGAGAGACCAAGTTGCCATGGACATTCGACACTGTTTCTTCACAGAATTTTCAGGCTCAGAGTGATACCCATGCTTCTTTTTGACTACATGCCTTCTTTGAAAGTGCTGAACTTATCGAATACCAGAATAAAGTGCCTGCCTAAAACAATTTCTAAACTTGTGCAAGCCTGGAAACTCTCATTCTTCGTAATTGTGAACGCCTTGTTATGCTTCCTCCTGATATTGGATCCCTCAAACTTCTTCAAGTACTTGATCTTAGAGGCACTGAGATCAACAAATTACCTGATGAGATTGGTGAATTGTCCTCTTTGGCATACTTTGATGTATGCTTCTATGGATCTATCAACCGAAGTGAGCATATTAAATTGCCTCAAGGCTTGATTTCTAATGGGATAATATCTAGGCTTCATGCATTGCAATCACTAGGGATCAAGACGTGCCCGGGAGATGAGAGGTGGGACAGATGTGTCAAATCCATAATTTGCGAGGTAAGTGAATTGACGTGGTTAACTTCCCTGTCTTTTCATTTCCCAAAAGTAGAGCTTCTTGAACTGTTCCTCCAAAAAAAAGTGCAGCATTGGATAGATGAATGCTTAACTGAGTATAATTTTGTGGTTGGATTATGATCGAACAAGCCAATGCTTGAGATTTGTTAATAGTACCCCCTGTTAGCAAGCATGCCTTTTATTTGAAAATTTTAAGTTGTCCGAGCTTTTATTTAAATTTAATTGTAAATATTTATAATGATGTGATATTAATTAGTTTTTTTAAATGATTTTTTATTAATATATATTTTTTATTTTTTATATATGTGATTAGGGTTTAAGGTTTAGGGTTTAAATGATTTTAAATTATTCAAGTATTATTTTATAAACTTTATTAAAAAAATGTGTTAATTCTCCGTTACTTCTTAAAGTTCTTTCCTATTTTTAAATTAGACGAATCAAACCTTAATCTCTATTTTTTTGTTTAAATATTTTTTAAATCATTTATTAATTTTAAAATTCAACTAATTAAATTTTAACCACTATTTCTTCTGGTTTGAACTTTGATCCATGAACATGCATTTACAAATGATTATAAAACTATGTAATATAAAACATATACCAAACATAACATACATAAATTATATATATATATAAAATATATGTGAAGGGCAATTCCATTCAACTTGGATTGGATTGAATCATGAAGAAACTACTCTCATAATTATTACAAAAATGAAAAAAAATGCTAAAACTCATTTACCAAGATGATGGTGATGATGATGATGATATGGAATGATCTAAGCTTTCTTGTTCGGCATCGTCCCCAGAGCCGTCAGCAACATTATCATTTGAAACCCCAACCGCTGAACCGGATTCAACGTTAACATCCAGAAAATAAAGCATGAAAACCAGCAGGACAAGGCAGCTCACAACCATGTGAATGGGTCCAAAGATCCAAAAAAATAGGGGCAACGAGAAGTAGAATCCACGGAGACCCAAGGACCAGAAATAGCTGCCCTTGTTCACGGTGGCCGCCACGTACTCCGCCGTGAGACCGCGGTGGCGCTGGTCCGAATACACCTTCTTGAAAGGTATGTTGATGAGGATGCTCGCATGACTGTAGTACCTAATAGACTGTATGTTAAGCAAGAACACAGCCATGAAACAAAGCAATATCAAGAAGTACTTGATTGAGAACTCCCGTTGGCTTCGGTTCCCGATATCGAACCATGCGGCGGAGTTTTCAGCTCTGGCACCGCTCGTCATCAAGAGTGCGATGAGTGAGCTCAACATGATGGCCGTCGACGCTAGCACCGTCGATGCCATAATGTTGTTTCGCAGTGTCTGCACCGCTAGAACTCCGTTTTTCCCCACGTCCTCCATCATGGAATGAACCCAGAAACGGCGACTGATCGCATTGACGCCGATGACGGTGTTGGTGGGGTGTTTAATGATTCGACGGAGGAGCCAAATATGGTAAACCGCCATTGTCAGGATCCCTACTGGAACCAATATACAGTCAAGATACTTGATTTCCATCGACATTTTCCCTTAGCAATACGTAAGGGGGTTATATGCCAGATTTATAATCAGATTACGATAAATAAAAAATAATTAATTGAGTAAAAAAATCATAATTGGACGATATTGATATAGTTTAATCTTTATTAATTTAAACATATAATAAAATAGTAGATTTTTTTTTTTATCTCTAACCGTATTCTATTTCGTTTTCTTTGTTAAAATTTTTTAAAAATTTAAAATCTAAACCTGAACTTTAATTTTTTATATCTTAAAGTTTACACCCTAAAAATACAGTTTATCCTCAATTCTTTAAATTTTAATCACAATCTCTAATTTTGAACCCTAAACGCTAACATATTAATTTAAAATAAAGATATAAAAGGAGACACGATTAAAGAATAGACGGTTTGAAGAGAAAATAACACAAACATGATATAAATATTGTTTCCCTAAATTAAATTAATATTGCATATTATATAGAATTAAAGTATAGAGACCTTAAAAATAATTTGAGCATACTAGCGGGATTAAAACGATAATTTTACTAAAGTGCATATCCAATAAATAGATATTAAATCATTATTTTACGGAAGTAAACGGAAGATTTATTCAAATATGATATTTAATTATTTTAAATATGAGATTTTATTTATATTTTGTACTTGAATTTTATTTTATTAGTAAGGATGAGTCTATCACGTGCGACGAACACTGCTAAATACCACTAACGATGAACATTGTTGAACATTATCAAACTAATTGATAAAAAATATATATTTTAGGGACTTAAAATATAATTAATAATTACTTTAAAAATTATTTAAATTATTTTTATATACATTAAAATTTTGATTTTCTAATAAAAATAAACTACATATTTAGTACCTCACCTATTTTTGTATTTCTATTTTAATACTTAAATTAATTATTTTAGTAAAATAGTACCTAATGTTACATATTATTTTTATTTTGGTACTTTGATTGTTAAAAACAAACAAAAATAGTGACATTGATTGGCCAAATAATAGTTCTAGTCTCTAAAAATTATACAATTTATCAACTTAGTCTAAATATTATCAATTTAAAAATTATTTTTAATTTTTAGACTAAAAATATAAATTTATTATTCTTTTTAATAAAATTAAGAAACTATATACTTTGATTAAATATTTTATATGAAAAATGAATCTTTTCGCCGCTAGTTTTGGATATATCGATAAATCATAAAAGGGATCATGATCATAACAAAATATCGATCTTCACTACGAAAAATGATCGTTTATACTCGTTATATAAAAGTTAAATTATTAAAAAGATAAACAAAATGTTATAAAGATGCACTAAAATTATCATTAAAATAAACAAATAAAACAACTGTAGAAACACTTTCTCACTTTCACCTTTATTCATCTGTCGATAACAACTTAATTAGTTAGAACAAATGTACGAGAATATAACCTTGGTACAAAATAATGTATTAGTCTTTAAATATAATCTTTGTACATTATTCAATATTTGAATTTGTACGGATTTTATATTCACAAGAACTTTTTTTTGGCAATATAATCACAATTATTTAATTTTTTTTTATCATTTAACTAATTATTTATAAAAAATTTAATAATAAATAATAATTTTTATAAACAGTAATAATTTTTAGATTATTAAAAAGAAATAAATAATAATATTTTAATAAAAGATTAATTTTTTAAAAAAAATTGTCTCACATTATGATGTTCAACGTGATATTAAATTGATTTCGGTTTTAAACGCTTATAAAAAATTAATTTAATTTAGAATTAGGTATTATTTTGTTAAAAAACTAGTTTGAGTATCAAAATAAAAATATAGAAATAAGTGAAGTACCAAATATGTAGTTTATCCTTATTAAAAAATAAAAAAAAATTATATAAAAAAAAATTTAATTAAAAATTTTAAATAATTATTAATTACATATTAAGTCCTTAAAATTTTTAATTTTCATTAATTAATTTAATAGTGTTCAGCGGTGTTCAACGCTAGTGATGTTCAGTGATGTTCGTCGCCCGTTATAGAATTTTCCTTATTAGTAATGCACAATTTTTTTATTTAGAATTAAAAAAAATAATGGAACCCTCGGTAATGGTTATATATAAATAAGATCTTATAATTTTTTTGAACAAGCTAATAGTGATTACAATAGTATCTGTTGTTTTAGAATATAATCTCCATCATTTAACATTGATTACTCAATCAATCTCTATGACTTCTAGGAACAACAATAGTTCATTTAACCATTTGGACTAGAGAACTCGTACGGATTTTAAAATTATTAAAAAAAATTATTTATATAACTCGACTTAAAATAAAAATTGATTTTACCTAACCTGTAATTAATTTAATTTATTACTGATTCAATTTATTAATCAAATCAATTTGTTATTGACCTGATATGTTAATTCATATGATATGAGTTATAACTAATTAACTTAAAGTGATTTACTTATGGACTTAATATATTGTTTAATTTTTGTTAAGTATTTATTTTAATTGAAAATTCAATATTTTTACTTTGATATTATTTTATATTTGTTGTTAAGATTTTTTAAATTTATTTTTATAACTATTTTAAGAATTCTACAAAATTACTTAAAACTTTAAAGAGTTGTGATTATTTTGAGGAAGCAAACAAAATACAAATATATACTTACGAGAGTTGTGATTTAAATGATTTAACTCGATTATTTTAATCTAAACCTAATATTAATTCAACCCAATGTTAAATCAAGTCAGAATTGAAATTAACCTAACATTGGCTAGATTTTGGATTTTCACATCAAAGATGTAAATTATAATTTTTAAAGAATATATAGAGCTGTGTAAAAATTACCCTTAATTAAATATATTAACACTTAGTGTAATTAAAAAATTTAGAAAATTATATTCACATTTAAAACTATATAATATAAAATTTTAAGATTGAACTAAGAAAATTAAAATTTGGTCAAAATAAAATAATAAAAAGAACACTAACCCCATACCATATAACAACAAAAGGAATTAAAGAAAGCAAATCATCTCCATTGCCCCCAATGAAGCCTAAAATTTTCTCGGGAAAAAAAAACTCAAGCCACAAACGTCTACCAAAATATAACATTAAAACCATTTTGTTTTTTCAACAAAATAATCCTTGTTCTAAATTGATGTTCGGAAACATAGGCAATGTTCTATTGCCTAGCCTAGTTGCCAACAACTTCGATGAGTGTCGGCTCATAGTCGCTGGGAGCTACGTAACCATGGAGATTCATGACGGTTGCAGCCACATTCGCAAGTCCGCCGTTGGGAACATCGTTGCGGAATCTAACACCAGTTGTCAATCCCGGACCTCCAATTGCAATAGGGACCTAATTGGGACATCCATAATATGCATCATATATTGCATGATTCTCAATACATCAACAAGGAATATAGTTTCAGATAATTCCGACAGTCGTTTTTCTTCGATGCAACAAGGTTAAGATAAGTGCATGGTATACGATTCATGTCAAACCGATCCGAGATTTATTAAAGAAAGACAGAAGAAAGGTTTTAGTAACTTACAGGTTGACAAGTGTGGGAGGTGAGTATTTGGAGGTTGCCATCCTTGTCCTTAAGAGGTTCCCTGGATTTATTCCTCTTCACCATGTCTTCGGCATTGCCATGGTCTGCGGTCACAACATATATTCCGCCAACCTTCTCGATGGCATCGAGGATCATCTGCACCAAACAAAATAATCAAGTAGGAAAAGCCTAAGGCCTTGTACAAGACAATGCTGCTATGCTCGGAAAGAAATAAAACAACCTTGGAAATACCCACATTCTATTAAAATGATGTAAAATGGAGATAAAGTTCCAAAGCAACAATTATATAATGAACTCGAGCCACCATACCTTGACAGAATCATCAGCAGCCTTGCATGCCACAACTGTAGCTTCGATGTCTCCGGTATGACCCACCATATCACCGTTTGGTATGTTCACACGTACCTAAACCGATAATAAAGGAAGCTGTTCAGCTAAGACTAAGCGAAATTCAGTTAAAATGACTTGATTTAAACGATGTCATTCGTTTATGCCAGTTCTGCTTTGGTTCCGGTAATAGTCATGTTATTTAACATCACCTGGTCAAATTTCCCACTCAGAATAGCATCCCTAGCCTTTTCACCAATCTCCAATGCCTTCATCTTAGGTTGAACATTGAATGTAATGCCAACATCACTAGGAATTTCCACATACTCTTCCATTTCAGGCTTGAAACATCCAGACCGATTTCCGTTCCAAAAGAAAGTGACATGGCCAAATTTGACAGTCTCACTGTTGATAAATGAAGAAAGCAATTAGCATATCAAATATTCCAAGAAAAGCAGAAGTGCAGATCAGAATGAGTTGTCCTAAACATACCTGCAGGCAAAAGTGCGGACACCGTTATGCACCAAATATTCACCAGATGTTCTATCAATCTCAGGAGGAGAAACAAGATAGCGGCTTGGAAGCTTCAACTCGCCATCATACTGAAGCATCCCAGCATAACGAATTTTAGGGAATCGTACACGGTCGAAATTGTTGAAATCTTGGTATTCAAGTGCCTTAGCAAGCATAACCATTCGATCTGCACGGAAGTTAATAGTAACAACAGCATCGCCATCTACTATAGGACCCACAGCCTTGTTGTTCTCATCGACAATGACAAAGGGAGGTAAGTATTGGTCATTGGCATTTTCCCTCAGTTTCTTTACAGCTTCAACGGCACTCTTAAACTTGTGTGGGGCTTCACCAAGAACTTGAGCATCCCATCCTCTTTTCACAACATTCCAGTCATTCTACAAAAGATACATTCAAAATATTTAGCTTTTGAATCAACTCAAATAAATCTTTTGAGCTTTAAAAAAACAGAATACAACAGAACAAATGCAAATAGTCAGTCCAACATGCTTTTTGGACTCGTGACAATGATTTCTCACCTCATAACGGTCCATCGTAACATACATGCGGCCTCCACCAGACGCTATACGTGCATCAACACCTTTTGCACGTAACTGTGCAAGGTCATTCTCGAGAGTCTCCACAAATCCCACACTTGAACCATCCAAAACATCACGACCATCGGTAAGAATGTGAACACGGATTCTTTTAGCACCACGCTCACCAGCTCCCTTCAGCAACAACTGCATAAAAAGATTTGAAACAACCAAATTAAATAGCCAAACTTAAGGAAAACAAAATGAATTCATTATAGAAGCCAAACCTCAAAAGGTTACCAATCCAGAATCACCAAACATTACCTGCAATTGATCGAGTCGAGAATGAACACCTCCGTCACTAAGTAATCCAATCAAATGAAGAGTACCATTCTCAAAAGATTCACTTATATACTTGAATCCTTCCCCATCATATATTTTCCCAGAGGCAAGAGCAAGATCAACAAGCTTAGCCCTATGGTGACAAATGAATCAACATGTTAGAACACTTGCAACATAGCTAATTTGCCAACAAGATATCAAACATATAAACACATATATGTGTGTGAAGCTAAAATCCGAAATAGAAGCTTACCCTTGAGCAAAAATGCGACCAGCACCGAGAGCATTGTGACCAACTTCACTGTTTCCCATGTCATCCTCTGTTGGAAGCCCTACAGCATTTCCATGAGCCTTGATTAATCTCCATTTTTCTGGGGCACCCTATACAACACCAATTTCAATCAAATTAAGTCACAATACATAAAGCTATACTGTAATCCTTTTATGAATTAAAAGATTGCAATAATATCCATATGAGAAATGCTTACAAATCCATATAATTTGAAGCAACACACTATCAAGATGAACACAAAGCTCAAAATCTGTTTAACACAATCCTAAAACTAAAATAATCTTTCAAAATAAGAACAAAGCTTTATTTGCTTTAGCAAATAAGACCACAGCATGAGAACGAATCATCAAATCAAAAATGGAGAAAATGAACCTGTTTGAGAGAATCCATGGTGGGTGTTTGGGCAACATGGATACAATTATATTGATCGGGTTTGTATTCTCCCCAACCGTCGAGAACGACGACGGCTATGGTCTTTCCCTTTGGAAGCTTTGGGTGGTCCTCTAACTTCCACGATACCTCTCCAGAACTCGCCATTGTTGGTAACTTTTTTCGGGTATTAATTGAATGAAGGTTTTGATAGTGTTATATATAAGATGAAAAATAAAAATGGAAATATGAGAGGAGAAGAAGGCGTGAAACGTGAGGCATTCAAAGTTTTGACCTTTATAAAGTTTTATACAAGAAACTGGTGGCGTGGAGACAAAGCATGGCAAATCAGCGGCTGTCTTGGGTTCGCAACAGCCAACAGCATGTCCTGAGCAAAGATTGTCCGTACGATATTAAAAAATATTATAAATGTGAATAAGTCTATCACGTGCGTCGAACATTATTGAACACTATTAATGATGAACACCGCTGGATATTATTAAATTAATTAATAAAAATTAAAATTCTAAGAACTAAACATATAATTTCAAATTATTTAAAATAAAATTTTAAAAAATATATTATTTTAATTTTTTAAATAATTTATTTAAATTATTTTTAATTTAAAAATAAAAATATTAAATAAAAAACTTAAAACCTTAAAGTCAAAGACTAAAATATTAAATCTTAAACTCTAAAACCAAAAACACTAAATCATAAAAAATAAAATCCTAAATCCTAAAATAGAAAATATGAACTCTCAAAGTATAACCCAAAATTAGTTTAAGATTTTAGGTTTAGGGTTTTGGGTTATTTTAGGATTTAGGATTTTATGGTTTGAATTTAGTGTTTATGGTTTAGGATTTTTGGTTTTAGGTTTTGGATCTAAGGTTTTAATATTATATTTTAGGTTTTGTAATTTAATGTTTAGTGATTTAGATTTTTTATCTTGATTTTAGGGTTTAGAGTTTAAGTTTTTATTTTTAAATTAATTTTTAGGGTTTTTTATTTTTTGTTTAATTAATAAAATAAAATAAACATAAAAATAATTTAATAAAAATTTAATTTAAAAAAATTATAATTATATTTTGAGTACTTAAATTTTTTAATCTTTATAAATCAATTTAATAGTGTTCAACGGTGTCCATAATTAACAGTATTTAACAGTATTCGACGCTCGTTGTAGAATTTTTCTATAAATTGTATAATTTAAATATATTTTATTTTTTAGTTTAATAGTTTATAATTATAAATCAATAAAAAAATAAGAACTTTGTCATAAAATTATGGTAAAAATAGAATTTAGATTTAAATTTTAATTTTAAATATTTTTAAAGTGGTTAGAAAAAGGATTATGATTAAAAAATAAAAGATTTTTTTCGAGTTTTATATCTAACTTTGTACAAAAGAAAAATTGAAAATAAGTGTTAATTTGGTATTTAGTTAATAATTTGTGTTGTTTTATTAATTAATTTAACAAAACTGTGTATATCGGTAAAAAAGGCCTCCTTAAACCCATTCAACTAAACCCTAATTCTATTGTCAAAAAATCTAAACCCTAATTCTCTATGAGTCTCTCTCTCTGTGTTCTATTTCCCCCTCAAAATTACAGTAAGAATGGAAAGGTTTCATCAAACAGATTGCATCGAGCTTTTATCGCAAATCAAGCATCAAGAGAAGCTGCTCAATCTCAAAAGAAGGTTCTTCCTCTTTTTCTATTTGCTTAAATTTTCTCTCCCATTACTCTTTGATTTCTTCTAAAAATGTATACTTTTTTAATTCTTCAGAACTCTGAAGAATTAGTTATGTAATTTGTAATATAAAATGTACCGATGGTCTTTTTATTTTTTATATTTTGAATCAAGTTAAATTTTTTTTTTCTCTCTCTCTCTCGTTGCATTTTTTATGTGTCTGAAAGGGAATTGTGTTGTTTCTAGTAAGAAAGTTCACTAGGAAAGGATATTCGAGTCGGTCGGGTGATTGCTTTGCAAGCTAGAATGTTGATTTGAGTGGTGGTATTGTAATGCATTTAGTATTTTTATAGACAAAAGCTTTTGGTGCATTATAGTGGTTTATGTTCTAATCGGAAGTCGGAGAATCGTTACCTATTGAGTTTTTTTGCAGGTGGTTGATGGGGCTTTCGATTTCCAAGTCGAAAATGAAGCAATTCAAGGAACCCAAGTTTTTTAAGTTCAAGTATGATGGGAGCTTTACTTGTATTTATATTTGTTATAGTTTTTCTCTGCTGTAATGGTTAACTTTTAATCCGTTTGTATTTGGTTATGTCTTGCAGGACTTTGCCTGAATCTTTTCTGAGGGATGATGATGTAAGTTAATCCAACATTGTATTATAAAGTTGAATCTCGTACTGTTTACTTTCTATAATTTGCTACCTTAAATATGTGTTTTTCATTTGCAAATGTTGTTGATGTTGTGTGTATTGCAGATGTTCTACGAGACTATTAAAGCACATGTTGAAAATGCCTTTGGAGCAAGCAATTTCAAAAGAGGAAATCATGTAATTGAAGATAGCGACGAATCATTTGATGCACCAAAGATAAAGGGTGTCCTTTTCTCATGTCTTGATGCTTTGACTAATGATGGGCTTCAACAAATTGTTATGATACTTTCAGGTGGCTCGGGGAAGTTTGAGAAAACAAGGTGCAAAATGAAAAAAGTTATTAGGGAATCTTTGCCGAGGTTTTTGAGCAGTGAAGGTCATGATCACGAGAAGAAGACTGATATTATGCGGCTATATAAAATTCTCAATGATCCTCAATATTTTCGGAGCAATGCTATGAAATCAATGACTCCAACATCTCAGTTTCATCATGCTGCTGCAATCCATGTTCTGGACGGGTTAGAGGATTTGCCTATGCAGACCTTGATTGCAATGGACAGGAAGCTTAGATGTGTCAAATCTATGCCCAAGTTAAAGTCTTCTGAACGGGGTCAGAAACGGAATCGTCTAATTCAAAAAGTGAGTAAAACAGCTAGAAAGATGCTTGTGGATCTTGATGAAGCAGGGAAACTACAAGAACCATTAGCTAAAGCATTGGCGATGGCAGACTTATCACTAAAGTTGACTACAGGTTGTCTAAATACCTCTGCAACAAGCTTTCACCAATTCACACCGGAAATAGTAAGCTTGCAGAATGATATTGTGAGGGCTATTTGTACTCTTAAAACGAAGGCTAGATTCCCAGAGCTGAAATCCTTAAAGCTCTTGTTGGATCCAAATGTTGAAATAGCAACTCGTGCTTTAAGAGGAGCAATTACAAATATGTTCACAGAATTCCTATTTGAGTGCAATGACATGGATATGATTCCCAAGTCTTTATTAGAAGCGCTTTCTGTTATTAACAAGGATTCCAGAACTTTGCCACAAGGATGCTTTGTAAAAGATGAAATCGAAGAAGAGGTTGAATGTATACTTACTGTGAGTGCTGAGATGAAACAAATATTTTGGGACTTTCTTCCTGATCACGAATTAGATGAGGAATTTGCTGATGCATACAAGGAAGAATTAGAAGAAAGTGATGATGGTAGTTGTATTGAAGATACTAGTAATTATGGCAATGATGGGAAAATGATGAATGGTGACTTTGAGAGTTGTATGTCCTATTCTGTCGATTCAATCGAAAGAGACGTGGTTATACAGGACGTGAAAATGGAGCCAGAAATTGGCTCTGGTTTTGAAAAAAGTACCAAAGATATAAACCAACTAAAGAACATGGTCAAATTGCATGCATCAAAAAACAGAAATTGCCATTCAGTTGAGAGAGATGAGGTTGAACAGAACATTGGAGTGGATCCAGAAAACACTTTGACCGTTTCATCTAACTTTCAATCAGGAAATGAAACGTTTATGGACAACAAAACAAGGACTAATAGAAACCAATATCTTGCAATCCAAGAAGCATGTGATGAAGCAAGTTTGGTTGCCCACAATCTAATTGGTCGATTACTGGAAAAGTTTGCTAAGGAGCAAGACATGGATTTAGATTGGAGTGATAACTTATATCTCGGAGGTGACTCTTCAACTCAACAACATACTCAAGGTATCAAACTTCTGCTCCCCCCCAGTCGAGCCTTATGAACCATGTATTTTACTGGCCAAAATTTTTCGAAAACTTTGCAAACACAAGCATATTGTCTAACAAGCGATTCTTGTAGCTACATTGACATCAATGCCATATTTAACTTTACATTAACTGATGCAGCATTGTGATATGAATAACTTTGAGACTAATGTAAGATGCATTTAGTGCAAATTGTAGGAAATTACATAGGCAACCAGGTTCTAAATTTCTAATAAGTTAGATTACTGGGTGATGAGTGGATAATGAACAGTAAAGCAAATGGATTTGCTTAGCTGCTTTTTGCCTGCTTACGTGACAGTGAATTACATTTCTTTGTTTCCACTATTTGTGCAGAAAAACAGAAATTATCTGAGGAAGATGTCCGAGATCATCTTTTTGAAACACTCAAGGAACTTATGCCTTGTGTTCCAAAGAGGTATATTTCTTATCCATGCTTATTCTGGTGTATAACTTCTTAGTTTTTTTACTCTTCAATTTTGCCTAAACTGTAGAACCTTATTTTATCAACCAAACCTTTGATGTTGAGATGTAAACTGTCATTTTATTTGTTGCAGACCGCAGTGAAATCAAAAAGGAGTTGATGGGAGCACATTTTGATCACCCTTATTTTGCCGGGAATATTATATCCGTATTCGGCACAGGTTTTGTACTGTATCCGTGTTTATTTATTGAATTCGACCTATTCAAATTTCCACTTCAATCTTCAATTATTTGAGATGTGGCTTGGCTTACAAGGAGCAAACATCGAAGCAATCATACAGCTTTACCGATTCATTTGACAGAAAATTAATTGCTTGGGAGTGGTGAAGTTTGATCATCTTTGCTTAACTTATCGCCGATCTGGTCACCATCAAGCTATATACTGCCTCATATTCATTTAGGACCAGCCAAAAACTTTGAGCTCCGAGACACAAAGTGGCTGTCAGGGATCTCTACTTTCGGATTACCCTTGTTCAGGCCCCACCTATTGTCTCCTTGGCGGAAAGACAAACCCATAGTTGCATTTTCCGGACTAATCCAAGATACAACGCCACTGCACCGCTAGCTGCCGGAAATGATCCTGCATCTACAGAAACTGACTTAGAGTCTTCACTACAATCAATTAAAGGACCACTCGTTTGCTTTACTTCTTGACAGATACTTGGAATGAGCACTCCTAGCAGCTTCTCTGTTACTTTCACCAAAGGAACCCTCATACCCATCCAAGTTAACCACTGATTCCTGTCCATCAAGGCAAGATGCAAGAGGTGCTAATAGTTTTCTCATGATTGACACCTTCGGATAACCTAAAGTGAAGGCTTTTGTGGGAGAACAATAGTGTTTTTTTGGGATTATGCTCTTGTATAATAGCACCTATTGCAACAAACCCTCCTGTGGTAGTGTCGAACTTCAATCCTCCAACCCCTTGTACAGAGACGAGAACAGTTTATCGCTGAAATAAATTTCCGGGAATTCTATAGTTACGTGTTCATAATTCTAGTTCCCAAGTCATTCATGAAAAGGGAAAGATGTTCAACAAAATACCATTTCAGGAGGACCATCAACTTCCTTTGCATCACTTGAATTACACTCATTCAAGGGTGTGCTATGGCTGTAGTTCATGTCACCATCAGCAGGTAATTCCATTTCCAAGCTCCTCTGAGACATAAACATTGAAGCGAAGGTTGGGACTGTTACCTTCTTAAACACAACTGTTGACCGTTTGCCAAAAATTTCTGCATCTGGAACTGTTCTCAATGTCCTACAGATTCGGTGCAAGGTGCTGATAGGTTGTTCAACAAGAGCTGCTGTTCGGAACTCCATTTCATGTTAATAGGAAGAAAAAAAGCTGTAATATATAATCATCACCACCAGTGTAGGTGCTCAGCCGGATTGCAACTGCAGCATTCAGGTTAAACTTACGTGCATGATGGACGAGTGGATAATCACGTACATCATATGTCTTCATATCTGCAGAGAAGAACGAAAGATTTGATTTAAGTGCTTTTCCAGCAACACTTTGTAATGTTCCACACATGCATGCACGAAATTTTGCATCTCTGTTTCATTAGTGTAACAGGCCGTATCTTTGATGCATAAAACACACTTCCCACACAACCCTTATTTCTCTCTCTAACACACACTTTTGTACATGTAGCGACCCTTATAAAATTCTTAAAATAATATGGGTGTAGTAGAAAAGGGGAACAAAGGGTCACTAGTGGAATTGAAATTAGGGCTTAAAAAGTGGAATTTAGGGATTTGGGTTTAAAATAAAATTTTAGGAAAATTTAAAAAATTAGGATTTAAAAATTAGGTTTTTAAATTGTGTACAAAAATTGGAAATTTTGAAATGTTGAAAGAAATTTGAAATCTAGGGTTCTTTTAAAAAACAGGAATTGGAAAGTTAAAACTAGGGATTTGAGAAAAAAATAGATTGAAAAGGGAAATTTTAAAATTAGAGATTTTTTAAAAAAGGGTGGAGTCGCCATCGGTCACTTTTGGTAGACCGGACACCGTAAAAACCAGAGATTTGAAATGATTTGGGTTCGAGAGTCGGTTATAGTTAAAAACGGGTTTAGGGTTTAAAACCGTCCAAAATCGGCACCTTTATTAAATTATCGCTTAATTAATTTTGAATTTTCTGGATTAAAGTGGCATTTAAATTACAGTTTGTTGAAGTATTCGAATTCAATTTTATTTTCACCGTGTCTTTATTCGGAGGCAACGTACACACCGTGACCAATGCGTTGGAACACGGGCCCGTTACGACCGAATAAATACGTATTTAATTAGGCTTGTTAATTAGCAAGGTGTGATGTAAGCAAAATAAAAGACATAATTATAAAGACAACAAATATAAAGACAAAATAGCATATGACACATAGTGATAATTAAAGAGACATAATACAAACCAAGCAATATAATTAAAAGAGATACTAATAAGATAAGAGACATGCCACCATGCTAAAATAATATAAATATACATAAACATTGTCACTTACACAACCTTAACAAAGCATATAACAATATTAACAAAAATAAATAAATAAATGTCATGAGTAAAAAATATATAAACACCTAAAAAAAACTACATAATACATGATAACAAAGATTAAAATAAATAGACCAACGAAACAAACAAATAACATATATAAATAAACAAAACATATAATAAATAAATAAAAAAAACAATAAAAGATACCAATAAAAATATTCATATTTTCATTGAACCATAAGAATGGAATACACAATAAATATTTTAAAAAGAACTATATACATCTAAATATGCTCGATTAAAATCAATCCACAAATTAAATTAAACGGTAAAAGTAATGATTAGATTAGGGCATAACTTGAAAAATAACCGACCGAATGGGTGAAGTGATTCAATGAGAATAAAAATATAAATAATGGAGGCTACCAACTTACAAATGAAAATGAAAATGGAAAATGGAAATGAAAATGGAAATTTGGTTTCGGCAGACAGGGCATGCGGCTGTAGGTATGAAAATATATGGTTAGGGGGTCCTTTATTTTTAGGGTAAGTGTTATATATATAGTTAGGGTAAAGGGTAACGAATGGGAATAAAATAGGTTTAGGTTTTAATATATAAGGGTATCTATAATATGATGAAAGGTATTTTAAGTTTATCCCTTTAAAAATAATAACCAATTAAAAACAAGACCTTGGGCACCAAGTAGGGATTTTTATTATATTTTTTTATATTATAAAATTATATTTAATAGGTCAAATTTATTTATGGTTTGGGCTTATAAAAGTGGGCTCTAATAAAAAGTTTTTATTTATATCATATATTTATATATTTTTGGATTTTTGGTTTTAATTAAGAGATAGTAAGGATAATAATAATTATAAAATAAGTGATAAAATTAGGGTAAGTTAAGGTGATTTGGGTATTAAAAAGGGATGTGGATTGATTTAATTCGAGCATAAACCCGGATAAAATTAATGATTACAGTACATATACATATACATCCCATAGTTCTGAAACAACCAACATGAAACACATACGAGTATTTCAAGATACCTGTGTAAGAAATTGAGGACGAGCAAGGGTCCTTAAATTCACAGCTTGCAGATAACAGAGATCAAAGCACATTTCATGATAACAGCCATAATAATGTTGAGAAACTCATTGTTCAAACCTTTATAACCAAAACATTCAGCATAGGAGAGTAGCATAGCACCTAAATGATGATGTTAGCTATAATTATTTTTCAATTTTAACCTTGTTAATCCAAATATTCTGCATAATTTTAATGTGAATATGCATGATTTTGGAGTTGTATAAAAGGGTTAAATTTTGCAATACCAAGCATGTGTTTTAAACGTTTTTAAATAGCTAAAATAGTCATTTTTAAGGCCTCGTATTGATACAATATTAGTTGTATTGGTACAAGTAAAGGTTTCAACAATGGTGGTTTTTCAGTATCGAAAACTAATACTGGTATAAGCTTACACGTATCGATATAGAGAGTCGTATCGATATGCCTTGAGGCATGCCAATATCCTTATGCTTTAATTGTCCCGACGATTGTTTTCGTAACAAGTTGTACCGATATGCCAATAGGCGTATTGATACGCACAAGCTGATTAGAATACATCAATTATTTCTATAAGCATAAGTGTATCAATACACACATGTATTGACTGATATTGAAGACTCTAAAAAAAAAAAATTTAACATAAAAATTAGTCTTTAGAGGCTCCAATCCGATCTTAATAATCTTTAACAGTTTGAAACTTAAGAGTATAAAAGAAGCACTAGCAATAATTAATGATAAAAATGCCACCATATCCACCATTAAAATAGAATCTTTTATACTTAGATTTCAAATTTTTGTAAAAACTACTCTTTGAACTTAATTGTGAATATAGGATTGTACTCAAGTGTGTTGACATTGTTTCGGCTCCACAAGTATTCGAAATGGTAGATGAGAAATGTATTTTTCTCGTCAACATATTCTTCATGGTTACCCTGGGGTATTGGATTAATTCTAGCCATGCATTTTTTTTGAATAAACTAATAGTGATTATAGTAGTATCTGTTCTATTTAGACATACTTTTTAAACATAAAACATACCTAAGTCGTAACCATACCAAAAATGAATCAGATACGTGAGACGACCCGTGGAATCTATAAAAACTTTTTTTTTTCTATCGTCAATATATAAAATAATAATAATTAACGTTTATAAATATGTTTATATTATGTTTAAGGTTTAAGTTTAGACTTTCGAAATACGAACCTTTAAAAAATTTATATAAAATTGATACATAGATTGTGTAAATTCAAGCTTGTTAGTTTTAAGGTATAAGATGTTAGTTTAGGGTTTAGAGGTTTAGGCCGTTTGGTTTAGAATTTAGGGTTTAATTTTTATGTTTGGGGTTTATAATTTAAGGTTTTAAGTTTATGAATCTAGATTTAAAATTATAAAAATTATAAAAAAATATATTATATTTTTCTAGTAACTCATCGAACTTTTCGAGTCAAGTATCAAGTAGTTCGACTCGACTCAACTCGTTAAAAACTTGAGATGAATTTCAAATTAAGTCAAACATTAATGAGTTTTAACCAAATCAAACTCGAATAATTTATATTTTTAATTTAATTTTTATTTTTAGACTAAATATCCTGTATGATTTTAAAATTTTTGGATCATATACGGATCATAATATTTTAAGTTTTGAATTACCTGAAAATCTGAAAAATTAAATTTTTATAAATATTATTTTTTTTTAACAATTTGGTACTTGTTATATCCGAAAATTAAAAAATTAAAAAATTTCATACATGTGAATCTTAATATTATTTAACAATTTGTTATTTATTATATTCGAAATTTTAAAATTTTTATCGACCTTTAAATTTAAAAAAAATTGAATTAAAATATATTTTTGGGTAACCAGATATAAAAATATCCGATGTGATTATCTGATATTTAAATATTTAATTTTTTTAGATTAAATATGAATTATTATATTATTAAGATCTAAAAAAACTGATTATATTAAGTTTGATACACGATAATAAACACCTTTAATAAGATTATGATAAATATATAAACACCTCTAAGACTAGATTGAAGTCGTTGAAGATATTGGCTTTGACTCAGCAAAGAGCTTAACTAAATTGAATCATGCACGCGGTTTTAGCGTCATTTTGGATAATTTTATAAAGCAAGTGTCTGAATTAACTATTGGAAAATGTTACGAGTCTTCTGTCAATGCTTTTGGTCCCACCACGACTGAGAAATTGAGAAATCAGGCGTCGATTCCTATTCTCAACCAGATTTCTTCTTCCTCTTCCCTTTTGATGGCCTCTTCTCCTGCCTTGGGATTCTTAATAGCCTGCGCTAAAGTTATTGAAGATGGGGATATGAAAACTGCCGATTGGCTACTGCATCGGATATTGTATGCTGCCGATAAAGAACGCAACGAATATCAAAGCAGAGTAGTGAAATCCTTTGCGGAAGCTCTAGTTTGCCGAGCGTACGGACTGCATCCCACTCTCTCCTACTACACTTGGTTGTTGAATCGTGAAATAGATTTTCATTATGTCTCATGCAATATATATGGTATCATCAGAGAAACCATAAGCAATGTTTTGGCTTTGATGGGAAAGAAGCGATTCCACATCATTGATTTCTCCCTCCCATGTTGGCCTGGGGGATCGGTTTTGAATACACTACCCAAGTCCAAGGATGATCCACTATCCGTACGTGTAAGTATACTTCCTTCTCCCTTTTGGGAAAGACATGTAGATATCGAATATGCTATTGATTGTTTGTCTGAGGACGCTGGGTACTTGAATATAGAGCTGGATGATGAGGTGAAAGTGGTGTCTGGTACTAGTTTGGGTTCAGTGGATGAGTCTGAATTGGATTTCAAAACAAGAGAGGATGATGAAACGACACTGGTCTTCTATCCTCTCAAACTTCGTAAGTTGTTGAAAGACACAGCAGCACTGGAGAGAGAGTTTGTAAGATTGAGGGACATAAAACCAGCTCTTGTAGTCATGATAGAGATGTATTGTAATCACAAAGATTCCAATTTCTTGACATGTTTTGAGGATTCTTTTCGATATTACTACGATTTGGTTGGTGATAAGGACTCTTTGGATGGCATTAGGTGGTTTAATAAATATAATCCTCTGCCTGCCGCAGAGGCATGTGAAGTGGAGGAACTTATGCGACATAAAACTCTGACTGAATGGAAACATATTTTTTCCGTGGGCGGTTTTGGTCAAGTTCCGCTAACAGACTCCCAAGGTATCAGAGTCGACGGAGGTCTAGAAGATCCAGAAATACTGCGGGAGGAAGCTGGGTGTTTGGTTTTAGGTAAGACCAGGGTGGAAACCCCACTGTTGTTTGTCTCGGCGTGGAAACCCCACGTGGAAGACCAGCAGTTCAATGGCAATCAAAGGAGCCATAAGTTTGGAGCAGGTATTTGTCTTCTATCTTAGTTTCTTCTATCTTTATCACATTAAGTATAATCTTAAATTAATATAAATCATTATTTTATTATCATCTGATTTAAATAATAACTTGTAAAAATATTTTAAAAATAAATATAATATATATAAAGATTTTTACAACAAGAAAATGACATAAAAATAATAAAATAGATTATTTTAATTGATCAAACAATTGTTGATGTGATGAGAACCACTTTAAGATAAAATTTTAAATTTTTATTATCATTTCATAACATGAATGAATGATAACATTTTTATGAGATTCTTTTGTAGATTTCGATTCAAGTGCTCTATTGGACACTAAGATACCACTCCTTCAACCTCTTTCACCTTTTTCGCAGGTATTAACTTAACATTATACTCAAATTTTATTTAAAGTTTTTTCGAGTCGAAAAGTTTTTTCATATTGAATCGAGTTTTTCTCTAAGAAAGAATCAAATTTGATACTTATTTTTTAGAGTATATTATGACATTATGCCTTTAACTTCATTAAAATTATGAATAATTATGGAAACAAAAAAAGAAATCTCTAAAATCTGTTGTTCCTTTCGTTTTCAATTTTTTCTATCAAATTAAAAATACCATGTTAAAATCTCTTTAGATTACAGTGTTGTTCTAATTTTGTTTTGTATTATTTAATATGTTAACAGGGTTTAGCATTGAATCGATTAGCGGCTTCTATTGAGATACATGACATATTACAAGAGATCTGTCATAAATATGATATTCCATTAGCTTTGACATGGGCTTCTACGGATGATGATATGAAGGAAAATAAGTCAGATCCATACAGGAATCGTACTCTCTTTATCCAAAGAGATTACAGTCATATCCCTACAAGAATCATACTCTGTTAATCCAAAGTAATGCTTGTTATGTGAAAGATGGGGACTCTTATTTCTTTATGAAATTATATGCAGAAGCAATACATTTCAAGGAAGGTCAATCCATTGCTGGGAAAGCACTTGAATCAAGTAAAGGGTTCTTCATTGAACCAAGTATTAGAAATGTCTGTGTAGGAGACGATAAATTTCTTTCCGAAACTAAGGGTTATGAAATTGATTCCGCTGCCGCAATCTGTGTACAAAATTGTTATACAACTAATGAGGTTTATGTAGTAGAATTCTTTTGGGAGAGTGGAAAACCTCAAGATTTGGCATTTCATGTCTTTAATGAGTTGAAAAGTATGAACAAGAAGTTTGTAACAGTAAGGGTTCAAGACACTGAAGTTGGCTTCCAAGAAAAAGCATGTGATGTTTTTGATGCAGTAGAAATAAATGTGTTTATGTAACAATCCAAAATTCAGAGTCAAAATCCCTAATCGAAGCCCTAAATTTTGGGGATTTAAAATTTCTGAAAATAGTGACTGACTTGAAAAATTTTAAAACTTTAGGGTCAAAATGTGAAAATTCAAAAGGACCAGGCCTTTATTCCGTGATTAAACCATTTTTATTGAGTAACGTTTTCTTGCTCCTAGTAACCGAAGCTTTAAGTGTGATTTTTTGAAATTTCATCATTCATGGATTAAATCCGAAAGGTTGTTCTGTTTAGGTTTTCAGAATCATTCGGTTTATACTCTCTGTTCTCACTGTGTTCTGTCGATTATTGTCACGGGTTGTCGTTATTTTTCTCTTGATTCATAGTGAGGTAAGGTTTTGATTCCTATTTCCTTTTCGTTCTGTTCGGGTTAGCATATGTAAAGTTTGGTTCTGTGATTTGGTTTTGATTACGTTATATTCGGGTTAAGTAGGTATGAGTTTGGTTCGAAACGTTCTTGGGGTTTGGGTTCTGTTTTTGATCGAATAATAATGTGGGGTGTTATTTTGAGGATTTTATGATGCTGGAAGTGTTGAATCGAATAGGGAGTATGTTTAGAAGTGTTTTGGATCGAAATGGTTTTGAAATCGAGCCAAAAGGGGGATTATTTCGCGTTTTGACACTATTTGGCAGCCGAGAAAATCTGGGATTTTTCCCAGATTTTCCTGGGAAACAAACAGCCCCAGAAACCCAGGCAAACCAGACCTGAACCCGACCCGATCGGACTCGAACCCGACCCATTCAACCCGAAATTGAACCCAACCCGATTACCGACCCGGCTGACGTCATCGTTGATGTCACTACTAACGTCAGCGTTGACCAATGCTGACGTCAGCAGTTGACTTTTTCGACACGGGCCCACTTTATGTTTTTCGACGTCCTGAGTCCAATGGCGTTGTCCATTTTTCGAAATTCGAACCCGAAGTGTCGTTTTTGGGGATTTTAAGTTCGATCGGTTATTTGGAAGTTATCTGTGAAAGTTTCTGAATCAGTTTTTGTTTGCTTCAGGTGACGAGGATTCAGACCCCGAGTAGTTGCCTCCTTCTCCTCCTCCTCCTCCTGTACGAGGTCCGATTCATTCGTATTCGGGACCTTCACGTGAGTAACGAATTAATTCTATTTAGTATATTTTTCGGTATTGTGGTATAGTAGGATGTCTAACATATTCTGTTAATTGTAGACTCTACACCTGTTCAGCCTAGTGGTAGAGCCGAGTCTAGTAGACGTCAGAGTCTTCGTTGAGTCTTCTGCTACAGGTGTGTTCTCTCTCGTTAATCCTGTTACTTCTGTTATTCTGTATACTCGATTCCTGTTAAACCCGTATGATCATGCATCATTCTGACATATCATTCCTGATTCTGATATCTGTCATGCTTGCCTCCTGTTAAAATATAGGCATGCATTCTGATTCTGTATGTGCATATAACATGATATCTAGTAGATTGTATGTGTACGGGGAAGTTAGTGAATTATCACTTCTGTTCAGTGGCTCCACCTACGGGTCGAGATACCACTTTTGTTGGTGTGATAGTGTTAGATGGTCTGGGGACCTACTCTTCTGTGGTATTCGGAGATGGGTGCATATCATGCATATTCTGCATCTTCTGCATATTTCTGTTCTGTAATTCTGTTTAACTGTTCTAAAGACATACTAGGCTCCCTAGCTTACACCCTCTCAGCTTCTTGTTACAGATCTCAGTCCTAGGCTCGGTACGGTACTTGGAGGATCCTGTTCCAGTTCTGATTTATAGTATGTTTTTTAATTTTCGGATTCCAGACTATTTATCATATTTGAATAATGATTTTTGTATTACGAACATTAAATGTTTATTGGGTTTTGCAACATTTATTGTTTATGAAATTATGGGTTGAACTTTATTATTTAAATGTTTAATTTTTATTTTAAATTATTAATTATTTAATAATTTATCTGTTGAGTTGATCGGTATTGGATAATGGCTAAGAGAGGGGGTGAATTGGATATTAAAAATTGGTAGGAAAAATTTCGGAAAAAATTGAGAAATAGAGAACACAAAGATTTATAGTGGTTCAAGCTTCGAACAAGCTCTACATCCACTACCTTAGCTCCCCTAAGGATTTTGAAAACAATTCACTAATGAATTCAACCTTTTTCTAGGTTCAAGGGATAACCTTTACAAACAAATCAATTTTCTATCCAAAATTGATTTATACCTCACAAGGTGTTACAAGAAGTTTGATTTGGATAAAAAGGATTCTCTCACAAGAAATAATAGCCCCTAATACAAACAAACTCTCCCCAAACTTAATTTACAATAGATCAAAGTGAAATACACAAGTTGGGAGGATAAAGTATGCAATGAAGTGCTTGGATGTTGCTTGATGTTCAATTCTCTATGTATGCTTTTGAAAATGCTTCTTTTTATACCTTCTCATTGATTTCTAACCGTTGAAGTTATTGGGAAAGTAAATATGGACGTTGGAGCTTCATCTTTCCATCATAAATGCACTCTGCAGTAGGTGGTATCGAAACACGGGGTATCTATTTCGAAACAAGCCAAGAAAAGAAAGAGTCGTTGTGCATTTAATAAGGGGTGTATCGATACCTGTTTCGATACAAAAACTTTTTGTGATGCCTGGTATCGAACCTTGTTTCGATACAGGCTAACCATCATTCAAAAATTAATTAACACCAACGGTCGACTCATTTAATGCTTGAAAATAGCCGTTGGAGATTAAGGGTGTATCGATACCTGTATCGATACCAGGAGTCATATTTTTAAAATTAAAAAATAATTTGAAAATTAACCAAGTGGGTTAGCAGAAAGTTTTGGTATCGAACCTTGTTTCGATACCTGTTCTTGATCTCAAGAACAAGCCTTGAAAAATCTCAGGTGTATCGATACCTATCCTCATGGTATCGATACCCTCGTGTAAAAATGGCTTGTAAGAGTATTTCAAAGTTCTTGGTTTTGACTTAGAGATCAAGCTTTGACTTAAGGACCAAAAAGTTATTTCAAAATTAGTCCTTACATTTATTTGTTATATCAAAATCAATGTTAGTTTTACAATCTCCCCCTTTTTGATATAACAAAACCAAAAGGAATTTTAAGTTTTGAAATAATTTGGTTGAAAGACTCCCCCTTAATATGTGTCAAAAAAAATTTTTTAAAAATTGTTGATGGTTTTCGAAAACTTAAAACTTAGAACTTTCTCCCCCTTTTTGTTAGATCAAAATCAATGAAGCATAAATATAAAAAGATAATCAAGATAAGAGGATAAAGCAATTATAGCACTTAAATATAAAAGTTCATATGATAAGCATAAACCATAGCAAGCAAAGTATCCAAAATATAATCCAACAATAATAAAGACAAAACATAGGAAAAAAAATAGGTGCATAAGTTCTAATATGAATCCATCATAACTAGTCTTAATAACTAAAAAGCAAAGCATAAGAGAGATCGAAACGATCAATCATCGGCTATGTCATCACCGTCATCATCATCATCTTCATCATCTTCATCTTCCTCTTGATCTTGATTTCCCTCATCATTAAGTCTTTGGCTTTGACGGAAAGCTTCAAGAGATACTCGCAAGGAGTGTCCTTGAGTCTCTAGGCTTGTCATCCTAGTATTGATAGCATCAAAACCCAAAGTGAATTGAGTGGAAAGAGTGTCAAGCTTTCCATCCATGGAGTCCAAACGGGCGTTGAGAGAATCAAACTTAGTCGTGAGAAAGGTCAACATATCAAACTGATGAATAGGTTCCGGATCAACCGAAGCATGAGGAGGAGAAGGAGGAGCACCTCGAGTCCACTCACCATTGGAGGCATAGACAAAGTGAGCACGGTTGAGTGAAGTTTCTCCAATAAGCTCTTTCAAAGATCCCACCTTGTTATAAGAGCAATCTATGTCCAAATGCAAGAAGATGGTGCTTAGAATGCACGCATAAGGAAAAGATTGAACAAGGGGGTAGCACGGTTTTGGATGTGCCACACAATATCCGAGAAAACAATCCGAGCAAGGTTTGGTTGGATGTTATCACGGAAACATGTGATCCAAAAACTATTAACTTGACGAATCCTAGAGTATCTCCCATTTTATGAACGAATCCACTAAGAGATGATAAGATGGAGAAAACGGTCGTGTGCGTCAAGAGATGTAACCGATCCGGTGAAAGGAGCAAGAGAGTCTTCATCATCATTACCTTTATCCTCAAGACCAAAAACATCAAGGAAAGTAGAGACATTAATCTTGAAAGATTTTCCTATAAGATACGATTCAATGGCTACTACTTTACTCTTGTCCGGAGATAAGATACATTTAGCATTAGTGTAAAAGATAAGGACGAGAGTTGGAAAGAACTTGTCAGTATGAGTGAGAAAACGCAAGAACTTCCACTCGACAAGTTGGTCATAGTAACGAAAAGGAAATCTATGTGACGTGATGAATAAAATGTCCACACATCTTTCCTTTTTGAGAGGATAACTCCGGAAAAGGTTGTAATTGTCCAATCTACGATCATTGTCTAGACTCTTAGCATAGACCTTCTCAAAATCAACTCGTGCAACACGAGATGATGAAGAGGATCCGGCTTCGGTACGAGATCGCTTCTTTGGTGCCATGATCTAGGATTGGATAAAAAAAATTTAGATTAGTTAAAAACAATATGTATGCTTGTATATATAATCCAATTCAATCCTATGAAATAATCTAACAATTCAAGGTATTTAAAAATTTTGAAAAACCATCGAAAAACTTATTCGAACAAAAATTTATATTTGATTAAAATAAGTTGGAATTTTGAGACAAAATCATAGGTTTATTGAAACCCATAGGATAGACATTTAAAACATTCTCAAAAACTGATTTTTAACAAACTAAAAACAAACGAAATTAAAGTTTTTCGAAAGTATATCTTAATTGTAGATTAGGATGAATTTCGTGATTATGAAGCACCGTTTGTTGATATGATGAATTCTTTGATGCGTAGATCAAAATCCCTCAAAGAAATCGTGAAGAAATTATGTTAAGAGAGGCGAATTTGATGGGATTTTAAAGAGAGGGTCGACTAGGGTTTTAGGGTTTTAAATTTGGAAGAGTTTTAATGAGATTAAAATTAGGTTTAGAGTGTTTTAAACTACTTCTGTCCTCGTGTATCGATACTGGTATCGAAACACCCTGTTTCGATACAAGCATCGATGCCTGTTCTTCTTGACAAAAACCCAGATGGGCTGATGAACAGGTATCGAAACAGGTATTAGCTGTATCGATACCTTCGACCTTTGCTTTGCATTTTGGCTACTAAAAGTACTAGAAATGAGTCTCTAAAGCCCCTAGAGCATGCATATGATATAATGACATGTTTATTATGCATGAAAAAGTTCATACTCCCCCTAGCAACATGCATGGAGTCATCAAGATACAAGAGTATCATAAGCATGATTTAATTCAAGATTCAAGCAAGATAAGCAAAAAGATGACACTTAGCAAGTCAAGATAGGCTAGTTAGACCTAACTCTCTCCTAAGGATTCAAACACGCTCCTTATCCAAAGGTTTAGTAAAGATGTCCGCTAATTGATTTAAGGTGTCAACAAACTCTAAAGCAACATCATTTTTAGACACATGATCTCTAATGAAATAGTGTCTAATTTCTATGTGTTTAGTTCTAGAGTGTTGAATGGGTTTTTTGGTAAGACATATGACACTAGTATTATCACACTTGAGAGGTATGGTGTCTACCTTAATGCCATAATCTAAGAGTTGTTGCTTATTCCATAACACTTGTACACAACAACTCCCTAGGGATAAGTACTCCGCCTCGGTGGTAGATAGAGCTACACTATTTTGTTTCTTAGAGAACCAAGATATGAGCATATTACCTAGGAATTGACAAGTTCCGGAAGTACTTTTCCTATCTATCTTACAACCTCCATAATCCGCATCCGAATAGGCATGAAGATCAAAGGAAGAAGCTTTAGGATACCAAAGACCTAAACAAGGTGTATCTCTAAGGTACCTAAAAATTCTCTTAATGGCTATAAGGTTTAATTCTCTAGGACTAGCTTGAAACCTAGAACACAAGCAAACACTAAACATAATATCCGGTCTACTTGCGGTAAGGTAAAGCAAAGAACCTATCATTGATCTATACAATTTAGAATCAACACACTTACCTCCTTCATCCTTGTCAAGCTTAGTAGATGAGCTCATTGGTGTGGCTTGAGGTTTCACATTTTCCAAGCCAAACTTTCTGAGCATATCCTTGATGTATTTTGCTTGATTGATGAAGGTGTCATCTTTCCTTTGCTTGATTTGGAGTCCCAAGAAGAATGAGAGCTCCCCCATCATGCTCATCTCGAATTCACCTTGCATTAGCTTATAAAATTCTTGACAATAACATTCATTAGTAGATCCAAAAATAATATCATCAACATAAATTTGAACTACTAAGATGCCATTTTTAAACCTTTTTATAAAAAGTGTAATGTCCACCTTCCTTTTTTCAAAACCTTTTTCAATTAGAAAAGTTGAAAGCCTTTCATACCAAGCTCTAGGAGCTTGTTTCAAACCATATAAAGCTTTTGTTAATTTAAAAATATGGTTTGGAAATTTTGAGTCTTCAAAACCCGGTGGTTGTTCAACGTACACTTCTTCATTTATAAAACCATTTAAGAAAGCACTTTTGACATCCATTTGAAAAAGCTTGAAATCATGATAACATGAAAATGCAAGTAGCATCCTAATGGCTTCCATTCTAGCTACGGGTGCATAGGTTTCATCAAAATCTATTCCCTTCTCTTGAGTGTAATCTTGAGCTATTAATCTAGCTTTATTTCTTACAAAGTTACCACTCTCATCTAGTTTATTTCTAAAGACCCATTTAGTTCTTATAGTAGACTTATTACTAGGCCTATCAACTAATGTCCATACATTACTTCTCTCAAATTGATTTAATTCCTCTTGCATAGCCAAAATCCAATAATCATCACCTAAGGCTTCTTTGATATTTTTAGGCTCTATAAATGAGATAAAAGCAATATGATTCATTAATCTAAGAGAAGAACGAGTAGTTACCCCCTTGGATGGATCACCCAAGATTTCACCACTTTTGACATAGTTGAACTCCCTTGGGTAGCTCACTTCCCTTTCTTCAAGCTTTATATTTCCCAAAGCTTCTATTGGAGGATCTTGTGCTTCCTCATTGCTTGGAATCCCATCCACCTTTGATGCTTATCCATCATTAATGGTTTCAATGATTCTTACATCATCATCATCACAAGAATCCTTCCTAAGAAGGAGGTTATCATCGAAAACACATGTATAGATTCCTCTACAACTAAGGTTCTTTTGTTGAAAACTCTATAAGCCTTAGAATTTAAAGAATAACCAAGAAAAATAGCTTCATCACTTTTTGCATCAAATTTACCTAAATTATCTTTTCCATTGTTCAAAACAAAACACTTGCACCCAAAAGGGTGAAAATAGCTAATGTTAGGCTTTTTAGACTTTAAAATCTCATAAGAAGTTTTCTTTAAAATAGGCCTAATCATTACTCGATTTATGATGTAACAAGAAGTGTTTGTGGCTTCCGCCCAAAAATACTTAGGTAAATTGTTTTCACAAAGCATGGTTCTAGCCATTTCCTCTAAAGTTCTATTTTTCCTTTCAACTATCCCATTTTGTTGAGGAGTGCGAGAAGCTGAAAAATTGTGGCTAATACCATTTTCATTACAAAAATTTTCAAAGCCTAAATTTTGAAATTCGGTTCCATGATCACTTCTAATATGAGAAATTTTTTGATCAAGATCATTTTGAGAAATTTTTGAAAATGTGATGAAATTTTCTAAGGCCCCATCTTTAGAACTTAAAAATAGAATCCAAGTATATCTAGAGTAATCATTAACAATAATAAAAGCATATAATTTTCCACCCAAGCTAGTAGTCCTAATAGGTCCAAAAAGATTCATATGGATCAATTGTAATACTCTACTAGTTGAAACATCATTAATGGACTTAAAAGAAACTCTCTTTTGTTTACCCTTAGCACATGCATCACAAATTTTATCCAAAGAAAATTTGAGCTTAGGTAAACCTCTAACTAGATTTTGGGAGGCAAGTTTCTCTAAAACACTTATGCTAGCATGACCAAGTTTCCTATGCCATAACCATGCATCATTTTCATCACTAGCAACTAAGCATGCATGAGATAAGTTTATGTCATCTAGATGCACCATGTAAATATTTCCTATGCGATGACCTATGAGCATTGTTCTATTGGATTCTATGTCAATAATTTTACAATCATTTTTATCAAAAGAAACATAGAAACCTTTATCATACAATTGACTAATGCTCAACAAATTATGCTTAAGACCATTAACAATTAAGAAATTTTCAATAAGAATAGAAGAGTGATTACCAATAGAGCCTATACCCTCAATTTGGCCTTTGGAGTTGTCACCAAATGTCACTACTCCACCCTTTTTAAGCTCTAACTCCTTAAATCGTCCCTTGTCTCCGGTCATATGCCTTGAGCATCCACTATCAAGGTACCACATATTTTGACTTGAAGCTTTGGCCTTGAAGCAATGCTCAACCTACAAACAAAAATTAGTTTTTCACTTTTGGTACCCAAATCATTTTGGGTCCATGAGAGTTAGTCCCTAAAAGCTTGGTTCCCTTAGGAATCCAAGAGGCAATGACATTTACATTATTAGAAACAATGAGTTCCTTAGGAACCTAAACACTCCTAATTTTTCTATGTCTAAAATGCCTTTGAAAACCTTTTTGTTTGTGGTTTCGAAAATTTCTTTTGACATGGTTGGGTTTTGAAGAGCTTCCTTTTTCAAAAGTTTAACTCCCAACCACCTTAATTTGTTCTTTAAGCTCATTCACCACCTTGTGGTGATTTTCACTCAAGCTTGAAACAAGGTTGTTTAAATCAACATTTTCTTTTTGAAAAAATTTCAAATCATCATTTAAATCAACAACCTTTTCTTCCAAATCCAAAATTATTTTTATCAAAGAATCATTTTTCATTTCTAAATCGGAAATAGTTTTCTTGCTTTTCAAAATTGATTCTTTGAACTTCACAACCAACTCATCATACACATCTTGTAATTCATCATAAGCATCATAAAGTTCATTATAAGATAAATCATTACAAGATGGTTCAAGGGTTACCTTAGGCTCATCAAGAGCCATGAGACAAAAGTTGGTCACCTCATTGTCCTCATCGGATGATGACTCCTCATCACTCCAAGTGGCAACATGAGCTTTATGTTTCTTTTTCTTCTCAAAACCCTTCTTTTTGTATAGAGGGCAATCGGTCCTAATGTGACCGGGCTTCTTGCATTCATAGCAAATAATTTGATCTTTCTCCTCTTCTTTGCTCTTTGCTTTGAAGTCCCTCTTTCGTTGGAATCTTCGAATCCTATTTGCCCTCATAGTCTTGTGAATCTTTTGGCCACCATGGCCAATTCCTCTAGCTCTTCTTCTTCACTAGTGTCCACTTCTTCTTGTGACAATGAAGCTTTAAGAGCAATCTCTTGCTTCTTTTTCTCAACTTCCCTCTTCTCTATCTTTATCTCTTCTTTCTTTTTCTCTTCTTCTCTTCCTTTCTTCATGATCTCATGGGTAAGAAGGGATCCCACAAGAGCATCTAGCTTTAGAGTCTTCAAGTCCTTGGCTTCAATGATAGCCGTCCTTTTGCTATCCCAAGACTTAGGAAGAGAGTAGATAAGTTTCCTCACGAGCTTTTCTTCCGGAATGATCTCACCAAAACCTTTAAGACTATTGACAATCATGGAAAATCTATCGAACATTTTGGTGATGTCTTCATCCGGCTCCATCTTGAAATTTTCATAGTTTAGGTTGAGAAGACCAATCTTTGTTCCCTTCACATCATTGGTGCCCTCATAAGTTGTCTTCAAGGAGTCCCAAACTTCTTTGGCACTTGTACATGAAGACATCTTGGAGTAGATGTCGGGGCCTAAAGCACAAAAGAGAATGTGAAGAGCTTTATCAATTGTGGATATTCTCCTTCTTTCTTTATCGATCATCTCGTTCCTCTTCTTAGGCACTTGCCGATCTCTTTCCTGCTTCATAGGGATAGAGGGTCCATCTTCGATTATATCCCAAAGGACATAGTCATTGGAGTTGATGAATAGCATCATCCTATTCTTCCAATAAGGATAGTTGTCTCCATTGAAGAATGGTGGCTTGGTGATGGAGTGAGACTCGTTCCACGAACTGAAAGTGGAGGCCATTGGATTTTTGTTGTAGAGATGATCAACAATCCTTGGATCTTCTTTGGTGGAGGTGAATCCCTTCAAAGATCTAGCTCTAATACCAATTGTTGAGTTGATCGGTATTGGATAATGGCCAAGAGGGGGGTGAATTGGATATTAAAAATTGGTAGGAAAAATTTCGGAAAAAATTGAGAAATAGAGAACACAAAGATTTATAGTGGTTCAAGCTTTGAACAAGCTCTACATCCACTACCTTAGCTCCCACTAAGGATTTTGAAAACAATTCACAAATGAATTCAACCTTTTTCTAGGTTCAAGGGATAACCTTTACAAACAAATCAATTTTCTACCCAAAATTGATTTAGACCTCACAAGGTGTTACAAGAAGTTTGATTTGGCTAAAAAGGATTCTCTCACAAGAAATAATAGCCCCTAATACAAACAAACTCTCCCCAAACTTAATTTACAACAGATCAAAGTGAAATACACAAGTTGGGAGGACAAAGTATGCAATGAAGTGCTTGGATGTTGCTTGATGTTCAATTCTCTATGTATGCTTTTGAAAATGCTTCTTTTTATACCTTCTCATTGATTTCTAACCGTTGAAGTTGTTGGGAAAGTAAATATGGACGTTGGAGCTTCATCTTTCCATCATAAATGCACTCTACAGCAGGTGGTATCGAAACACGGGGTACCTGTTTCGAAACAAGCCAAGAAAAGAAAGAGCCGTTGTGCATTTAATAAGAGGTGTATCGATACCTATTTCGATACAAAAACTTTCTGTGATGCTTGGTATCGAACCTTGTTTCGATACAGGCTAACCATCATTCAAAAATTAACTAACACCAACGGTCGACTCATTTAATGCTTGAAAATAGCCGTTGGAGATTAAGGGTGTATCGATACCTGTATCGATACCAGGAGTCATATTTTTAAAATTAAAAAATAATTTGAAAATTAACCAAGATGTTTCGATACAAGTATTGAAACATGGGTTAGCAGAAAGTTTTGGTATCGAACCTTGTTTCGATACCTATTCTTGATCTCAAGAACAAGCCTTGAAAAATCCCAGGTGTATCGATACCTATCCTCATGGTATCGATACCCTCGTGTAAAAATGGTTTATAAGAGTATTTCAAAGTTCTTGGTTTTGACTTAGAAATCAAGCTTTGACTTAAGGACCAAAAAGTTATTTCAAAATTAGTCCTTACATTTATTTGTTATATCAAAATCAATTTTAGTTTTACATTATCCGAATAAAATTCAAATTTTATAAAATCTTAACTTGCAAAACAAGATTTCAGTTTGTAAACCCTAACTTGTAATCTAAGTAATTAGATTAATTTTAGGGGTTACATTTAGTGGTATCAGAGCCCGATTCAACCCACGGACTGCGAAGTCCGAAATAATTTTTGATCTGAAAATGTTTTGTCAAAATTATTTGAAAATTTGGATTTCTGTTTTGACTCGTATTTTGAAAATTCCTGAATTATTTTGAATATTACTCCAAGTACCGACTCTAATATAGGATTTTGTTTGTTTTTCTGTAGATACTCTACTATGTCACCGCGTCGAAGTACCCGTTTAGCGACCGATAGAGGTCATGGCCGAGGCCGTGGCCGAGGTTGATCTGTTGCATCTTCTAGTGATGTTCCGCCTCCTGTGGACCCGCCACAGGATCAGAGTCTGACACAGAATCTAGGAGAGAAGGATCAACCCGAGATACAGACCGAGGCTTAGCAAGCCGAGGTTGATCAGCCGGTCTAGAGTGAGGGACCTTATGTGTCTGATGACAGTGAAACTGTCGGTTTGGACTCAGTGACCGTACAGAGGGAGTTACTCAGATATCTGCGACAGAATGAGGGTTCCAGGAAACCCATATCTACCGAGCTTTTAGCTGTTGGGATAACCATGTTTGATGGCAAGACCGGTACTGACCCAGCCGATGCAGAGTACTGGCTGAAGAAACTTCAGCGTCTGTTCGTCGAGATGGAATACCCCTCTGACAGGAAATTGAGATCAGCTATATCGTTGCTACAGGGAGAGGCCCTGAACTGGTGGGAGGCAGAAGAAAAGGTTACTGCTTCTGAAAAGTTCAACTGGGAATTCTTCAGACAGAGTTTTGAGGATCGGTATGTGGGCCCTGAGTACTTGGCTAAATGCCGAGAGGACTTCCTGAATCTGCAGCAGAACGATATGTCTGTTAAAGATTATGAGATAGATTTCCTAAGACTACTACAGTATGCTCCTGGTATTGTGACGACTGAGAAGCAAAAATATGATCACTTTCTGAAAAGACTTCGGGTACCACTGAAGATTGCAATTGTCACACATCATGATACGGAGTACAAGATGATTACTCGGCGTTCCAGGACAGCCGAGCATAATGAGATCTTGAGGGTTCAGTTGGAATCCCAAGGTCAGGATAGAGGTAGACGACAGCCTGCCGCACCTGCTCAGTACAGTCAGGGTTTTCAGACCCGGAAGAGAGGCCGCGATGAGTATGAGTCTCAGAGTTCGACACGGTCTAGACTTGCAGTATCAGCTATCCCTGCTGCTAGTGGAGTTGGATCCACTAGTACCCGAACTGTACCTCAGTGTACTTTCTGTAAGAAATGGCACTCCGGAGAGTGTCGCATGCGGAGTGGAGCCTGCTTCCGATGTGGTTCTCTTGATCATCGTCTCAGAGATTGTCCAGTGGCACCACAGTCTGGTTATGCTCCGGGGCAATCACAGGCTTCAGTTCAGACCCCAGCAAGGGGAAGAGGACAGGTTAAAAGAGTGGTTTTGGAAAAAGATTATAATTTGATGGGAACTGGTTAGTTTCTTTCTTTGTTAATTTCTGAAGTATTCTGTGGGAAAATTTCAAGTGATTTCTGCAATCTGCATGAAAGCTAAAGTTGTAAACGGTTGATTCCTTTTGTATTTTCAGTAATAATTTAATTCCACGTCTTTTATAATATTATAATTCTAAGTTTTTAATATAAAATTTTTATTTATATGTTAAAAAATGTGTTTTTTTAAGTTTTTATATATATCGATTATTGAATTTAAAGTCAATAACTTAGAGTGTGGTAAGTTCTTGAAGAGTGGATTAGATAGATATAATATCAAAAATTTTAGATATAAAAATAAATTTGTTAGAATTATTTTTATATTAGAGCTGAATTATAATGTTTATAAAATATTATTATTTTGTTAAAAAAAAACAGGAAATTAACTCTAATTTAAAATGATTATACCAGCATATTAAAATTTAGATAACACAAATAATTTTACCCTGTTTTTAAAATCGAGTGATCAAAACATAAAGACGAGTAAAGTTGAATGGTGGAAAATGTAATTTTACACCATAAATACTTAATCAAGGTCAAAAGGGTCAATACATTGTAAATTTCTCTAGGGTTTTCTGCGAGCGCCATATACTGTTAAATGTTGAGGAATCAGACGTTGGTGCGGCGTTTTTGCTTGGGTTAACGCAAAGTACTCTCCGAACTCTTCCATCGAAAATGGTGAAACTCATTAATCTATTCATCTTCTTTTCTTTGAATCTCTGAACTGTTCTTATTTTGATGCTATTGTTCGTCCTTCATTACTCAAATTGTCTGCATTTGAGTGCTTTGTTGTTTATCTTTCTGATTTCCCCCTCAAATTGAGCTCCGTAGAAATTTGTTAATAATATAATAATCGATTGTCTTATTTTCTTCTGTGTTTTTGATTATCTTTCAAGTTGATTGATATTCACCGTAATTGATTTGTTAATTGGATAAATTTTATGTGATTTGAAAACCATCTGCATTTTTTGAAATCTGCTTTATGTTCCGAGTTCCTGCTTCAATGCTTTCCATTTTCTTTATTTACAGCCTAAGCAGATTCATGAGATCAAAGACTTCCTTCTCACCGCCAGGAGGAAGGATGCGCGCTCCGTAAAGATCAAGAAGAGCAAAGATGTTGTCAAGTTCAAGGTTCGGTGCTCCAAGTACTTGTACACACTTTGCGTGGCTGATGCCGAGAAGGCTGACAAGTTGAAACAGTCACTTCCTCCAGGTACATTGATATTATAATAGAATCATACATACTTAGGAGGACTGAACTGTCGATATTAATGCTTCCAGATATATAAGCGAGGATACAGCTGACCCTACTGTTTTTTCTTGTTGGTAAAATATCTTAAGATTCTGGTTTTGAGCCTGATGGAGGAGACATTTTTCTTGTTTTGATTGAACCAGCATCCTTATTCTTGTTCATACCCCTAAAAAGTGAACCATTTTCCCATTCTTGTTCATACCTGCAGCATTACAATTGACCTACTGTTTCCTTCTTTCCATGTTAGTAATATCTCAAGTTCGGTGTCATGTTTTTTCATGTTGTGATCCAACCAAAATCCTTATTTGAAATTAGAAAGCATTTTATAGGTTTGTAGATTCATAGCTGAAATAAACTGTTGTTCTCATTGCCATCAAACCAGTAGCATTAAAATCGATCCTACTGTTTGCTTATTTCAAGTGAGTAATATCTCAAGGTTCTAGGTTGAGACCATGATGAGGTCGCCTTGCTTCTTTCTCATTTTAATTCAATGAGTTCCTTATTTGAAATGAATTGTAGATCTGTAGCTAGTTGCTTGTGTTTCCATGCCGATGGCATAACAATTGAGCTTACTATTTTTTGCCTTGCTGATAACATTTCAAGGTCTTTGGATTTTTAACCTTTTCCTCTCCATTCTTCACATGATTGCAGGTTTGACTGTTCAAGACCTGTGAAAATATGACTTCCCCAAGTATGTGTCACCTGATTTATATGCGACAAAAGTTAGATTTTAATTTTGTTTGTTGGTATTTCAGATCATTTTGCAACATTGAACACACAATTCTTCTGTGATCGGGTTTATGTGTTGTTTTTTATGGATAGTAGGATGATGTGCACTTCTCAATGATTACAATGGTTATCTTTTTTTTAAAGATGCAACCAAAATTTGGTGGAGCATCTATATGTCTTTTGTTTTCAGTTTATGCAAAAAAATAATGAATTCATGATTAATTTGGTCGTGTGTGGGGACGGTAATTCGGATTACACAATCCGTAAACATATCTTATATTGGTATAGATTGCAGATTTGTATGGATTCAGGTAGTATAAAATTTTGATGGCAAAATTAATGAAATAATGTAGTATAAAAGTGAAATGGTGTATGCTTGAAATTTATTTGTGGATCTACCATTATTTTTACAGTATTAAGGAGTTATGTGTTTCTTCTGCAATTGTTGATGAAGTCTTTATACAGGATGGGAGGTAAACATAGAAGACTGAAGTTTTGTTTTGCGGTGTTTTTTGGGTCGAAAGTTTGAGGTTTAAAAATAATATAGAATATATAGTTTTGTAGGTTAAAAATGTTTTTTTTCAACTTAGTTTGAAAACCCAAATTTTTTTATTTAAAAATCTTTTATGAAACGATTCCTATATATTATATACTAACTTTGTTTTAAATTGCATTGGTTGAAATTATTTATAACCATTGTAAAAAGTATTAACAAATCGGTTTACAATAACATAATATAAATAGGATTTATATTTGATATATCAACTATAAAAATTTTCAATTTTTATAAAAGCCTTAGTTTGTGTTTAGGGTCTTAATTTAGGGTTTTAGGTGTATGAGTTAGAATTTAGGTGTTGTATTTAAAATTTAGGGTTTAGAGGTTAAGGTTTTGTATTTTAGGTGATATGATTAGGATTTATGTTTTAACTTATAAGTCATTATTTATAACCTTAAACTCTAAATTCTAACCACTACCTCTAAAAATCTAAACCCATAGACCTAAAATCTTAAATCTTACACTTTAATCCTTAAAACTAAAACGTCTGTGAAAACTTTTGATTTTCGATATCAATATATAAGGTAATGATCTATATAAATAAAAAAACTTGGTATAAATCTTTTGAGTAGGAAATATACTTTGGTATTTAATTAACTATCATTAAATGAAAAAATAAATTCAAGAACATTGAATCTTTTGCTTGAAGATTTCTTATTAAATAATGATTTGCGTGGACGATGTCAATAAATTTATTGCTTTATCTTTATTAACATTAAGTCAACAAATACTAATCAACACTCTTTAGTTGACTCTTTAATGAATATTATTAGGTTTTTAAATATTAATTTTTCTTTATTCTGTTTGTTTTATTCCCTAATTTTAAACAATTTTCCAAGGAAAAAGAAAGATTAATAGTTAAGTAAGTCAATAATCTTTGTGTCGGCCATTAGATTAAGAATGTGTAATTAATAGAAAGAAGGAAAAACCAAAAGTTAATCTTAGTCATATTTTTAAGTGAAACCTATTTAGTAAATAAAACAACTTTTATTAGAATTACGAATATAAAAAATTATATAATAAACGTAATGTATCACTAATTAAATGTGTTACTATTAGTATATTATTAATTGTTTTAATAATTTTATTTCGATTCCACCTATTATCATTCTTAACAATAATTGAATTAACATAATATTCAACCATAAATAATTAAAGGTTTTAAGTTGCCTTTTTAATAGATCTATTTTTGTATGTGTATACGTATAAAACATACATATTTTTGAAAACGAAGAAACAAATTTATAAATAACTTATTTTAAAAAAGAAAAAGAAAAATAAAAGTATTCTTTAAATCACACCCATTAAAGTATTCTTTGAAAATGAAAATGAATTTATAAAAATTACTTATTCTCTCAGTCAAAGATTTCCTATTCAGTTCTTGTAAGAATCCTCAAAACCAAGTTGTACTTCATCTCTGTCTCAAAAAAAAAAAAAAAAAAACAATTCTTTATCCTAAATTTTCTTTTGTTTGCCTATGAACTGGGAACTCGATTCTTAAAGCTAAACTGTCTGTTCAGGATCTAAGTTTGATTTCTTCACAGTATATAGGCGTGTCAGATTTCTGACGCCATTCTTATCTGATTTTCTATCTCTGTTTTATGTTATGTCAATCATGTGACATATAATGAACCAAACAATCTAATTTTCCCTTCTTTTTTTCATTTTCCTTTCCTGGAAAATTTCCAGCTATCCCTCCAAGTTCAACCCTTCTCAAGCTTTGCTTTCTCTTTTCCTCTAAAACCCTTTACTGGTGGGGTTAGGTTTGTATTATGTGACTCCAAAACAAACCCAGAATTTCTTTTTATCAAAATTTAACTCCCCCATTGTCCATACTGGGATTTTGAAAATAATTTGTTTGTTAATTCAATATTTCTGGGTTTGGTGTGTTATATTTGGTAAATTATCTTCCTTTATACTTTCCTTGTTGTATTACCATTTTTGTTGTATTACTACTAATTATTAGATTCATCTAATTTAATTGAAAAATATTCTAATTGGTCTATGATGAATGTGTTTGTTTGTTAATAAATCTCTTCTGGCTTGTTGTTTATCCTGTTGTTTCCCTTTTCTTTCTTTGCCATTAAAGATCCTAAAAAGCCTGCACTCTGAAATTTTGAATCTTGTACAATATTATTAAGTTATTAACCCTTTTGTTATATGGAAAAAAAATAATATTTCCATGTAAAATGCATAATCCATACTTAACATCCACCATCTGTTTGTCAAAATTGCTCTGTGATTCTTGATTCCTTGTTTCAAGTTGGGGGGTTTCACTTTTTTCTTCTTAATCTGTCCAGTTTCTTTCACCCAAGGTCTCTTTGAATCTCTCTCTCTCTCTGTCTCTCATATAGAAATCTTTTGAGTGTGAAAAAGTAATGCAAATTGGAGGCAGCCAAAATGGGAAATCTTGTTCCAGGTGTTCTTTTGAAGTTATTACAACATATGAACACAGATGTTAAGGTTGCCGGGGAGCATAGGTCTTCTTTATTGCAAGTAGTGAGTATAGTTCCGGCATTAGCAGGTGGTGAGTTGTTCCCTAACCAAGGTTTTTATCTTAAGGTTTCAGATTCGTCTCATGCTACATATGTATCATTGGCTGATGAACATGATGATTTGATTCTTAGTGATAAGATCCAATTAGGTCGGTTTATTCATGTCGACCGGTTAGAATCTGCTTCGCCGATTCCAATTCTCCGTGGGGTTAGGCCGGTTCCTGGTCGGCACCCTTGTGTAGGAAGCCCTGAGGATATTGTTGCAACTCATTCTCCTGGGTTCCTTAATAAGGGTTGTAAAAGTGGCTTGGGTTCAAAACTTGGGGAGAAAGTTTAGTCACCGTCGAAAATGGTGTTAGGTAGTTGTTATGGTGGAGAGAAAGGGAAATCTGTGGAGAGTAGATCAAATGGTGGATTTAAGGATGTTCAAACAGATAAGAAAACGAAAACGAATTCTTTGATTCAATCGAAGTCTCTATTTAGTAAACCGGCTTTGAGCGTGTATGTGAAGAAGTGTTCTCTAGGGAAATTGAAGCCATTAAGTTCGCATTCGATTCCATCGTCCCCGACAAGTTGTTATTCGATGCTGACTTCTTTTGAGAAATTTGCCACGGGGATCAAGCATCAGGCTGAAATAAAGGGGGCGAGGACAGGAAATCCCAAGGTGGGATCTGTGGAGAAGGCAAACACTTTTCATGGGGTGAGTTCGGCTGGAAAAAAGTTGCCTGTGATTAAAAGTTTGGTTCAAGGGATTGAAATAGGTGCCAAGGCTTTGAGAAAGAGCTGGGAAGGGACTATGGAAGGGTAGGGACCATCCGAATAAACCGAGGGCTACCAAGCATGATACCAAGCTAGAATCTCGAAGCACTCCTGTACGTTTTCTTGTTCTTGATCTGTTTGCTTCCAACTTAAACATAAGAAAGTTTAAAGCATGAGATGATAGATTCTGTTCTGTTCTTTTGTTATACATTGCTTTTTACTGTTTTATATTAGTTGTTCGATTTGTGCACCTGTATTTATTGAAAGACATAACTTGACGTGGTTCGAATTCTGCTATTAAGTTTAGGATACGACATACATGTGTTACATTTGTCTTGTTCTCCTGTTCGTTTTTACTAATAATTGTAGTGGTACCTGTTAGACATAGGTACATTGGGGCTTCGGGTTTGGGATATGCAGAACGATTCAGTCTATATTATCTGTAATGTTGAAAATGTTTTAGAATGTGGAAGTGCTTGTGTATTTTTTCTTCATTGTCTCGATTTCTTGTTTGTTCAAGCTACCTCTTTTCCCCATCGTTATAATTGAAGTCTCGATGCCAGGCTCCAAGGAAAAGCACATCAAGTGAAAAGTTGCCATCCAAGGAAGGGACTAAGCTCCTGATGTCTACAAGGCTGTTAAAAGAGGAGATTATGTCTCAGGTGTCAGCTAAAAAAGCTGTGGCAAATGGAACGCCGAGTGACCACCACGAGAAACAAAATACGCCAAGAGCTCATGTTGGGAAGAAATCTGGAGAACTGATTAACAATGGTGGCATGGGGAACTTGGTTAAGGTTCCGATCAATAGTAAAAGATTGACAGATGGAAGTAGTGTTTCTTGGGGATCACTCCCGTCTTCTCTTTCGAGGCTCGGAAAGGTATGAACATACGACTTTTGGGATCTTTACAGCATTCCTAGAATTTATATGAAAGTCTTATTTGTCGAGCATTTTCTTTTAGCTAGCCTAAATCCAACTCTTCCATCTGAGTAACATCGAATTTGCATTTGCTGTTACAGGAGGTCATGAGACACGGGGATGCAGTACAAACAGCTGCAATAGAAGCTTTACAAGAGGCTGCGACTTTTGAGAGTTTACTTCGATGTTTAAGGTATGGACGTTTCACAATAAAAGAAATGCCATTGAAGAAAATTTCAAAACTAGGAAACATCAAAATATATTTGATGTCTGGCTTTTGATTTTCCTCATCACGTTAACCTTTTAATATTGGCTTAAGGGTGACACAATGTTCTCGAACTTTAGAAAAAATTAATCTCCGTAACTTTTTTTCCACTCAATTAAGCTCTTGGGCTCAGAAATTTCATCAATTCACCCCTTCGACGAATGTTGACTGTTAAATCGAACGATTTTTATCAGTTGGTGCCACATGCATGGTCAAAATTGTCAAAGAGTTTAATTGATTCGATTTCTAGGTTCGAGGTTTAATTGTTTTTTCTTTCCAAAAGTTTGAGTGCTTTAGGCACCCTTAAGCCTTTAATAATTGTAATAGCTATAAGTCTCGATTCTTTGCACTACACATCCCTCGATCGATTGTTTCTATCCTTGTTTCGGACGTCTTTTATCTGCTCGGATAACTGATTGTTCATTGCTTTTATGACAAATTTGGTATACTGTTTTGTGTTGCAGCTTATTTTCCGATCTTACTACCTCAGCTAAGGAAGACAACCCTCAGACTGCCGTGGATCGGTTCTTGACCCTCCATGCTAGCTTAAATAATGCGCGTATGCTTGCTGATTCTTTATCGAGAACTATTTCAGTCAGCTCATCTCCGGAATCAGAAGGAACCCCATCAGAAGAGGCTATAAAGGTTGCATCGGATAGACGAAAATACGCAGCTTCATGGGTGCAAGCTGCATTGGCTACCAATATGTCATCTTTCTCTGTATTTACAAAAGAACATAATTCGAAGCTGAGTCATGGATCAGCTTCTGCACAAAGCCAGAAGACAATTCCTGCCAACCAGAAGATATTAATTCTCGAAAGTTCGGATAAGTCTGGTGCAGCGAAATCCCAAGGAAAAACTCGTCCAGTAGTTGTTTCTAAGCTTGTAGCACAGGGTGTTCTTCCCAAACCTGGGAACGGTTCAGGCCTTGGTCCCAAGACCTCAGTTCAACCACCACCGGAAATATGGACAAGGGGAAATGGACTTGATGAGGCTGTTAATATGACTGATATGTTGCGAATGGAATCACAGGATTGGTTTTTAGGATTTCTCGAGAAATTCTTGGATGCCGGTGTAGACGCTTCTGCTCTATCCGACAATGGTCAACTAGCCGGGACGTTGACGCAGCTCAAGAGTGTCAATGACTGGTTAGAAGAAATCAGTTCAATCAAAGATGATGGTGAGACGCCCCCAAATTTTTCATTGGAGACTGTTGATAGGCTTAGGAAGAAGATATACGAATATCTTCTTACACATGTTGAATCCGTCGCCTCTGCTCTTGGTGGCGGATCGCAGCTGTCACCGACTCACCGTCCATCCGAGCAGTTGAAATGAAATCGAGAAAGTAATTCATTCAATCTTCATGAGATGACGTTAAGACACAACGATTGTCGGAGTCCGAGGATGTCCCCGATTCACTGATATGTTCATGTTCAACTTGATCTCCGACTATAGCTGAGTCGAGCTGCGCGCATATGGTAAGAATATCAAGTTTAACGCAAAACTTGTCATTAATAGAAGTCGATCATATCTCATTATAGAAGCTCGAGTTCAAATCGATTACGCTAGTTGAATTGAACATAAGGCTAAAGCTATATATACATAAACTCGAGCAAGGATTAACAATGACCGAATCAAATTTGAATCAATTTGAATGAATTTCAGATAATTTATAAAACATTGAGCATTTTTTTCGAATAAAGATTCATTACAAATTATAAGACTAAAAATAAGTTTTTTTTTTATATAAATATAACTAAACAATTATACAAATTATAAAGATAATATAAACGTTTGACTATATAAGTCAAGTCATATTGATAAAATCTATAATTTTATATAATAATATCAAAATAGATATAAATATTATAATTATAATTATAATTGTATACGAGACGATTACGAATTAATTTGATTCAAAAAATTAAAAAACATATATAAACTCGAGATTGTTAAAATATTAGAGTTGTTTGACTATCTATTCTTGTGGTTTTTTTTTCACCCGACCAGCAGGTGCTTTTGCACGTGATATCAATCATCAAATATTAAAACAAAAAGTCCATTTTTTCACACTACACACTTTTATATATATATATATGAAAATTAAAACTTTACCAGGTCAATTTTAAGAATTATAGAGATTTAAGTATATTTTAGTGGTATAAAGATTTTTTAAAAATAATTAAGAAAGTAGACCAATTGCTATAATAATAAAAGGATCTCGTCACTTTCTCTTGGTGAAGTTTATTCTTTCTTTTTGAACCACGTCGAGAAGATTTGGTGTGATACTATTGATTTATTTAATTTATTCGATTGAATGAGGAATAGAGAGAGGACCCACGTCAAGAGAAGGTGACGAGGTCCTCCTTTCACTGTAATTTCTGGCCTACATTCTCAATTATTCCTCAAACTCACTAAACCCCTAAAATTAATTTTAAACAATAATATTTTCTAAAATATTATACTTTAGCAACGTTACAATTTTAGGGTTTAAGATCTTAATTCAGAAATTTAGGTGTATGATTTTAGAATTTAAGGATAGTGATTCAAATTTAGGGTTTAATATTATAATTCAGTATTTATAAGTTAAAACCTAAATCCTAACCATATTATCTTAAAAACTAAACCTAATATTTAAACCTAAATTTTAACAACTATCTCTAAATTCTAACTCATACACTTAACTCCTTGAACTTTGCACTCTACTTTAAAAGACTAAAACTAAACCCTATGTAAAAAAATTCAGCTTTCTATCGTCAATATACCGAATAAAATCCGTTCAAAATTACTTGTTTTTATAAGAATACGTATGTTTGTTGACCATCTTACTAATCTTGCAACAAGTACAAGAATTCGGATCGTCTATGAAATTTAGTTATATCACCTATGTACTGTCTAGGTTAATATTGGAATTTTAAAATTAAACATAAAAGGGTCTAAAGTTGATGAAATTAGAATATGAGGGTTAAATATTTAATTTATACATAATAAAAGGACTAATAACAGAATTTGATTATTGGGAATATTGACTTAAATATGGTATATTAAGGGCTTATATGTCATTACGCTTTCTCTACATATTTTTCTTGAGATCACACTCTCCCTATATCTTAGCTCTTAGCTTCCTTTTTCAGATCAGAACTCCATTAAAGGGAAAGTTTTGATGACTTGAATTCTTAACCAGAAATGGGGAAATTCGTCGCCAAGCACTCGGTGTTTCTTTTATTTGTCCTTTTTCTTCACTCTCGATTCTTCGATTTCGCTCTATCTGAGATTTTCTTCGAAGAACGATTCGAAGGTAAAATGATAAAGGAAAAAGAAACTTTAATCCTTGGTTTATTGTTGTTATAATACGATTCAATCAAATACTGTTCTACTTTATTTCGTCTGTTTTGTGTTCTATAGTATTTTTTGAGTGAATTGCAGAAGTTTCTAGAACACTTTTGGACTGATTTGTTCTTGGCTAATTAGAGATGAAATTTGTGTTCTTTTAGGGTTTAGTAACGAAAATTTTGTAGCTCAAAGTAAAAATAGATGATTCGTGTGGTAGTGATAGGAAAAAGAAGGTTCTGGAAGTTTTGGTCAAACGCGTTGACTTATTACTGTACTTGTAGTTTATCATTTTTTATGGTGGGTGCTGTTTGTTTCAATGATTTGAAGTGATTTTATTTTGAGTGAAGTGTGTTTGCTTATGAAGTGATTTTTGATTGTTTTTATTTTGTTTTTTTAGAATGCTTTTGCATAAATCTGTTTTTTGCAAAGTGGCCAAGGAATTTCTGTTTTCTTCCTAATGGAAATTGTGTATCTAAATTGAACATAGAGAATTTATGTGTTAGTGATAGGAAAAGATAATTCTGGAAGTCTTGGTCAAACAGTTTGATTGTACCATTATATTCGTAGTTCGATGTTAGCATTTACTGAGTGTGTTAATGATTTGGATTGATTTTATTTTGAGCGAAGTGTGATTGATAATGAGAGTAATTTTTTTATTTTTCTTGTTTGGTTTCTTTTATGGGACTTGGAGACAGATGGGTGGAAGAGCCGTTGGGTGTTATCAGATTGGAAAAGGAGTGAGGGAAAAGCTGGCACCTTTAAGCACACTGCTGGCAAGTGGTCTGGTGATCCTGATGATAAAGGTATATTTACACTGTTATATATATAAATTCTGAATCAGGAAGCTTAGTAATTTGAGGTAAAGGATGCAGTTGTCATATATAAACAATTTTGTAAATTGGTTTGTTCTATCAGAATTGTTATTGCTATTATTATTTTTATTGGAAATTACTAGCAAGTATCTTTTTCTCATGCAGATCTATGAATAAGCCAGCCAAATTTGTGTCTGACACTTTGTGTAGCCATATACATGGAAAGCACTGTTGACTATAGCTGATTTTTTATGCTTGGAAACCTTGCAGGTCTTCAGACATATAATGACGCCAAACATTATGCTATATCTGCTAAGATACCAGAGTTCAGCAACAAGGACAGAACTCTAGTGGTTCAGTATTCTATCAAATTTGAACAAGACATTGAATGTGGAGGTGGTTACATTAAGCTTCACTCTGGTTATGTAAACCAGAAGAAATTTGGTGGTGACACTCCTTACAGGTTTAGCAATTTGTTTAATCATATAAATTTTATAATTTCACCAGTGAAAATTTTCTATTCTTCGTCTTAGATAATTGACATGCAAGTCCAGACTGGGATAATTAGTTATCTACACGAGAAAATTCAGTCTGTTGACCTGCAATTTGATTTTCAAAGTATTTCAAAGATGGGTGAAGTATATAAAGCAACATAGGAGTTGGATAGTTACAAAATTATACTATTATTGAATGTCTGATTGACTTTTGTGTCACTTGATTCAGTGACACCAACTCGGTCAATAACATGACAAAATAATCAAAATCTGATTATAGTAATTTTATTAGATAAATGATGAAAATGTCATTTAGTATGATGAACTACCCACTAACCAAAATTCTTTTTCATCTTATGTTTTGTACCAAAGTCATATCTGTCACATTTTTATGTATATTTTGGTACCACATTTCAGTTTCTGGTTAAATTCCATATTTTACTTGTCTTGTTTGTTGGAGACACTTGCCTTCTATATATATACATATGTTATAGAAGCTAATACCATTTAAGATTTTCTTTGTATTACTTCAAATGCTAGCTGATTGGACATTTGCCATGGTGCAGTTTGATGTTTGGACCAGATATTTGTGGCACACAGACCAAAAAGCTTCATCTTATACTATCCTACCAGGGACAAAATTATCCTATTAAAAAGGATCTACAATGTGAAACCGACAAGCTAACTCACTTTTACACATTTATACTAAGACCCGATGCCTCTTACAGTGTCCTAGTTGATAATAAAGAGAGAGAAACTGGCAGCATGTATACTGATTGGGATATCCTTCCCCCACGGAAAATCAAAGATGTTAAAGCCAAAAAGGTAGGATCCTAAGAGTCAATGTGGGATATTCATTCATAGGCAGCAACTCTCAGATGATGCATCGATATTTCACTTATATAGTTGTATTTATGAAATTTAAGTTTACGAATTTACTTATGCAAATGACCTTGAAGAAGCACTGAGTTACATATGTAACTTTCTGGAAAGAATATAGTTCCTCTCACTGTCTTTTGAGTTTGCTTGTATGTTCTAGTCTAGTTGCCTGCTGCTTCAAAAAAAAAAAGGTAACTCACCTTTGTTAATTTTACAGCCTGCAGACTGGGATGATAGAGAATACATTGAGGATCCTAATGCTGTCAAACCAGAGGTAGCACATACTTATTGTCTTTTCAGAATGGTGATCTCTGAAGTGATCATGTGGTTCACCATGATCTAACTTCTATTATCTGGTTTTATGCAGGGATATGATAAAATTCCTGCCGAAATTCCTGATCCTAAGGCAAAAGAGGTATGCACCCTTTATTCAAGTCCAAAGGTCTTATGTTAAGATGATGCCTAAATCAGTTTGAAGACAGGCCCTTTGGACTGATTACCTTTCTTTTGTCTAAACATTTTGGCTCTTTATTGATAATGTGTTTCCTTCCCCTCCTTAAAGGATGAAAATTAGGCTCTGATTGTGGTAGTTGATTTGCTTTCAATGATAAGAAGTGATTCTTTACATGCTTCTATTTTTTTTTCTTATAGCCTGACGACTGGGATGATGAAGAGGATGGTATTTGGAGGCCACCCAAGATCCCAAATCCAAAATATAAAGGACCATGGAAGCCCAAGGTACTTTCAATTTATTAACATAAGGTAGGAAGTAACATTTCTGCAAAGTTTTAACATTTGCATCCCTTCTGCAGAAAATCAAGAACCCCAACTACAAGGGAAAGTGGAAGACTCCATGGATCGATAACCCAGGTATGTCCTACTCACTAGATGTCTGTGGCTTGACTGTAAAACAACTCATATGAAAGTTTTAAACTGGAGCATAAGAAGGAGACTTCTGATAAAAGCTTATTACACTCTATATAAGTACTAATCACTGAGCTGCAATCCAAACTACACTTTGCATTTCTAAACATTGGCCTGTCGAAGAATATATAAAATGGTTATTTTAGATGTGCTTTTCATTTGAGTTCTGATGTGTTCATGCAGTTGTTATCTATGCCTGTCCTCAGTTCAGTCTTCATATATATTGTCTGCTTTCTGGTCTCATTGTTTCTTCCTTTTTATGACCTCTAGAGTTTGAAGATGATCCAGACCTCTATGTGCTGAAACCAATCAAATATGTGGGTATTGAAGTCTGGCAGGTAAGCATCTAACATTTCTCCATATGCTTCTGGTGGTTGAAGATAGAACTTCTCTTTTCAAGAACAAAAGAAACAATCCTATTGTACCAAAAGGGACAACTTTCCAATGTTGCTGTTGTTATCCTTTTCAATAATGTTAAATGACATGTTAACGTGGTATACATCTTATTCCACTGGTACATTTGCATGTTGGTTGGCAACCCATATTGAATACCTAAGATCAGCAGTATAGCAAAAGTGCAAAACTAAATGGATTATATTTCATATTGCAGGTAAAGGCTGGTTCTGTTTTTGACAATATATTGATTTGTGATGACCCGCAATATGCAAGAGAAATTGTAGAAGATTTCTTGGGCAACAATAGGGAGGTGAGCTGTAAATTTTCAGATTTCATTTTATGGTGAATTGAACTGTCCAAGGACCTAATAATTTGCATGGTAAATTTCAGGCTGAAAAGGAGGCCTTTGAAGAAGCAGAAAAAGAACGAAGAGCTCGGGAAGAAGAGGTTTTTTGGCCTTATTTAGTTTCTCATAGAGCCTTGAATCTGGAATTAGCACTATATGAGTTTTGTTCAATTCTTTAAATGGGTATTTGTACAGGAGGCTAAAAGAGCAAGAGAAGAGGGTGAAAAGCGTAGAAGAGAGAGGGACCATCGACATAGAGACAGGAGGCACCGAAGAAGGGTATTTATGTCTTCTTTATTCTCATAACACATTTTTTTTTTCTCTTCGGAGTAATCCCATGTGTCCATTGTTCAAAGATGTGAGATCAGGTTAGATTGAGTTTTAATCATAATAAGATAAGTCTCTGCTGTATCTTCAGTTGCAAAATGTTTATTGACATCTCGCCTCTCGGGTTAGTGTACACTGTACACACACACACATTCACCCCCCCAATGAATAAGCAATTCTAGGTTACTTAGAAAGATAGCGGCATCGGATGTAATTCATGGGTTCGTGTGAAGTCTGAACAGTCAGACTGTCATTGTTGCACCATGTTACAAAGAGAGAATATAAACCGTTGGAATATTCCCTTCTTTCCTTGTATTCTAGTTCGAGTTGATGTTTATTCGTTTTTGTTTTTGCAGCATGATCCTCACGATTATCTGGACGATTACCATGTAAGTCCATTTTCCTCAGTAATTCCTTTTACAAAAACCATTTATTCCTTTTAGTTGAGTATATTTGAATAACTCGATACATACATCGTGGTAAAGTCGCTATAATTGGGGGGAATATCTTGGGGTCAGGGACTTGATTCCCCTTGCAGTTTATAAGAAACTTCAAGAAACATGTTTAATATCCTTTTGTTAAGAGCTTCAATCAGATCCGTCTCTATTAGGAAAAATTAAGTGGAACATGAGGCATACCAGTATCCAACACTGCAGAACCTAGGTAACATACTCAAAAGCATTCCAATCAAATTTCTAACCACAAGTTCTTTTCCTTATCTGTAGGATGAACTATGAGGTATATTTTGCAAGTTTTCAGGCTCCATTTCGATTACGAAAAAGAGAAAAGCCAAAGCAATCTTCCACTCCGATCGATCAGCTTTTCTGTTGTTTACTGTTGTCTGAAATGTGTCTGGTACCGGCTATCTACGTCGTTGTTGTTGTAACATTATGTTATAGTGATATGAACATTTAAGCTGAAACTGCTAATTCTGTGATCCACCAAACGTTTGGACACTAATTTTTTAAAAAATAATCTGGAGCTTCCATTGTGCCGTATTTCTTACAGTTTGCAGCACAGTTCAGCTAGGGATATCAAGGGAGAGTTTATGGTACACCTGAGCCTGACTCATATAACCAGGACCCGATTCTCACCTGAAACTATAAAAATATTATTCGATAATAAAAACACATTAAATCTGCCTCGATTTGAGAATAAATAAATATACTAATATAAAACAAAAAAGGAGTACGAGTGTTGTATTTCGTCATCTTGATTTTATCTTTCAAACGCACCATTTGTCAAATATACGATTCCGTTAGCAACTAAAACTTTCAGTCATGAGTCATGAGCTCCATTTTTCCACTATCCGGTCCTGATTTCTTCACTTCAAAGCACTTTGCTTTTGTGGAGTTCAGGAGTGTTGAGGAAGCTCGTTGTGCTAAGGAGGGCTTACAGGGTCGTTTATTTAATGATCCAAGGATCACTATTATGTTTTCAAGTAGTGAACTTGCACCTGGCAAAGATTACTCTGGCTTTTATTCAGGCATAAAGGGTCCAGGGCCTGACATTCTATTAAGTGATCATCCATTTAGATCTTCACAAATGGACATGTTTGGTCAAAATCATACAGTGCTATCAAGTACACTAGCTGGACCATTAGCAGCTAGTGGAATTCTTGGATCAAATGTGGCAATCAGGCCTTTTAATCGTCAAGGTAGTTATGACCCTCTGCTTTCTGGTCTGGATTACAATGATTTGTCTTCTCGTCGTAATATGTTGGATGCTGATCTTAAAAATCTCACTGGTCCAAACTGGAGAAAGTCTTCGCCTTCTCTCTCTTCTGCTCAAGGTCTTAGACCTCCACTGAGACAGACATCTGGTTCTTGGGATGTTTATGATGTGAGTCAATTTCAGAGAGATGCAAAACGTTCGAGGATAGAGGCTTCATTGCCTATTGATGATGCTTCCTTACTACTAAGGAAAGTGGATGATCTTGGGCCTGGACCGAACCACATTGGGCCTGTAATTGGTGCAGGTGTTTCAGATTCATTTTTGAATGTCCAGGGGAAGGGTCGTGTGAGTCCTGTACCCGGAAAGATTCATGCTGGTGGACCTGGACGAGCTCATCCTGATAACGATTACATTTGGCGTGGCATTATTGCTAAGGGTGGAACACCTGTTTGTCATGCACGATGTGTTACCATCGGAAAGGGGCTTGAGACAGAACTGTAAGTGTTCTTATTTTCCATGGTACTTCTTTCCGTACAGACTTTCATTGAGGCTTACTTTCAAGTTTGGGTTATGGATGTTGCATATTATGGGTTTTATGTGATGTACATTTTTTGGGATAAATTTGGTACTTCTTTCCGTACAGACTTTCATTGAGGCTTACTTTCAAGTTTGGGTTATGGATGTTGCATATTATGGGTTTTATGTGATGTACATTTTTTGGGATAAATTTGTGTGTGATGAACTTTTGTTCCGAGTTTTAGCTGGAAATGTTCTTTTAACTTTGTATTCTATCCATAATGTTCTATGGATTGACAAAGGGGGTATTCAGTAAACACCCCTCTTCTGTTTTTCTTGTGTTTTCATATACTTTTGTGTGCTACCCATATAATTTGTTGGATAATTACATTTCTGTTGTGTTTAATTATACCCAATTTACTAGTAGCAAGTACCTGGGTGAAACTTCTTATTTACTAAAGGATTTTTTGTATTTGAGCTTTGTCCATAATATTATTTTCTTCGAGTGCTCACTTCCCCAAAATAGGTTAAACTTGAGTTTTATTTGTTGTAGTTTCAGTGTTTGTTTGTTTATTCCATTTTTATTTTTCATTCCTTCCAGTTGGGTATTATCATGTTATTAAAATCTCCTTTTTTTTTCCAGTCCCGAAGTCGTTAACTGTTCTGCCAGAACAGGATTGGACATGCTAGCAAAACACTATTGTGAGGCCATCGGATTTGATATTGTTTTCTTCTTACCAGATAGTGAAGATGATTTTGCATCATACACTGAATTTCTTCGTTACCTTGGTTCAAAAAACAGAGCTGGTGTTGCTAAGTTTGATGATGGGACAACACTCTTTTTGGTGCCTCCATCGGAATTTTTAACGAAGGTTCTGAAAGTTGCAGGACCTGAACGGCTCTATGGTGTTGTTTTAAAGTTGCCTCCTCAGGTTCCTAGTGCTACACCATTGCAACCACATCCGCCCCTTCTTTCTCAGCGTGATTATAATCTTGCACACTTGAAGGATGAACAGGCTTTGCCGATGGAGTACGGTAGGGTTTCGCATGAGGAATCCATACCTTCTGCAGAACCACTTGAGCCATCTACTGTACGAAGTCGACCACCCAATAATGCTGCAACACTTTCCCAAAGTGGCGTTGCTCTGACACCTGATCTTATTGCTACTCTGGCCTCTTTCCTCCCAACGGTGTCACAGTCTGCTGCTGTCGGAGATGTTCAGCCTCTGCCAGTGACATCAACCACACAGTCCTCATTTGCTCAAACTGTAGTGCCAAAAGGAGCTTCTCAAATTTGGAGCCAGGAGCAGCAAGCTTATGTCCCTGCAGCCTCATCTTTCCAACAGTTTGATCCTCCGGCACAGTTACCAGCACCAGTTCAGCATTACTCATCTATAACTAGTACAGCCATTCATTCCTCTCAAATGGCTCCTGGTGGAACTCATAATCTGGACTCTGCACTCAGCTTACCACAGCAAATGGCTGCATCTTTAAGGCCGTTAACCAATTTTGATATCCCCTCTCAAAGAGAACATGGTGCAGCTTCTGCCCCTTTTAGCCAGCAGTATCACCCTGAGGTCCCTTTTAATACATGGAATGGCTATGGAATGATGCATGAAACAGATGCTTCTGGGTTATATGTTCCAACTTTTCAGCAGCCGAGCAATCCTGATATTTTGTCTATTCAGGCTCAAGGTGCTAATGTTTCCCAGCCACTAAATTTGATGCAAGGTGACAAACAAAATTTGGAGCTTCCTATTCAGGGACATCAGCCGCAAACTTTGGTTTCCGGAGCTGATCAGGGCACATCAGATGTGGATGTTGATAAAAACCAGCGATACCAGTCAACACTGCAATTTGCAGCTAGTCTTCTCCTCCAGATTCAGCAGCAGCAGCAACAGACAAGTACTCCTGGTGGACAAGGCGCAGGGAGTCAGCGCTGATATCTTCTTCGATCTATAGGTAATTATCCCTTAACTTGTTTTCTTGAAGCTACCTGCTTAATTAATTAGTTTATTGAATTTTTTGATTTTTTTAATTATGCTATGATAGCTGTATGTTGACTGTTATTATCCTTGTTTTATATGGCTGCATATGCATTCTTGAAATTATGCATAACCTTGCTGATTTAGAGCATAGAGAATGTAGCCATAGTGTTTTGGGTGTGTCATGAGCCTTTGCTAGATATTTTACCTTTTTGTGAATAGAAAACGGACATCCTTTTTTGTAACGAGATGGCTGCAATCTGTTTTGTTTGTGGAAGTGTTTCAAGGTGGCATTTCGAGAATGTTATGGGGTTGGTTGTGAAATAAGCGTATGGGAGTTGATTTAATCTGATATGTATTTTTAAGAGTTTTCTCATGTGGCCTATTAACATCAGCTGTGATGTCCTATATATCGTCTCCTGGTGTTTGAAAGCTGATTCACTGTCAGCAAAATTCATGGTGTCTGAAAATTCCAGATTGATCTAGTCGACAAAAACATAATCGTTGGGTAGTTAGACAAATGGGTGCATTGTTCAATTGGGTAGTTGGCTTTATCATATAAGTTATCATTTATTTGGATGGTATTGGGATATGACCCTATAAGGTCCTTCTAAGTACATGGGTAGTTTTTTAGAAAATTGAAAATATCCATGTCAAATGCATACCTATTTTTGACACTAACATCCACGTTCATATAACATAGGTTTTTACAATTAATTATTTCTTTACTGAAATCTGGGCTCATTTGCATTGACGTGATTTGTAAATTATGGTTGATGTTTGATCTCTTTTTCCTATTTGTTTTTATTGCACAAGTTTATTTTTTTTTTGGTCTAGCTCACTAGTTTTATCTTCATTATAGAGTCTTATTGTATGCATTCTATTTTCTCTGGAAGTAGTACATGTTAGTTTTGTTATTCTTTTCTTTTCGAGCATTGTTACTGTGTTTCTGTAGATTGCATCTCATGCTACTATCTTACTGTTGCATTTATTCCGAAGTGTTTTGAAGCTTTTTGCACGTTTCACTAGACAATAGGTTGAACCTTAGAATTTCTAGAAATGTAAGTATTATGGGATTCAAATTTGTAATGTTACTTTGTAAAACCGAGTTTTTTTTACTGAATTTGAGAGGCTTTGTTGAACTGCCAAGATTTCCTTTTCACTCAGATATTAGTTGTTAGGTGTCGTAGTATGTCTCCAACCGTGTCGAGTTGTCTACCTTTCTATTAAATGACGTTCAAAACTTAACCTAAATAGGTTCCTCGATAATTTAAAGAGCAAGAAACTTCAATAATTATTTCTAGCCATCATCATCTATCTCAATCACTTTCAGCCATCATCATCTCTATCTCAATTACTTTTAAAGCCATAAATTTTACATTTTAAAAGACTCGCAAGCATAAATGCTGCCTATTCGAATTCACATTCATTAGTTTATTATACTCTTAAGGGATCCTTTTGGCATTGATTCGAGATAGGATCCTTATACCTAGCGGATAGTTTATCCAATTCACGAAACAAATACTTCAAAAAAATTATTCTCCTGCGAACCAAATGAATCCTATAAGTAACAAAGTATTTACTATTCTATTCATTGCTTGGTCGTCTTTAGAAATTATATGTTAAATGAAGTATGAGTTTTAAGTCTTATATGTAGAGGCTTTTCCCTATTTTGTATTTAATCTCTAGGAAAGGAACAAGTTATTTTGGGGCATTTAAGCATCTATTCTCTCAAATGCTAAGTTTTAGTATCGTATGTTGAGATTTAATGCGAAATTCTGATTCCATTTCTGCATGGATTCGATTTAACTTTGATATCTAAATCGAACTAGTTGGCTAAGCGAAACAGGTTATATTCTATGTCGTTTTACTTGAACTTTGAAGCATATCAATTCGGATGGATAACAGGTATTTATCGTGGTTCTGATGGCAATGGAACCTTATTGAGTGAAAAAGTTGTGCTTTCAAACTTGTCATGTCTGTCTGAACCTGAGCCCTGATAATGATGTTACGCATACATGGATTGAGCTGTCTACAAAAGTTTGATCTAAATGTCTGATGTGCATTCATCCCTATGGTGTTACATTCGCACATCGTAACTTATCGAACTATCGCCATCCTGTCCGATTCATCTATAACCGGCCCTTAACTAGCCAAAAGGGTTGTAATTGAAACTATTGACCCAGCACTTGTTTCTCTCCGTAATTTTTGCCAAGTCCCACCTTGTGAGAATCCAACTTTTCCCTTTTCCTCTCGATATATAATTAGATCGTGGCTCGAAGGGTCGGGTAGGTCGTGCTTGGGTTTTCTTTTGAAAGAGCATTGATTTCGTTTTTCGAATACTGAACGATGGGGAGAGGATTCGAATCATGCACTGATTGTCAAACCTAATGCGTGTTATATCTTGAACTTGTTAATGCCATTTAAATCCATGTTTGGTCGTATGTCGAATACGTTTTATAGACAGCAGATAACATAAATGCAGTAGGATCTGGTTCATTAGGGCTTCGTTGGCAAAATAAATCAAAACAACTCCCATATTTGTTACGGTTCATCTCGAATATCATCATAGTGAAAAATTTATTAATATTTGTGATTTTTTTTCTTCCAAATTTATGTAGGCAAAGTTTGGGCTGTCAATGTTCTCAAATATCGCAATTTTTGTTATTTCTACGTTCGTGAATTTGTTCGTCTATACTTTGCGCGATGTGTTGCGAGTGCGAGTGCGGACGTTGCTGCTTCGTTTATTCGACCGATGGAGTGGATACATATATCAAGTTCGTGTGGATGAGAATGTACAAATTGGGGTTTGGGGTTATTAAATCTTAAAACGAAGGTTAAGTGAAATCAGAAATGTTGCAAAATGATGGATTGCTTTGACTTTTCATTTTATGAACTTTCTTTACAAGAACGAACGCTGCGGTCCAAATCCTTCCTTTTTTCTTAGGTCTATTTTTGGCCCAAAATATTTTATTAATTATAGTTTTATTTAACTATTTTGCATCCAAATCTATTTTAATTTAAGGTTTATCATGACTAGATTGGATGCCAAGGTCAATAAATTTATAACAGGATCTAAATTCCGAAAAAAAGGATAATATATGATATATGAATAAACTATATTTTGTTAATTTATGTAACGTTATTTATGAGATCAACTAATTAAATGTATTTATTTTATTAAATTAAAAATTTTATTATTTCATTGAGTGAATCTTTACTATTTTTATTATAAATTAAAATTTAAAATAATTTTTATTAAGTAAAAATTTATATGATAAAAAATTAATAAAATAGATATATTTAAGTGATTAATTCTATAAATAATTTGACAAAAATAACACACAATATAACTTTTAGATTATAAGAAATTTTAAATTTATTTTATCATTTTAAAATTAAAAATTATCAAGTTGGGTGATAAATATAGCTAAAAATATAGGAACAATTAAATAAATTATTAATTTCAAGTACTAAATGTTAAGTATTTTACCCAAATAAGAAATCTCCATTCTCCGAATCTCCAATGCGTAAATTTGCGAAAGCGTCGTAACGTTTCGAATATCAGACTACGACTCTGAACGATGACGATTGAGAGCAAAACAAGTACAGAAAGTATTCAGCCGCTAACAAAATAGATTTTGCTGTCGCTCTCAAACCTTCCCTTCATCAAACAGTTGAAAAATACTCGAAACCCCAAACTCCAAAACAAGAAATTCTACAATTAGTCCAGATTTAGTGCTTAAAAGCTTTCACCTTTTTTGTTTTATAATCTGGGTTTTGGGTTTTGGAGTGGGGTTTTAATGGAAAAAGAGGTGGGATTAGATGGGTTAGGGGATTTACCTGTCCTCATAATTTTATCAAAATTATCTCCATCTGATGCTGTTAGAGTTTCATGTGTTAACAAAAGGCTTGGAGCTTCAGCTTCTGAAGATTCCCTTTGGGCTCAATTTTGTTTCCAAGATCATCATCTTTCCTCCCCTCAAGATCATCATGGAAATACTCTTCCTTCTTTTAAGGTAATATGGATTTTCCTTATCCATTTTTCAAATTTTGTTATTTCATGGTTTAATTTGTTTTTCGCATTTGTATTTCTGTATGAATGTTTTTGTTGATTTACTTGATTATGTGACTGTTCTTATTGAATTTGGAAAAATCTTAACTTCATCCCATGCTAAATACACCCCTTTTTGCAAATAAAGCACTTTCATGGGGATCTAAGGCTGAAAACTTGGAATTTTATAAGAAAGTAAGCTTAAATTTATGAGGAAAATGTTTGGATAAATTATTAAAATGTTTTGAAATCCCATTGTTTTGAAATTTTGTTATTTCATGGTTTAATTTATTTTTCAGAATTGTATTTTTTTGTATGAATGTTTGTGTTGATTGACTTGATTATGTGCTGTTCTTCTTAGTGAATTGGGAAAGTAAGCTAAAAATTAATGGGAATTATGTTTGGCTAAATTATTGAAAAGCCCCTGAACTATACTGTTTTGCTTAGATAAACTTCTTTACTTCATTCCAAGTGAAAGGTGGACATGTTCAGGCTTTTTAGGGGTTGTTGTATTGGTATAAGTTAAACTTTAAGGGTTTATTAGAATACAATATATCAGATTAAGGGCTTATTTAGGTGTACAAAAAGTATGGGGGCTTATTTAAATAAAATAGTAAAGTCCAAGGGTTGTTTTATAATGTAGCCAAAATGTTTCAATAGGGTTGAATACTATACCATGTATGAATTTATGGATTGAATAAATGCATAAGCTTAAAAGGTATGGATTTTTGGATTTGTGAATAGGGGAATGTTTAAGCGATTGAATTCCTTTAATTAACATTTTTGTCTTTGATTTTTTTTTTCAGGTGGCTTATCAGTTATGGCGAGAGGCTTTTTCGATGTATCCATGGCCGCTTGTTACACGAGTTAAAAGATGTTGGGATAAGCTTAAGAAATGGTTGAGCAATAATTTTCCGGAGGCTGAAGCTACACTTAGAAGGGGTGCATCAGAATCCGATATTGAACAATTGCAGACACTTTTGAAAGTTAAATTGCCACTCCCCACTCGTCTTCTCTATCGTTTTCATGACGGTCAAGAACTGATAGACAAAGAGAAATCGAGGAGGGCGGTTGGTAGCTCATTGGGAATTATAGGTGGTTACTCTTTCTATAACCACTTGGTTAATGTTTACTTGTTACCGATTAGTCAGGTTATTGTCGAAACGAGAGGAGTCATACGTCACTTAAGTTTTTCGAGTCGTTCCAAGTATGTGGTCGTTGCAGCTTCTTCCGCTCTTCGTGAGAAATTGTTTTTCTTAAACTGTACTAATGGCCAACTTTATGTTGGTACACGGAATCTTCCTACAGACGGAGAAATGATTCCATGTGTCCCGAGTGCACTTATTCGTTCTGTGCACAATTTGCATGGTGATCAGCAGCAAGATGCCATGCTGTTATGGTTAGAGGAACATGGACACCACTTAGAGAATGGCATAATCAATGTCCGGCGCAAAGAAGGAGGTGTCCGAAGTATCAATCTATTTCCTGAGGTTCCTCCCCTATGTTCCACTGCTGTAACGAATGGTGTGCAGGTATTTTTTCCGGTAGTTTGTTCCAATTCTCATATTTTTCTATCCATACTGGAAACTACATAGTGGTTTTAACATCTTAGAGGACTCCACTCCTATTTGATATTTATACTCGTCTAAAGTAACATGGAATTTATCTCTATCCTTAAATAGTAAACCGATAATTGTTTTTATTTTTATTCGCATAACAGTACTAACAAAGAGTATTATCTGCAGGTTCGTGCTTCAGCTGTGTTTGTTCCAGAATTTGCTGACCTGCAAAATGATGCCGAGAAGTACATGTTTGCTTATTCAATCCGCATGTCGCTCTTGCCCGAAGGGTGCGTCATTAATGGAATGACCTTTGGCTCCTGCCAACTGAGTCGGAGGCACTGGGTCATTCGTGCTAATGAAAATATCATAGATGATGTTAATGGAGAGGCTGTGATTGGAAAGGTAACATTAAGGATCATCTTGCTCCAATTTTGGAGTAAAATAGATAGATACCGAGCCTAGTAATTAATTTTTTCTGTCAAGAATGGCCTAATTGGAACACAATATTTTGCTTTCTCGTGAATGATAATTATTAAATAAGTTTGATGTCTGTGCTGTCTTTTTTCTGTCAACGATCACTAGAGGTGTAGTTTTTGTATATGTTATTAACTCGAGTCATTTACTCTTCGACTTATGCTATAAATCTCATTTTCTCTTGTGCTTGCAGTTCCCGATGTTGTATCCCGGAGAAGATGAGTATGTTTACGAGAGCTGCACAACTTTACCATCTTCTCCGGGTTCCATTGAAGGGTCTTTCACATTTTTCCCTGGCAGGTATGGTGCACAAACTTATATTTTGTTCAACGTTGGGTGTGACTGTGTGAGTATCGGATATGGATATGACGCGATATTGATATACTTTGTGTTACTGGTTCATAATAAAACTATTAAGTTTCCTTTTTTACTTGGACGATCAAATTTCCGTTACTCATATCTCAACATGTTGGACAACGTGTTCGTTAGGGAAAATGAAAAGTTCGGTTAACATGGTTGATATTAAATGTACTTAGGGAAAATGAAAAGTTCGGTTAACATGGTTGATATTAAATGTACTGCGAGCGATCATCGATGCCATGACCACTATCCCGAAGCAAGAATAAAAGGAACGATTCTGCTATTGCATATGCTGGCATTTTTTTACCGCATCATTTCTAGATATCTGCTTCATCTTTTCTTCCAACATGTATCTCATTTTCAGACTGTCTGTATTCTGACTCGTATTTCCGATGAACAAAACAACGGAAAATTGTTTTTCTTTCTTGAATTAAGATTGTTTTCTGTAGGGATTGTGATTGTGAAGCTTTGTTCCCTTCTTCAATGTCATTTATTATCGATGTTACCGGTACTTGGGGTAGTTTGTTTATATAGAACATCGATATGTGTCCGACATGAATACTTTCTAACGTTCACTTTTGTCGTTGCGGTTAGGTTGGCCGATCCGAAAGGCAGTCCATTTGAAGCTCAAGTAGCAAGGTTCCAGCTACAGAAGCCGGATTATGTTTTTTGACAAAACTGCTTTGATCTGTTTTCCCATCTATTTCACAGACATCATCTGTTTTTGTTACTAATCTTTACATACATGTGTTTATAACATTGCCAGATTGTTCATACTTACATATTTAGGTTTTAAAGAGCTTGACTTTAGATTTGAGGTCGGAGATCGATTCGAATTCAAATAAATTTTACTTATAACGTCTGATTTTGATTCGAAATAAAAATCAAATTTTACTCTGATTGTCCGAATTGGATTCGAAATAAAAATTAAACTATGAGATCTTGATCAACTAAACCCATTTAGTCACTAAGACAAGAGTTTGACTTTTACATTAAGATTCTAATAGAATTAAAATTAAATATACATTAAAAAATGTCCCTTATATTTTGGTAATCGGGTCTCGTTAAAAATCTCGCATAAATAAACTGATCGCATAAACGAACTTGATCGATAAAAAATTATTCTTTTAAAAAAATTTAAGTCTTTGACTATGAGTTCAGCTTAAATAGTATTTTATTTGAGATATATCGAACAAATAGTTTAAATAAATAATATGATAGAAGAAAGTACAAATATTTGTCTGAAATTATAAAAATTATCTGAATTATATCTTTTAAGACAACATTAACACTAAGATTATGTCTAATTTAAAATGAACTATTATTTATTTAAAAAATATATATTTTTTGAATTAAATTCGAATAAAAAAATTAAAAAATATATATATATTTATAAAAGATAGCAGAAAATGAAAACTAGTAGAAATTCAGATCTCAAATGCTTCATTCGATTCCTTTCCCTTTTACCTACCAAACCAAAACGTCCTGTAAATGTAATTAATTCCCTCTTATTTCTTTCCTTTTGTGAAATGATTTGATTTATTTCCATTTTCTCTCCTATTTTAATCTCAGGATCTAGTCGTAGATTTTCAAACCCATCATTTTCTCGGGAAAATCTTCTTTAACTACTGCTGTTGTTCTTCAGTTTTGTTTCCCAAGTTCTCACTTCTCAGTTTGTTTTTTGCTTAATTTCTTTGTAATTTATTGTTTCGGTTTGTTCTTAATACCGTTTTTGTAGTTTGCAGATCTTTGCTGTCCTTAGGGGATTGGTTTCTGCTCGGTTTTTTCTTCAAAATTTAGGGTTTCTTCTTTTTATTCTTTTGCTTGAATGGAAAAGGATAAATCTCCTGGCTTGCCGCCGCCGTCCGGTAGGTATTCGGGATTTTCTTCTGCCGGAAATGTTTTGAACTCATTTGGTCAAAGTTCGGATTCGAATCGTTTTAGTCATGATATTAGCAAAATGCCTGATAATCCGCCGAAGAACATAGGTCATCGCCGTGCCCATTCCGAAATTCTTACACTTCCAGATGATCTTAGCTTTGACAGTGATCTCGGAGTTGTCGGGGCGGCTGACGGGCCGTCTTATTCCGATGATACGGAGGAAGATTTGTTCTCTATGTATCTTGATATGGATAAGTTCACTTCTTCTGCATCCTCCACGTTTCAGGTCGGTGAGTCTTCAGCCGCCACTGGTGCTCTGGCTACCGCTACGACAGCTGCCGGAGCGGGGACGGGGATGAATGGTGAAAACCCTGTTGTGTCTTCTGAGAAACCTAGAGTTAGGCACCAGCATAGCCAGTCTATGGATGGGTCAACCAGTATTAAGCCGGAAATGCTTATGTCCGGTTCCGAAGAAGTTTCACCTGCTGATTCTAAGAAAGCTATGTCGGCTGCTAAGCTTGCTGAGCTTGCCCTTATCGACCCCAAGCGTGCTAAGAGGTATCTTTTTGTTTAGCTTCTTTTTCATTTCAGATTCTTATATATGATAAATTGATTGAATTGGACTTTATTGTCAGCATCTTAGATTATGAATTTAGTTAAAAGATTCATGGTTTGAAGGAAGGTTTGTGTTTTTCGGCATTAAGTAGGGGTAGATTTTACTTATTTTTTACCATGATAATTGTTTTAATGACTACACATTTCTTCTTATGAGCTTGGGGATTGTAATTTGTAATCAAGTGTGATCGAACTCATTGCTGAAGATAGAATTATAGGGTTGCGCTATGTGCTAGAGAAAGAAGTGCTCACCGTGTTCCATTCGATCGATGTTAATATTTCTTTTAGCTTAAATACGAGTATTAAAAAGATTTCCTAATGAAGATCGGGTGATGTTAATTTTTTTCTTAGCTTAAATGCCAGCATTAAGCCTTTCACAATGTGTTCTGTATGTTGTTAATTGGTTCTTAACTTATTAAGCCTTTTGCTAGTTGCTCCACGTGGCAGTGTTAACTTTTCTTAGCTTAAACCCAGCATTAAACCTACGCAACGTGAAGCACGTTGCGGAGTTAATTTTTCTTAGCTTAAACAAAGCATTAAACCTACGCAACGTGCTTCACGTGAACTTGCTAAATTTTCTCTACTCAAATGCCAGCATCGATTCTTCGCCCTTCACAATGTGCTCCACGTGACGGTGTTAGATTTTTTTCTTAGCTTATATCTCAGCATCAATTCTTCTGCAATATTCTCCATGTGTTGATGTTTTATGTGGTATTCTATCCACCTGTGTTTGTATCTCTTGATAATTCTCCGCCCTCCCCCTTTTTCCCCTTGAAAAATTCATCTTTGGATTTCATCTTTTCCTATACTCAGATGATTATTGTCACCCTGATATGTTTTTTTCTCCTATTTTGATGCCACCTGTTCTTGTCTTTCTTTGTAACAGGATCTGGGCAAATAGGCAGTCTGCTGCTAGGTCAAAGGAAAGAAAGATGCGATATATAGCTGAGCTTGAACGGAAAGTACAGACGTTACAAACAGAAGCAACGTCACTCTCTGCCCAGCTGGCACTATTACAGGTTGTTTCATCAGCTCAGATCCCCCTCCTTGTGTGCTTGCTCAATGTTATGAAATATCTATGCACATATATAGTAGCCCTTCATGTTTGTTGTTATTTTTATGTTGTTGTGTTCTTGAAATTTATTTAGATCTAATGATTCATCCGCCTCTTATCTGGTAATTTATGAGCAGAGAGACACCAATGGTCTGAATTCTGAAAACAGTGAGTTGAAACTGCGCGTGCAAACAATGGAGCAGCAGGTTCATTTGCAAGATGGTGAGCACCTCTCGATAGCTTTTTGTTAAATACTGATATCTTTGTTTTGTTGCTTTTCTTACCGCATTCCTTTGCCTGCCATCTTCTGCATCCTGGTGGAATATGTATTTATGGGAATATATGCTATTGATTTGAAAGATTTTTTTTCATGTGAGAATATTGTAATACAATTAACAAGGCTCTTGAAGAAATTCCCCAATATGTGCTTAAATTGTTATTTCGAGCCAATTGTGATTACCAATTGAGTACCTCACGATGTAGTTGTTCTACTTTTGGCTTTGCGTATCGGTTATGTACGTAAACCACTTCCTGTTCTCCCGTAAACACCAAAATTACGTTTTAGTTACTTCCACTGTTTGCTTACATTAATGGAATTTTCTTTGTTTCTGTTTGATAGCATTAAACGATGCACTGAAAGAGGAAATCCAGCATCTGAAAGTACTGACTGGCCAACCTATGCCGAACGGTGGAGCAATGATGAACTATGCATCTTTCGGAGCTAATCAACAGTATTACTCAAACAATCAGGCTATGCATACCCATCTAACCGCACAGCAGTTCCAGCAACTTCAGATTCAATCACAGAAACCTCCGCATCCTTTCCAGTCGCATCAACTGCATCAACTTCAGCTGCACCAACAACAGCACCAGGATCACCCGCAACATCAAACGGGAGACATAGGAGTTAGAGGTTCCATGGCTTCCCCCAACCGCAAAGATGCTTCATCAGACGTCAGCTCGACAACATCAAAGGATTGATGAGTAATATATATGCCCATTGGACCAGGTATTTGTGGGCCTTTTATCCTTGTTAGATAGGACATATATTTCCTTACATTTGTCCTTTCACCTCTCTTTCACAACGTTGGGCTTTCCCATTATAACATTTACATCTAGGTGGTTATATTTAATTCTAGCTGGAGATTGACCTGAGATTTATATATGATATCGATATCCGGTATAGTTTATCGTTTATGAAATTGTCTGGTTTAGATCCATACCGTTGCTTTTGTTACTATGTTGAATGGCTGAGCTGTTTAGGACAGATAGGTATTATCTTGTCATGTGGCATGTTATTCAGATTCAAGCTGGATTGAATAGTTTTATAAAGTTTAGGGGTTGAAATGCAACTTAATTACTAATAATAAATCTGAGATTTAGAGTAGAAACAAAGAAGAAAACGGCTGAAGAGTATGTTCATTTCCATATAGAAATAGGAACCCATCTTCGGACAAAGTATAGCAGTATTAAAACGGCATCGTTTAACCTGAAATGATAAACATGACATCGCGCATAAAACGGCATTGTTTAGCTAAAGAAAATAGAACCGTGAAACGGCAACGTTTTATGAAAGTGAAATGAAACAGCCCATATCATCGGGTCTAAAAAACTGGTAACCCGTGTTTAACCCGAATACTTAATTAAGCGCTTTCAGGAGAATTTTTAACCCGAATACTTAATTAAGCGCTTTCAGGAGAATTTTTAACCCGAATACTTAATTAAGCGCTTTCAGGAGAATTGCTAGAAATTCTTGATTATTGTCGCCGTAAATGGCGAGCTTCGGATTCTTCAGTTTTCTTGCAATCTTGTTTGCTTGGTTCATCGGAGTCGTCTCTGGTTAGGTTCTGGTCAGCACAAACATTCTCCGTTACCAGAACATTCGGAATGGCCGTCGTTTCGTCATTCATTCAGCTTCGGCTTTAGGGTTTTAGTCTTTGTAGCATCCTGGTTTGAATCTTGTTGATTCGGAGAAAACTCGGGATCTTCGTTTGATATATCACAAATGTCATCGTTGTGACACAGATTGGGCATCTCTTCGTCGTCGTTCATCTTCAAGTACAGGCTGAGATCCGAATCAGCTCTGCCATCGGAGTCATCGCGATTCGAAGACTCTGGAATCTTCAATTCATCGCTCGATTTCGGGTTTAGATTCTACACATTCTTACATCCAAAGAATGTTCTTGCATGATCCAATGCCCATTATCTTGGTTCGCTGGTTGATCAATCGTGTGATAAAGAAAGTAAATTTCTTGCGAACCCTCAATACCCGTTTCTCTTTGTCTAAAACTTCATCTGCTAAGTCTCAAGCACGCCAACCGGAACCTGCCTTCCGATATCTTCTTGAACTATCCTTCTTCAACATAGTGAAAACCCAAAACGACTGTCTCAAGTGCTTATCAAAAAGATTCCAAGGGTCTTTGTTTTCGCCATAGATTTGTCGAGAAAAGGAGGAGGAACAGGATCTCCATGGACGACTACCGGTATTAGATACGATAAGACAATGTCAGATTTTGAGGGACGGAAACGACATCCTGTGGACAGTTGTAGTGACGAATACGTAGCTCCAAGAATTAGATCGGCGAAGTCAGAGGTAGAAACTCCGATCTCTGTTCTAACTTATATAGGTGAAGTTGATTCTGATTTTAGAGTATCTCCAAGGTTTCATATCTTCAAAGAGTCAAGAAGTCGGGTTGGGTGGGTCGGTAATCAAAGTACAAAGTAGTTGGTATTTTTTTAAAATTAAAATATCATTTTTTTTTCTATCAGGTATTTAAAATATTTTTATTAAAATAAATATTTGAAGTATAATATTTTTTTTAAATCATTGTTCAAAGTCGGTATAAAAAGTATTGATTTTAGTTTTCATTTGATTTAATTAATTTCATTATTTAAAGCCAGACTCTTAAAATCAAAGTGTAATATTTTGATAAATAAAATAACTAGTACAATATTTTAAAAAATATTTTTTTAAAATTTCACCATATATTTTATCAAATTAAATACTTAAAGTATATCTTGCCTTAACTAATTCGAATAAACTCATGTTGCATACTTAATTTTGATAGATAAATCTTCAACAAAAATTTTTATATACATAAGTAGGGTGAGCAAAACTTGACTCGACTCGAAAAAATCGAATAACTCGACTCGAGACAAAAATACTCAGCTCAAAATTTTATAGGCTCGATTCGACTCAAAAAATTTCAAATAAAATTTGAGTTGTAAAATGAAAACTCGAATAACTCGAATAACTCAAAATTTTTAGTAATTAAAGGAATAATTTTTTAGTTTAAGACGAATCTCTCAATTTTATATGATATATAAAAATATAAAGTAATATTGCTACATATGAAAAAAAATATATATATATCTTCTATGATTAGAGAAAGTCGTCTAAATTGAAATCAAATCATACTATAACATAATAAATAATTATAATTAAATATTTATAGGAACTTAAAACTCGACTCGATTCGACTCGAATTTTTTTAAACTCGACTCGAACCGAAAAAATTTCAAATAAAGTTTGAGTTGTAAAATATAACTCGTCAACTCGAATAACTCGAAATTTTTTGACTCAACTTGACTCGACTCGATCGAATACTCACCCCTATACATAAGACCTCAAAATCAATATTTACATAAATAATATCAAGCTATTACCACTTGAATCAACTCCTTAATTAACTATTTTAAACAAAACTATATTTTAAATATATATCTTGACAAAATATATGTTAAGTATTTAAATAAAAAATATATGCTTTTAAGTACTTATTCATAAAATACACTTAAAATTTATAGGTTCAGAATGATGATCAACTATCAGAAGAGGGAGATTATTTTTTTTCCGCTCATCAAACTGGAGATTAGGATGAGGATTTGAGTGTATACAAAGTTAACTAATGGAGTTCTTTGGACGAATAAAATAAAATTATCCAAAAGAGAATTTGACATATACTCGAATCGGACACTCATATTCGAGTCCGAGTATCATAACTGACAGAACTCTAGACTTACTATGGCAACATCTTCGGGCACGAACTAGACAAGTTCAATGCCCCCAAGTGGAACTGTACTCTGCAACGTTCTACAACCGAACAGAAGGTAATGAAGGATCGGTAACAGATTCGATCTCGAGAAAGTTGAAATCATGTGCACCTGAACGCTTCAAACTGAAAATGAACACAAGAGCAATCCATCCCACCATGGAAACCGCCCAATAATTAGTCATCCCATGAATCAAACCCCAAGCTATAGCATACCCCACAAGGATTCCAGACAAATGCCCGAGAAAACTCGCTTGTGGAACGATGATCGAAGTGAAAATCAATGACTCGAAAGGTGCGAAACTAATAGGAAGCGAAACAAATCCAAAAAGATCCAACTTCGACGAAGGTTGCTTAACAGACAAAATCGTCATCCAACCAAAAACAACACAAGAATACCCAACAGCAGTCACTCGCCGGAAGTACTCGATCTTAAAGCGTTGGATCAAGACATGGTACATACCCAACACAAGCAAACCAGATAATACAACCAAAACAAGTGTATACCAAAGATAATAAGCAACTCCAAGACCCAAATGACCTAATTGTTCCACAACACCACGACTCCAAAGGGCACTCATATTGAAAACAAGATGAATAACACTTATATGTGAGAAAGCTGAAGTAATTATCCTCCAATGGTGGCCTTCAACGGCGGTTTCGTAACTCAAACCGACATGCTGATAGCCAATGTTCTTCTTCTGTAAGTAAAACCAAATTGCACTACAAATTCCTATTATACAACTAGTTGCCGGTTTCTCCAATATCTCATAAATTAATGGTTTGCCCATATCTATAAAACTCCTTCAACTTTCCTAACTTTTTGCACTTTATTCAATCAAAGGACTAAAACCCAGAATTTCAACCCAGCTAAAATTTCAAGAACTAAACATAGAATTCATCAAAATGATCCTTTTTCAACTCAAATCTTGCACAAAATGAAAAACCCAGATCTAAAATACCCAATACTTTTCAATTCCTAATCATTTAAATGCAGATTGATCAATAACTTATTCAAGCAAGAGAAAAGCAAAGAAGAAGATGATCTTACTTGCTCATCTCTGTTTGTAAATCAATTCAGATTCCTTGGTTATAACTTTTTACCTTACCAATAAGAGATCAGAGAACGGTTCAATGTTTCGTCTTGATTACATTAATAAATGCTCTGGGACACGCTCATAGATTGGTTGAAATGAAATCTAGTCGGTAGCGTGACTAGCGTCTGAGTTAATCCGGAAATTTGGTCAAATTGTGGTTTGATCCCTTTTCTATGTTTAAATTTGAGTTTAATTTTTATATTTTAATTTTGTTACAATTTGGTCCTCTATTATTTTAATGACATTAGTTCATACAAAAAAATCGTTTGTTTTTAAGAACAAGTTAACCATATTAATTATTTTGGTTAAAATTGTCGACTATTTTTCTAAGAACACTATCTTCGATTTAAAAGAATCTCTATTAACTTAATGAACTTGAAATAAATATTTTTGTTGAGAGTTTGAACGAACAATCAAAATAATAAAGAGAGTAAACTAAATTTTTATTTTGGTGGATTAAAAATAAAATAATAAAAAATAACACAATAAATTATAATAATTTAATTTTTTAACTAAAGTTTATCTTCACTATCTTGACTATCCATAAAAATTTCTCACAAATTTACTAATATATCTTTTATTATTTTGAGTTTAAAAAGATAATCATTACAACCAACAAATTTAATTCTAATTAGACTCAACAAGTTACTTCCGTAATTAAAATACTTGATTTTTACTAGCTCAAATTGCAAATTTATGTTTTTAAATTCTAATTAGACTTGATATATTTATTAACTGTATCTGTATTATTCATAAATAGCCTTTTAATTATTTATGAATATATTCAAAAATATAACATATTCATAAGTATATTCAAGAATATATAAATATTAATGAAAAAAACACGGATAATCATAATTTTAAATAAACAAACACAAAAATAATTTTAAAGTTCTTAATCAGTATGAATAAACACAAATAAATTTAAAAAACAAAAACAGAAACAATTTTTTTTAAATTCGATTCATTTATGACTTGCACAAGTATATTTTTCGAGTAGAAATCATTTGTTCCTAATCATGCCTCATTTTATATCTCTATTAAAATATTTTTAAAAATTAATTTTTAAACTTTAAACTTAATTTCCACATCTTAAACTATATGCTCTAAAATATACACCCTACCTCTAATTTCTTAAAACTTAATCATAACCTCTAACCTTAAATCCTAAACACACTATTTTAAATTGAATACATCAATAAAAACATAATAAAAAACAAACGATTTACCCCTAGGCATCCTGATCAAACGAAAGGAATATGTTAAAGCAATCCCCTGTGTTTATTTATTTATTTTTCGTTAATTCATACAGTTTAAGTTGTAAGATCCGCCATGCTATGGAGACAACTTTTTTTTCAGAAGCCCTAAGGATTTTGTTCGTCTAATTAATCCCTATAAATAGGTTTTAATGTTCTCAAAAGGAAATCAAACCAAAATCTCAATATATATATAGCAAGAAGAGTTAATACCTGCTATCAAGGGCACATTTGATCATCAATGGCCAGGATTAATATCAAAGCATCACTGCTCTTTAACTTCCTTCTGCTCATATCTTTTCTTCTGATAATCAACCTGGCTGAGAGCAAGCTCATGAACAGTAAGTAAATATAACAGACAAGAATCTTTTTAATGATAGATTTTATGTTTAATCTTCAGCGTTCGTGTGTGTGGGTATGAAAGGGTTGCAAATACCGGTATCCGAATCTCGGATTAACTAAAAGTGATTGTATGAACCGACCGGGCTAAATCCGGGGTTCGGCTTTCGTATCCTTAGTTGCCAGTTATGATCAACTTGTGGTGATGTTTTTGTGCAGCTGGGATGGGAAGAGTGAAACTCCAGGAGGTGAAACAACCAAGGTTAGCCTGTGTAGGCACCTGGTGCCCAAGGAAGAAACACTAACAAGCTTTGAATTCATCAGAGTACTTTGGATTTTTCTGTGTACAAGTAACAATAATTCCACACTGGACTACACTTATATTGAAGGATAAACTGTCAAATAAAATAATGTTTACTGGCTGGAGATTATATTTCATGTACTTATGGGCATGTTCTATTTGATATTTAAAGTACAATTCTCAGTCCTAATAGCAAATCATGGCCCTGAGAAAGTAAATTCAAAACAAGCAGCAGATCATATTTAACATGAGCTACTAGCAAGGTTGGACTCATATGAGGATGTTGGGATATCTTATACTTCCAAAATCAGCAATTTTCATACAAGGGTAAAAACTAGATTACCCCTATTCCGCATTTAAAAATTTCCCAAGGTATCAAATTCTGAATTTTAACAGAAAATTGAAGCATTCACTTACTGATTACATATAGGTACACTTGAATTTTTTTTCTAGAATATTGCAGTCAACTATATAGTGCATAAAATTGAATGGTAACAGCCCAGTTTCCAATTCATGAGGACCATAGTTTGAGATACTGCACCTCTAACACGCTTCCATAGAGGAAAGCTTCCTTTTGAGGATTTCATTCTCCTTTCTTAGTTTCATAATCTTCAGCTTGAGTGTTTCAGCTTGCCGACTTGAAGCTGAATCTTGTTGTTCCCCAAGCTTCGTTCTGCTGATCAATACTGCACCAAACTCATTATAGTTATATCAATGGCATTTCATGAAAGGAGATCAGAAATTCTTAGAAATGCTGGAACATCCTAAATTCTTATGCAGTGGAGCTGAGTTCAGCAACCTCAAACTTCACTAGGCTTTATGGAAGAACCCATCATAATGTTCGGAAAGAATTTTGCTTAATGAGGCAAGCATACAAAGTTAATTCAAAACCCAGTCTTTCATGATTTACTACTATTTACCAATCGGATTCAGATTCTACATAAATAAAATAAAGGAATCTGGTTTAAAATTGTAAATAGTCTTATACGTCCAAACATGTATAACTTATGATATGTAAACAGCTTGAATGTTGAAAGCAGTCACAAACTCACATTCCTTTTCAGCCTCCTGCAGTTTTTTATTCAGCTCATTTTTCTCTTCTTGTTCAACCATAAGACAATCTTTTAAGTCCCAAATCTCGAGAAGATCTGTCAATGTATAATTAGCATCTGTAAGATTAAGCAACAAAATCTGGTTGAAGAAAATTTGACCAGTTTTGAACATAGGATCTAACATCTTGATTCCTCGTCAGACTGTAGTTGATCCAGCTTCTTTGATAGCACTTGTGCATGGGATTTATGCGTTGCTAAATCTTTACGTAGCAGTGTTATGGTTGCTTCATTTGTTTCTTGTTCAAGTAGAAGACCTCTAACAGAAGGCAAATCATATTTACAGCCACAGAAATAGAGTATATGAGGAGCAACTTACTGGAAACTGACCTGACTTTAGCCTCTAAATCCAAAACTTCATTTACATGTTCTTTCTTCAGCAATTCCATAGCCTTCCTATGTTCCTGCTCCAATATTCCATCTTCCAATTGTTATGCAACTTTTTAAAAAAGTTTTGTCTTTATCCCCAACAACATGATGGGAATTCACAAGACCTTTTGAGGAGCCATTTTCCATTTCAGTCCTCCGTATTTTATGGGAACACATACACCGCTTAAAAAGAACTCACACTTTTGCATCAATGATGCTAACCTCTTCTTTACTCAGATATTCATCCTTTCTTCTCTTGAGTTCTTCTTTCAATCTCTGGCATTCAGCATGATTTTCAAGCTGGTTTCAGAATATTAAAGCGGTTATGTTCAGTTAACAACAAAAACTGAAACACTATTGTTGGTTTGACTTCTTACTGCTAAATTTGGGTACATAAATTGTAAATGATGTGTACAGTGTACATAAAAGGATGGTGCACCTGCTCAGCAAAATTGTTCAAGGATTCTGTGTACAGTTTTGTAAGTCGTGCATTATCTACATTTATGGGGAAAAGTTCAATCTAAGTTTTGGCATGCAAAATTCCACTGAAAATGT